>VZRN01002713.1:72695-168052 GCA_013397935.1 Dasyornis broadbenti | reverse complement strand
AAAAAACTTGCCTGTTTCCCAAGAGGGCTTTATCAACAGATTTTCTTAGCAAAGCTAACTGGAATTTGTTGAACTGATCGAAGCTCAATTTCACTTATATTGCTAATCATTCTGTTTTATAATGTGCCTGACTCTTAATTAGAACAACTTTCATAAGCTAGGATTTTAATAACATCTTCAAAACTCCAAGACTTGGAAAACCAGTTCTGAATCTAACCAGTTTAGAAAGTATGTATATTACAAGAGGAAAAGTTTTTTTGCATGTGTTTGTTGGGAATTTTTTTTAAACCCTCCATGAAGGATAACTTCTCATTTCTGTTTTTAATATGTTATCCATATCCATAGTCTCAAATAAAAATTTGATACTACACTGAAACACAATATATAGATTTATTTCTATTCTTAACAAGTTATCTTATTCTTCTTTGTTTTGTTTCCTGATCTGTAAAGTGACTCTCAATAACTCTGTCCTTAGAAGAGTATTGTGAATATAAATTCATGAGTACTAAGAAGTGCTCATGAACAAGGATGAAGAATTTACAAACAGAGAGTGTGAAGGATGTGGATGACAGGAAAAACTTCAGAAGTGATGAAATTAGTACTTGATTTATAATAACATCTTTCTATGGAATGACCAGAACATACTCTCCAATCTGAAAGATAAACAGAGCAGGAAACTTTTCATATACAGTTATGATAATTTTAATTCTTTGTTTCATGTTGAGGGCATATCAGACATTTTTATCCCACAGGTAAGACAACTTTTAAGCGTTAAGTGCCTGTAACATTAAAGTTTTAATGGGATTTGACTTGATGAATAACAAGACGGTTATGCAAGCTCAGCCATCTTCTTCTATGACTATTGTTATTAAAAAGAAGACAGAATTTATGTTAGAGTATTTTTTAGATTTCCCAGTTACCTGAGCAGAACAAACCATTTTCTGTGGGTTGTAAATGAAAACTATTTATTTTCTTCCTTTTATCTAAACCATATTTTACAGCTCATGAGACACAAATGGGGAGATCTTTTCGATTAAATGTTCTTGGGATTTGCCCTGTGTAAAAATAAATAAAGTATGAAAAGAACTTAGAGAAAAGAAAAAGGGACAGTTACAAAAATACTTAACCATGTAACAGAGATAAAAATCAACAATTTTTCTTTTACAATTAGCAAGAATTATATAGAGTGAGGGCTAACTGGCAATGCACCAGTATGTTATACTTAGTACAATAAATATGACTTATAGCAAATCAGAATCCACATTTTTAAAATGCAATCCTTTTTTCTCTCCTGTGTTTTTTGGTATATATTTGTTTCTAAAATACTACTTCATTTAAAGATAAATCTGTAATAGGTATGAAGCAAGTAGTAAGTACAAACTAGGAAGTGAGACGATCTGGGTGAAACATATGAGTCTAGAAAATAAGAACATTTTAGAAGCTGCATAGCTCTGCAAGACAGGAGGACATCAAATGCTTCTAATGAGTAAAACAAAGAAAAAGTGCAAGTAATGTAAAAAAAGGAGAGAATATAGGACAGGGAGGTAGAAGTGTTTGAAGGTCCTGACCCGCTTTGGTAACCAGAAAAACACGTAAAATTTCCCAGGCTATATCCCACTATCTCATGGAACCTAAAATAGCTAGATTTTACCAACTTCAATGCCACTACAGCGACTCTTTGTCGTGCCAGAGGCTCCGTTTATATCTGGAGGTCTCTGAATGCTACAGTCTCACTTTCCCCAGTATTTCCTATATTCTGCTCCAAATGCAGACATGAAGCTCTCATTTTCTAAATACAGATGCCCAACTGCTCCTCAAAAAATCTGATTAACATGGTGATTGACTTACTAGGCAAAATTCAGGTTCTCATTTTTGTATATTGAAATCAAGACACCGAGTGAAAAAAAAAAAAACCCCACAAGTTAATTGAGCAGAATTTTTATCCCCTCATAGTGCCTGGAGAAGGAATTACAGCAATAAAAGTGTTAGTAAGGGTTATTTTTAATTCATATGCCAGAGGGTTGATTCTCTGAAACATATCGAAGTGGATGTTTTCTTATTCTGTCTGAGTTCAACAGCATTTCAATGCAGACAGGATTTCTTTTAGGTGGTTTGGTGCAAAGAATTTAAACAAATTCAGGATACTAGGGAGAGTGAGAGCATAATTGTTAAATACAGGGTTTGGAGTCAAGAGAGCTGACTTGTGTGCCCAACTCCTAATTTATTTTCTATACATGACTTACTTTGGCCACTGCTATCCTTCAGTGCAAAAATTAAGAAGTACTTTGAGCTCCTTGGCTTGACACGTACCTGTGTCATCAACAACCTGTGTCTGAGTTTCTTCACTATTACATGTGCACTCCAAAGCATAAACAATAACTTAATACTTGTAGAAAGTCAGGTGTCCATGGCTGTATTTTGAAAAGTGATGATAAACTTTGGGCCTGATTTTTAAGTCTAAGAATAGCCATATAAAAATCTCCAGATAATGTTTAAAAAGTGGAATTCTCTGATTTGCTTTTTTACAACTGTCATTTGGGCACAAATAAGTTAGTAACAATCACAATTATTCAGATACAAGCCTTTAAATAAATTCTATCCACCAACTGTACTAATACTTCAGATACTTACAATTTCAGTGCTCTCTGACAGGATGAGAATGGTTCATATATAGGCAGTTGATTGTTACAAACAAAAAGTACTTTTCCCCAGACTGCCTCCATTAATTCAATGTAGTTTTCAATAGTAAAAACAGACAGAAGCTAGATTTTTGAGATGGCAGTTTTTTTGGGACTCATGGGCATTACCAATGCTCAAAATGAGGTGGAAAAAATTCAGTAATCTCAAAGCAAAAGAAAAGAAGCAGCAAGACATTTGTCTGCAAGCTGTGTAAGACTAGTCCCTTGATTATCTAAATAGTGTAAAAGACAAGTAATCTACAGTTCTCCATGGCTTCATTACAACTATCTGTTTTCTAATGTCTGATTAAAGAGGAAAGCAACATTGTTTTCCATTCTTGTTTTCTCTTTACTTTTCTCTAAATCTGTTGCCTGCAAGGCTATGCTGGTAAGCCCTCTAATCTTACTTTGATTCCTAACAGATCACACTCCATATTTTAAAAAATCCTTATTTATATTACATGGTAGGTATAGTTATCAAAACAGAGCAGGTTGTAATGGCAATGCTGCCTGTCCCTTCAGATACATCCTTTACTTTGGGTCTGCCTGGAGAACGTGAGAAGTCCCTTGGTCTGCATTTAATTCTGGTTCATCTGTGAAACTCCAGCTCTTTTTTAATCTGGGTTGATCTCTTGGAGTTATTTGGGCTTCACATTTCTTGCAAATTCAGTCTTTATGATGCAGTGTAATGAGACCTGCATCTGTGGATCTCATCCTGGGACAATCTATTGTACTTCTGTTTTCTTTGAACTTATACACAGGAAGAAATTTTACCAGCTATGTTTACAAAGTGCTGGAAGTGAAGCTTTATTGGAAGATACTTCAATTTATCCATTAAAAAGGTTTTACTCAGTTTAATTGAAACACTTTTTCCTATAACATAAAAGAACTGATAAATGCACTTCTGAAATAATCTGTACAAGTGATGCAGTGTTAAAGTGTCAGATGTGTCAGTTAACTATTTCAGTTCACAATCCCACTTTGGGATTCACTTAGCACCACTCTACTGTACACAAGGATTGTGGTATCTTTATGAATAAATGTTAGAAATACCACTCGAACGTAACTTTCTAATTTTGTATTATATTTTAATCTTTCTATATTCTGTAATATAAAATATTTCCATAAGAGAAAACTTAACAAGTCTTTATCTTATGATTTAAGCTGTTGAATACGTTACAAGTATTTTTCTCCTTCGTGTTCAATCTCAAATACAGTTAATATTTTTGAAGAAAATAAATATGTGGGTACAGCATATAGAAGCACCATGATGGTTATTAAGGACCTTGTCCCTCCATTAATAATGATTTCAAATTTACCAGGATGACTAAGACCTTGCTTAGTCCCTTAAGTCTTCAGTGTTCCGGAGAGAGTTAGCCATAAATCTTTTTCCTTTGCAGTGCAGTGTTTTAGGCTTAATCTGAAGAAAAATTCTGTGGCTATCCAGTCTGACACAAGCCAAAACCCACACTGTTCTCAAGAGGGTAGTTACTTGAGTAATCAAATAGTTTGAAAATGTGGATCACATCCTAGAGCCAGGTGTATCAATGAAATCCACGAAGGGAAAGCATTTGTAAGAAATTTAACAATCATGTAAGTATGCTATTTTTCTGGGTCAAAGTTATGAAAACATACAAAGGGTACATGGACACAGCCTTTACTTAAAATGAATGGTGAGGCCCTGGCACAAGTTTCCCAGAGAAGTTATGGATACCCCATCCCTGGAAATGTTCAAGGCCAGGTTGGATGGGGCTCTGAGCAACTTGGTCTAGTGGAAGGTGTCCCTCTCCATGGCAGGGGGCCTGGAACTAGAACTTTAAGGTCCCTTTAAAACGAAACCATTCTATGATCTATGATTCTTTGACATAAAAAAGCTAATTAAAAAGTCCTCTGTAAGTTCAGGAAAACACCTTTTATAAAGCAATTTCATAATCAAATGTTTCCTCTCTGTTGCTGAGATCGTTATAACAGAAATTCAGATGTTCCGTACTGGATGCTCCAGCATGTGGCTTTTGATATTCAGATCCAAGCAATTCTTGTGGGGAACATTATGCATCTTGACAGACTTACTATCTCAAATAAATATGATAATTTTAGGTAAATAAGACTTATGGAAGAGATGACCAGCTCATCCACATGTGCTGGATTTCTCTGAGTTCTTAGTGTCTACTAGGAGATAGGAAGGCAATGCAATAAGAAAAGTAAGAGTTAAATTTCATTGCTGTTAGTAGCTAAGGGATGTAGTATATTGAAAACTGGATTTATTTTTTTTCCTATTGCTACCTGACCATTGAAAAACTTCAGTTGTATTTTATCTCTGTATGCTCGAACCTATTGCTGTTTTCAAAAATATTCCTGCACTGGTACTACATGGGATTTGTTTTCTAATTATGGTCCTCCTTCCTTGAAGTTTAGACAGACAGGAAGAAATTTATGTTGACTAATTATTCACAGGCATCACATTTAAATGGATGCTCATTTTATGACCATTTATTTAACGTTGCTGATGAGCGTAATGCCCCTCACTCCAAAGACATAAGAAATAATATGTTTTCTTGAGGTGCAATTATAATTTGGCAGAGTTCAGTAATTTTTATGGAGTTAAACTAAGTTTAACAGTGATTTACAATGGTTCAATAAGTTTTATGTCGAGGTACACCTTTTTACGTACTGTACAGAAAAAAACTACAATGAAAAACTGAGTTTAGGGTGAATGACACAGAGACTGGAAATGCAAAAGGTGAGGAAAACCCTCCCATTGAGTAATGAGGTTCAGGGTGGACACCCCTCTTCTTCTAAACTCCTTATGGATCCTAGGTGCAGCCTGGTTCTATCTTAGTCTCGGGCAATAGTTTATGCCTAAAGGAATGATCTATACAAAGTTTATAATTATTGAGCAGCTACAAGAATTAGAAACATTTTATTAGTGTTAATTAGCATGCTATTAATTACATACCAAAGATCTGTCATGAATAAGTGATCTCTCCACCATGAGCAAGGAAGGCTTTAATTATCTCAGGTATGTGCTCTCAGACCTTGACAGCAGTCTCTGCTTCAGGGGAGAGTTGCTTGACATGCAGTCCAGCTTCAGTTCAGGGAGATCTCAAACTATGGTCACCCTGATCAGAACATTTATAGAGTAGAGTAGTTGTCTGATAGTCAACAGCATAAACAAGAGAGATTTCTTTGTTTTAGTTTTGGTATATTGTTCTGTGCTTTGTTTTACTTCGAACTAACTTTCCAAAATGTTTTTCTGAGGCACTTTCAGTACCACATACACATGTCAGGAACTTTTCTGCTCACAGGGTCATCACAGGACATGATTGGGCAATCAAACAGGACATCAAAGGACCTGTTGCTCCTTAGCCAGACTGAACCAAACTACGGCCTGGGATCAAGTGTATCCATCACAGTTATCTATAATTTCATACCTCTTCTGCACAGTTTTTTGGTTGTTTTTTTTTTTTTCATTTGAGCATCCCACCTTCAACTGGAATCAGTTATTCAGTTATTAATATATTCATTAGTCCAGTTTCCAAATGACTAAAAGTGTTTGACATGTGGAATCTGATGACCCTGTTGCATTCCCATCACATTTTATTGCAGTCTGAAATGGTTGCATATTACAGCTATTGCTTGCAACAGAAATCTGATCAGTTGTAGTACTTGCATTTACAGTTCTGTCTAACATGTCTAACATATAATTATACATGTCTAACATGTATAGTTTCATTACTAACAAAATACAGTGTGGTGTAAAGGGCAAGGTTTTGGTAGTGGGAAGGGATTTCATTCGTTTAAATCCCTGATTTGTGTTTAGATCAAACTAAAGTGTTTGGTTCATGCAATTAAGCAACATAGAGCATGATGTTACCCAGCCTCTTTAATTGTGGCATTTCCCGGTTTGGAAGGACTTTACCTTCCTATCTTTCTCTTATTTAAAATTTTTTTTAATCAAGTTATTGTATACAAAATGTCAGACACCGTTTCATTATTGGCATGTAAATTCATCTATGTTGTCCTTCTACATTTCTCTCTTTCTTAATTACTTTTTCCCTTGAGAAAAATAATTGCTGCAATTGAGCAATACAAGAAATATTTTTTGGGGAAGAAAATTTTGCTTGAACTTCTTTGAAGACAGAAGGAGTTTATGCTAGGTAATCATAAGAAAGTTGCATGTAGTAAGCTCAAGCACCAAGCACGAATCAATACACTCTAATGAGTTCTATTGGCCCCTTTTGAAAAGCTATTAATGATGCCTGTAAATACCAAGTGGCTGAAAATAAATTACAGCTATGCTATCTCACCAAGCTAAAACACAGAACAAAGAGGCTCTTAAATGCAAAAGCAAAATTGAGATTGCTATGTGGCTTGTTTACAGTGTATTCTTATCTTAAAGATCTTACAGAAGTTTAAGATCAGAGAAAAGAAATCCATTTTCTTTCAAGGACTTCACGGAATGGTTTAAGTATCATACATTCACAGGCATACAGATTTTCTGTTCGTGATGCCAAAGAATTCATCTGTTTTTACTTCAGGTCAAAGATAGTATTTATCATCTACCCTCAGAAAGCTGCTATGAAAAATTGCTGCTATATATATAATGCTGAGAAATATATGTATATTTCACAATTCTTTTTTACATACCTGAAACTCAAGTAATTTTTCAACATGACTATGAGAATCAGAAAGATGTTTCTCTCAATTTCTAATCAACTCAAGAAATTATGAATTCAAGCATCAAATTTTAATTATCAATTCATATCCTTCATGCACCCTCCTAAATGTATCAGGAGCTACAAAGGAGCTTCTAGACCTAGATTAAAATTCCATCCTGCACGAGACAATAAAAATCCTTCTTAAAAAGCAGTTGGTCTATTTTAGACGAGGGAAATTTCTTCCTGAATTAAGATTGGGAAATCAACTTTGTCCTTAGGCACATAAGAAAATTAGATTGAGGGGGAGGTGAGTGTATGGGGGTGTAGTATAAAACAAAGTTTGTTATAGCAGAGGGGTCAAAAAGAAGTACTTGTCTTTTTCCCTCTTGAGACATTTCTGATGGCAAAGAAGGAAGTGAGCAAAGAAATCAAAAACTAAACCCCTCAAAAATCTCAATTATATTTTATTTTTCAAATTAGAAAATAATATGAAACATTTTTACAATATACAAACATTCCTAGCATTTTCTATAAATTTTTATGTTTGAGAAGGTAAGGGCTTGTATGTCCTTTTCAAGTTCAGTTGGCAGTGAATACAATTAGGATAAGACCTTCTTCATATGGAGGAAGTTATTCACTGTAAAAAATATTCATAACTTCCTGGTAAATTGTGGATGTGCGTTATGGATTGAGAATTGCCCTTTGGCATTTCCAGGAGTTCTGTCCCTAAAGTCTTGAATGCGTCAGGTGAGATTGCGCCTTTAGGTGTTTCATGTGTTCTTCACAGTTGGAATTTTACAAATTTTGTAGGGCTTTGTCATCTAAAGCGTCCTTAATCATTCCCTTTAGAAGAAAAATAAGCCTTAAATTTGCAGTACCGGCCAAATGAAGACTGAGTTCCATCTTACCTGTTTTAAATCACTCTGATAAAGTTTTATCATTTTTCTGTGTTATTTTGAAAAACGCACAAACCAAGGACCAAATTCCTTGAAGTTATCTGAAGATGATGAAATATACAACAAAATCAATATGACTATTGGAAAATAATTTCATATCATATACTAATTTCCTCCCTCTCCCCCCTCCAAAAATGGAAGAAATAAAATTGGTCTCGGAAAATTTTTTGTTAGAAAGTATTAATGCTAAACTAGAATTTCATTATATTACACACGGCAGAAAACAAAGGGGCATATAAATTAAAATATGCAGTAATTAACTTAGAAATTAATGAGGAAAATAATGAAATTCATTAAGATGCTAGCAACTACCTTGAAAAGAAAGCCTTTTTAGTTTTGGGTGTTATACCAATTTGCTTTGCAACTATCTGGTCTATCAAACGAAATCTCTCAAAAAGTAAAAAGGAATATAATCTAATTTATTCCTGAAATAAAAAGTCCTAAAGCTGTCATGTTTTGATTATGTAAGGTGTATTTTGTTCTTTCTGTATTTTACTTTTTCTAGCAAGGACACACACATACATTTCAAACTTTCTAGAAATGTAAAATTCCAGGTATATTTTGTAATGACGTATCATAGTTTATTACACCCTAGGTTCTTACCTTCATTAAAATCTGTATTCAATAATAACTTTGAGGAAATTCTTAAAAATCTCCCTGAATTATGGACTGCATCTTGTCAGGGATTTTAATACTAGAAAAATAAAATAACTTTACAAAGACACTGCTTCACTTTTTAGGAGTATAAAAAACTTTTTTTTTTAAGATATATATAGGTTTTCATTTTGCTTCCATTTTGGATAACAAAGGCAATCAAATCAACTTTTCTATTTTACACCTCCAAGAAGTTAAGAAAATATATGTGCTTAGAAAAGAAGGAGTGTGAAATCATTTACACTGTTACAATTCTCTTTTAAGTGTGCTTTAACTTTAGCTGTTATTCCCTGTAATGTCACTTACTTGCAGAAGCATAAAAATGCTGCATAACATAATAGCAAGATTATCTTAAACACATTTAAATAGATGAAATGTATAATGAAATTGAAGGCAATTTTTTTTTATGTTATTGCACTATAAATGAGAAGAAAAACCCCCTAAAATAATATTCTATTATACCTAGAGTTTTAAGGATATTTTTCTACTTTTAATACATTCTTTAGTTGTTAAGGGGATGGTGCTGGGCAGCCAATTCATAGAATATGAGCCCTTTCAAAGCCAAATCAGGACTATGGCTTTTTATGGAATTCCTGATGGCAATGACAGCACCCAAAAGAGTAGAACAGGAATGTGCAGAGAGTTTTTACCTGTGTTTTTACCTGTGTTTTTGTCCTACTCAGTTAGTGAGTTACCAACTTTGTATGAAGAAGCATTACAGCTTTGACCATGACTATTGCAGAAAAACAAATAGAAAGGCATAGAGCTTTGCTTATGCTTTATTTCCTTACTGTGATCTGAGAAGAATAAAGATTTCTTAAAATTTCCAGTCACAGAAAACATGTAAACAGCTTTTGTTGAAATGTTCTGCTTAATCTTCTGAATTGCACATATAAGTGCATTAGCACTGCAAAAACAATGTTTGGTTCTATATTTTCACAGGTATTAGCCAAATATGTGTTTCAGAAGGCAGAGTACAGAGGTATTTTCATAAAAAAAAAAAGGAGGTAATTATTTTAGGGATGTGTAGCTAACCAATGGCCTTGCAGAACCTGATGGTCTTCTATTCTCTTTGTATTCTGATTTTTTTATAGTTGGAAAAAATATTCAGGTAACAAATAAATATAGGAAAGTTTATTTTCACTGAAGTAAACCATCAGAATTAAGGCAAATCTTCATATCACATAAAAATACTTTTTCCTTCACTTGCAGGTCACATTTGTTATGAAACATGCATAGCCTCTAAGAATGGAATTATGCTTTTGAGAATATGAGTGTAATTTGAGATTAGGTATGTTCTATTTCTTTCTAATGCAAAAGGCAGAAGACATGAGTTTGTTGTTCTTAAGGAAAATGGACGATGAAGGAAGATTTGCTGTTTAGAGAAATTTCCAGTTTAGAGAACAAAATTGTTTCTTGTGAGGCTATACTATTCAAAAGAAATGGAAAGAAATATACAAATATATTTTTCCATCTTTGAGAACATCTGTGACATGTTATTAAATTGTAGTGTACATATAAGTGTATCATTTTATGTAATACTGGCTATTTAATTACAAGGAAGTGACCTCAAAATAATCTTCTGTAACCATTCATTAATAGTTCATGTCTATCAAAGCTGAAATTGGTAGATTCCATCCTATGTTATTGCTTCTTTTCTCTGACTGGTGGAGTCTTCAAATTCTGTTAAAGACACTAAAATATGAGGGAAACTTTGGTTACCATCGTTACTAATAAATGTTTCTTCCAATTTCTCTTCCTCCATACATTTGTGCCCATAAAGCACAAGTAGTCCCATGCTTATGAAGAAAGAGTGATTTCAGGAAGAATGTGGTCAAATTTTCTGAGATGGGTGTAGCAAAGACTTTTTAAATATATATATTTTTTCCATATATTTTGATCATATGGTGCATTAGTGAAATAAGGTGCCAAATATTCTAAAGATCTAATTATTTTACTTTATATATGACACTAAAATTATAAGGCATAAAGAAAAAAGGAAAATATGAGAATTAGGCTCAGAGTCATTCTTATGGCATAAACAATTATTGTTTTAATATTTTCAGGTGAAAGACAATTGAATATGTAAATTTAATAATTTTCCATTATTTTATATATAACATTAAATTACTTATATATACCATTTCAGCAATTGCTTATTTATACAGCATAAAATTGTCTGATATGTTATATGGAAAATAATGGAAAATTATTAAAAGTAGTGAAATTAATGCATATATTGTAATACTGCTACATAAAACAAGATATTTTCCAGAAGTCAGAGCAGATTTAAACTTTTCTTACAGTATTTTTCTGAGTAATTATTATGAAAGATCCATATATAGGGGTATATATATACCCCTATAAACCCCAATGTACTTGGGTTTTCAGTTCCTGTGTAAGATTTCCCCCTTGATGGCTCCTCAGTGCTATTTTTCTCTTCTGTAAAATTTCTAGAGGACATTTTGACAGGTTTGGGTGAGAGTGAGCAACATCTGACAGGTGCAGCTGCTCAGAATAGTTCATGCTCAACAGATTGCTCTAGGCAATAAAAGCCCATCATCTCCCAGATGCTGATCTTTCATATATATAAGTACGTAAACCACACATATGTTTTTATGGTTCTTATATAAATACGCACATCTATACATACAAGTGTAGTTTTTCATGCATCACATAACAGATCTGGACAGCTTTCATCTTCCATATGAACAGAAGGTAAACAAAGAAAGGACAACCTTGTGTGAAATTGAGATGAAAAGTGGGAGTGGCCTTTGAGAAATCAGCCCAAAATACGTATCACCCAGTTTTACTTGTGAAGGTATTTGTACACATGTTCTGGCGTTTAAATCACAGTTGACAGTTTCTATACCTTTTATGAATCTTTAAGACAAACACTTAGGAACTGAAATTAAGATGAAATATCTCCTTCTGAACAACTTTCCATCCCTGACGTGCACATCTCTCTCAGGCTTCCCAATGCTCAGGAAAGCAAGTTACTAAAGAAACAGGAATTCTGAACTTTCATAACTCCTGTGTATAATGATAGAGAGTGGCATTACATGACCATTTACCCATGGGAGGAACAGTGCCGCTGATTGGATTGGAACAGGAAAGACTAATGCATTTGTGTCCTTAAGGGTTAGATGAAAAATGCATCTTTCACCTCTGCAAGTGAGCACCACCAGTAATTCAAAAGTATTATATGTGTGAGGTAGTTTGCAGGATATGTTCTATTTGTCACTGGAATTGGCTATACAGCATTAGGCAAAATCTGAGTTGTTTCAGCCCTGGAACGTTATTCCAAAGTCCCCTTCTGTGCTTGTATTTTAAAAGTAGTTTGGGGGCATCTAAAAAAGAAAGAAGAAATCATAACACATTTCTACTGTTGACAGCAATACCATTACTTAATATTTCTGAAAACAACTGATGATTACAGTAGCATAGGACTTCAGTACTCTGAGATTCACAGTTGCATCTACAAAAAATGTCCCAAGACTAAGGACAAGATTTCCCAAGACTCCTCAATAAACAAGCTGCCCAAGCCTCAGTTATTGGCACCAGACCTCAGGAAGGCAACTATTTTTTTTTTTTCTTAACTCGATAATTGATGAGTTTAGTGCTGCAAGGATGAGTGCTTGTTTTTTCCCCCCCGAAATGTTACTACTTGCCTGGAGAATCACTTGGAAGACTTAATTTTGGATATTTTTAATCACAATGATAAAAGAAAACGTGCCTCTAAACCCATAATCCCCACAGAGATTATTATTGTAGCCAATGGTAGTCAACATTACTTTCTGCTTTCAAACAGGCTGATGAAAGCTGATCTTTTTAATACTACTGTTTTTAATTTTTAAAAATGTCCTGTTTGAATCTATACATCACTTATTTTGCCAACAACTGTATTTTGGTTTTCATCTCTAAAAACCTCATTGCCTATCACTAGTCACATATGTTAAACAAAAACCCTGACCAGTTCTGTGAATTTCTAAAATCTATTTTTGTATTTTCTGAATCGATTATTCTCAATCACAGAATAATTAATGCATAACAGCAAAAAAAGGTGGGTTTTTGTTTTGTTTTTTGGCAGAGTGTATGGGCTTTCACAGATGAGCTATCTTTAGCAGGGGTACATAGAATCATAGAATCACAGAACATTCTGAATTGGAAGGGACCCATCGGTATCATCCAGTCCAGCTTCTGGCCTTGCTCTGTACATCCCCACAATCTCACAATGCGCCTGAGAGCTTTGTCCAAAAACTTCTTGAACTCTGTCAGGCTTGGTGACCACTTCCCTGGGGAGCCTGTTCCAGTGCCCAGCCACCCACTGGGGGAAGAACCTTTTCCTGATATCCAACCTAAACCTCCCCTGACACAAATTCAGGCCTTTACCTCGGGTCCTGTTACTGGTCATGAGATGAAGAGATCTTTGTCTGCCCCTCCTTCCCGCCTCATGAGGAAATTGTAGACTACAATGAAGTCTTCCCTCAGCCTCCTCCAGAGTGAACAGACCAAGTGACCACAGTAGCTCCTCATAGGCCTTCCTCTCCAAACCCTTCATGATCCTTGTATCCCTCCTTTAGACACTCTCTAATATCATAATTTTTCTTACTATTGTGGTGCCCAAAACTGCACACAGGACTCAAGGTGAAGGTGGATTTTTGTATTTTCACACAGTTAAGCTGAGTCACTAAATTCAGTAGAAATGTCACAATATTCTGTGGCTCGCCTTAGTCAGAAATGTGCAAATATATGCAGTCTTATTAAGTTTTTCTACTATGACATAAATAACAATCATCCAGTACCAGATGGATAATTTACTCATCTTTGTCCTAACAACAGAGTTTTAGAAAAACAGTTATGACTATTTCCTTAGGCTGTGCCTATACAGGTAAAACACTGGTTTGGGACTGTTCTCTGAGATTACAGCTGGGTGGTATGGATTGGTCTGTGTTCATCCTGCTAAATTCTTTAATCCTCAAAAATAGCCTCACCACACCTGAACTCCTTAAGAGAATGAGCCTATGGTTCTCAGCCCATGCTACCTTCAGGGCTGTGAGTGTCTGGATGAGATCAGAGTTACTTATGTACTTGCTATCTAGGAAACTTGCATTGTGCCATGTCTGTGATAGAAGGGACTTGATTTCAGCTATTTCAATACAATTATTGGACCTATTAATTTCGTAGGACTTAAAGACACAACCACAGAAAAGACACCATTCATTCAGAAAAATATTCTATTTTAGCTCATATTGTCTACTAACTGAATTATTTTTTTAACTCTTTGGTAATATGAACAATATTATATTAAAAGTATGAAACCTAAAATCCTGTCCAAGGTCAGCCTGACTTTCCATAGCATATATAAAATATTAATAAATATACCTTTCAGCATTAGGTCCTAGATCTAAATCATGCATTGCTGTTATGTGCTGTTTATTGCTTTCATGTATGTCTCAAAAAATTAACCAGGACTGTGCTCACTTAATACTGGGGATATGTATTTATATGTACTTCATAGACATAAACCCTTAAAACTACCAAGCAAAGGAGATGAAAAGAAACTTGAATGTCATTTGTAATAGACAGATTGTGGTCTAACTGTATAGCAAGTCCATCCCTGCCAAGAAGAGGTGTTAAGGCTGTGTCAGTAAAGCCCTTGAACAGGGTGTCCTTTGGAAACAACTCTAGGTGAAAATAGTGCTATTTGGTCAACTGCAAGGTGCTAATAGAAAATTCTCCTCTATATCTTTCTATTCTAAGGAAAAGTTGCTTTATCCTGTAAAACATGAGCATTTTTTGTTTGAAGGAGACAACTCTCTAGATTTCAAGAAATCTGATCAGGCCTTATTGCAGTAGCACCAAAGTAAAATATTGTATATTTTGTTTCTTATCTAAACCCCTTTTTAAATTATTTACTCCATGTGGAAAACTCACATTTCTCACTAGATATACTGAGAAGTAGGTGAAAGACAGGGGTGTGCTCTAGGTTCTGTGCCATGTACTCTAGGATGACCATGCTTGAGCAGGGAGGTTGGACCAGATAACCCACCATGGTCCCTTCCAACCTGACCCATTCGGTGATTCTGTGCAATTCTGTGAAATTGTGCCCCACAAACTTGTGCCCCTTGTAAGAAAATAGAATTAAGATTGCTTAATTTTTTTTTGGTTTTTTTTCCTACAGAACAGAATTATTTTGTAGTATAATTGTGCGTGAAACAATAAAACAGTTTATTTCTAGCTCTCTAGTACTAGAAGCGTGTAGCAATTTTTAGCTTCCTTTAGACATCATTACACTAATAACCTGTAAGACTGTTTCAGAGAAGCAGACTGAAGTCACAGTAATGACTCAGTCCCTTTTTTTGTCAGTTCCCAGTTCTTCTTTACAAATGAGCAACAAGATGATGACAGGAGCCTTTGAATGTCTTTTGGCATCTAATTATATTTTAATGGGCTTTTTCAGTCTTCTCAGATTTGCTTAAATGTTGTTCTTCTTGGAAATAATACCTTTAACAGTAGAAATCTGTTCTTCCTTTAAAAGACATTGGGTAACAAGTATGGTGCAAGTGATTAGGAATAATATTTGTCATGCGTCCACAATCAATCAGACATCACTTTTCTATGAAAGGAAAAAGGATGACGAGAAAGTAAAGCTGACTTTGTGTCATTACTTTGCCTAGAACTGACAATGCAGCTGCAATAGAGAAATTAACAAGAAGCAGAGAATTAATGATTCCAGCTTGGGGTTTTTTGTGTATTTGGTATTTATTAGATCTCTCACATAATTACTTTAACATGTGCTAGTCAGACTTTGTCATTGGAGACTACCCAGTGACACAAGACTGCTTATGCACAAGACTGAGAACAAAGCAGTCACTTAACTCTAGTTCTTTTCCTCTTCCATGCACATCTATCCTCCTGTTGCTTTTGAACTCTCTAAGATCTGGCTCCATGTCAAAACAATATTGTGAGACCAGATTATTTCAGCAATAAAAATGAATTTCCTATATAAATTGTAGGATGTCTGCACAGAAATCCAGGGCTACACTTTCTGCTGTAGGGTACTAGCTCTCTTGAAAGGGAGTTGAGGCAGCACACCAGGAATTGTCTGCAACAGGTACCTGGGGTACCGTCTGTGCCAGCCCCACTCTGACATCTCCAAGTGCAGGAGATGCAATCTCTACCAAGAAACAACATTCCCTGCGAGTGTTTGCTGGGCAAGGTGCTTTCTGATCACTCCCTTAATTCAAGTATGCTTTTGAAATCTCATTTGGAAATAGCAAAGCTGGAGAGAGCTCTTCAACCCAGCTTTATTCCGCCTGCAGGTTTCTCCTGGTTGTCTTGTAGAATACCAGTTCTGTCACCTGCATCAGGAGATAGAGGCACCATCTGGTCCAGTGGGTCAATGGAAACCAAACTAAAAGAATGCCTCCTGTTGCTTTGTGCATATGTTCAGCTCTAACACGGCACATAATTAGCTGGTTTCTTCTCACTTGCCCAAATCATCATTAAATTCATCTTGTCTCTATTGTGATAAGTATGAATAAGGATTAACATATATTTTGAATGTAAAAGATTCCTATTAATTTACAAAAGAAATTATGCTGAAATGTGCATATTCCTGAGCATGGAATTTTTTTTTAATTACATGCAGTTTTTTTTGAAAATATTATTGGTATTTTTATTGACTATGTGACAAGCAAAAATTCTGTTCCTAATATCCTGCTGATATCAGACTTTAGTACCTCAAACAGCCTAGCAACTCTTACCCAACTGGAAATTTCTTTTTAGTATCTACTGGCATTTAGCTTACTAGTTAAACCTTATTAAAGAACCAAGAAAATGAGCTGTTAAGTATTCTGAAATTAAGATTGGATTCCCCTCCCTCCCCTTTTCTGCCACAGCCTTACAATAACTCCCTTTTTCCTGGACAGACATTTTCACCAGAGGAAATACCAAAGAGAACTGCTTCTGCTACTGTTTTAGAAAGCAGTCAGGCAATGAAGCTGGAGAACTCCTGCAAGATAAAATAACTCCCACGACTTACTTGTTTGTTTCTTTGGTTTAATTTGGGCCTGTTTCCCAAGCAACCCTGTCATGTGCTCCAGTAGCCAATTGAGCTGGCACAACTGACTGGCACTCCGAGATTGTTTGCTCTGAATTGCAGCCTGTACTCTGCTGAGAGCAACCAGGAAGAAAAGCAGTAGTGAATCCCAGCTGATTCCCTGCCTCGATCCAGCCATGCTCATCACTCAAAATCAAAGAAAACCTAGTGGGGCATACACTTTACCTCACTGAACAGGCCCTCCTGCACTTTTACAGAAAGAAGGAGTATTTCAACCAAGGGCTTTGCTTATTTTTGATAATGAGTACCTGGTGGTATATTTGCTACAGAGCCTGAAGGAAATGTTTTTGTCTCTAACAGGCTGCACTGATGAGTGCTTAAATGTAAGCAACAAGATCAGTTGTGCTGGGTGAAGGCTCAGCAGTGGAGAGTGATTGAAAAGAGTGATTCAGAACAAAGCACGTCCACTGGGCATGCACAAACAACTTGGTGGTTGGATTCATAGGTGAGCCACCACCTTGTTTCAAGTATCATTGTTATGAATGCAAGTTTAGAATTTTGTTCTTGCTTGTTTATGAACAGAATGGAAAGTTTATTGCCAAAGACTGTCAGCCTGTAGATACTTTTATTAACTGATAACACAGATAGCTAAAAGTAGTTAAAGCCATTTCGTTTACTTCTTTACCACAACACATTAAATTTTACATGCCAGGTACCAGATTGTCCATAAACATTATTTTTCTAATACAATAATTATAAAAGACAATAAAGCTGTTTTAATATCTCTAACAATGTCACTGATTCCTAGATGGTTGCTGATAACATGGTTAGAGTTCCCAGTGTTTTTTTTCTAGTGACCATTCAGTAGTTCTTAGCAAATCTTAAAACTTTGCTTGTTTAGTGTATATAAGACCTTACTGGAGAAATGAAAATTACAGAATTGCACCAACATATTGGTCCATTTCTACATCTTCTAAGGATATTTGTGTGGGCATGTAAAGGAAGAAAGAGTGAGAGAGGAGAGTTAAGTTTATAGTTTCCTTAAATGGTTTAGAAATCATATTTTAATTTGGGGTTACTGCACAGGCTGCTCTGGCAAAGCTCTCTCAGATTTAATTTGAAGTTTTGTTGGTGTATAGATTATCTTCACATCTCCTAAATCCTTCTGTTTTTTGTATTTATGTCTTACAAAAAAGGAATTAAATTCAGGCAAACTCCTCTTATTTTGTATCTTATACAGAGTCTTTATTTCCGCTCTACTGAAACGAACGGCACCAAACGAGACTAAACTAAACTAAACTATTTTATTGTGTTGGCATGGCCAGGTTTTGGTAGTGGGGGGGGCTACAAAGTTGGCTTCTGTGAGAAGCTGCCAGAAGCTTCTCCCATGTCCAACAGAGCCAATGACAGCCAACTCCAGGATGGACACACTGCTAGCTGTGGTTGAGACCATCAGCAGCACTGGTGACACCTCGGGGATTACTGATTTAAGAAAAGGGGGAAAAAATGCCCAACATTCTACAGCTGAAAAGAAGAGTGAAAATATGGGAAAGGAACAGCCCTGCAGACCCAAGGTCAGTGGAGAAGGAAGGGCAGGAGGTGCTCCAGGAGCCAGATCACAGATTCCCCTGCAGCCCCTGGTGCAGCCCCTGGTGCAGCCCATGGTGATGCAGCTGTGACCCTGTAGCCCATGGGGGACCACAGGGAAGCAGAGACCCACCTTCAGCCTGTGGAGGAGCCCACACCAGAGAAAGTGGATGCCCAAAAGAGGCTGTGTCCCTGTGGGAAGCCTACGCTAGAGTAGGCTCCTGGCAGGACCTGTGATCTATCAGGGGACCCATGCTGGAAGCGTTCATACAACCCATGGGAAGGACCCACTTTGGAGAAGGTTGTTTGGGGTTGTCTCCCCTGGGAGGAACACCAAAGAGTTGTAAGAAGACCTCCCACTGAGGAGGAAGGAACAGCAGCGACAACTTGGGGTGAACCAACTGTATCCTCCTGCAATGGAGGGTAGGAGGTGGAGAAAATGTGAAGTTGAACCTGGGAAGAAGGGAGGGTTGGAAGAAAGGTGTTTGTAAGATTTGGTTTTATTTCTCCTTACCTTAATCTTATCTGATTTATAATAAATTAATTTCCCCAAGTTGAGTCTGTTATGCCCATGACAGTGATTGCTGAGTGATCTCTCCTTGCCCTTATCTTGATCCATGAGCCTTTCATTATATTGTCTCTCTCCTGTCCAGCTGACCAGGGTAGGGATAGAGTGGCTCTGATGACACCTGGCTTGAACCCACCACAGCTATATCCAGATATATTGATTTATTCCCTTACTGCATAAAGGCAAATTCTTTTTGCTGTCATCTAGGTAAAACAGTAGTGCTCATGACTGTTCAGTTAAATAAAGTAATGGGAACTTACTTTGAAAACTTTGAATCAGAAAGCATTCTGATGACTTTGTCTAGTGATATAGGAACAGCAGAAACAGTTTCTTATTAAACAATGGGTTCCTCTTCTCCATTTAGGACTGTCACAATCTTCTCATTAGAGATCCATCATGTTTTGCCTGCTGCTCTGTTAACAGAGACTCTTTCTTTACTAGAACAGGCATGTTTACAGTTCTGTGAGTTACTCATGTACCATCAGCTTATCATGGCCTCGTGCCCAATTTCATCTTCTTGAACAACATTCTCTCTAAGCACGCGGTCATTGCAGATAGAGTAGAGAAAAGAAAGAAACTTGAAACAGGCAAAACTGGTATATTCAGTGTGTCATGATAAACAGCACCAGCCCATACTGTTGACAGCTGTCTTGAATGTGAAACTAATAAAGGCAGGGTGGTTGACAAATTTTGAGGAAGATGAAAGGAAATGAAACTTCATGAGATAAAACAGCTGCTGCTCTGTTATTTTCATGACACTGTGCCGTTGTCCCTCAGCACAGTCCTAACCATGATAACAGAGATGTAAAGTTCAGATAAAGAACTTGTATGAAAATACTCTTCTGGCTAACTAGAAATACAGAAGTCTACAACAAACCTTATTAAAAATTGGTTCATTAAAGAAATTAGTAAAACCTACACTAAAGTTATCATATCTCAATAATTCTAGTGGGTCCCATATTTCAGTTATTTCAAATTGGTTTGGCAATGTTGACTTTTCAATGGTAGTAAGAAGACACACAACTTGAAGAGCTGTATAAACAGTTGTGTCTTTTCTATCTGTATATTTGCTCAAAGAAGCAGATTTTCTTTCAGTCCTGGTGGAGATAATGTGTCTTGCGTAGGTCTTCTAGAACCATGACACACTACATTGCAGAAATAGCCTCTGATTCTGAAGGGCTTAGGTTGATTGCCAGTCGCCTGTTTCTATGAGTTGTGGTTTTTAAAATGTCCCCATATGACTTTCCTTTCTTAAGTTCTGAATGCAGATGCTAAAAGAGTTTGATGGCTACTTTTGTCCAACACAATGATGAAAAGAATCATACTGCAATATATACAATATAATGTGTTTAATCTTTGAAGTCCAACTTGCCAAATATCATTTTTTTATTTGTCATATAAAATTTTGTCTCTAGTTTTCATATGAAATGAAAGCATTCAACTTTGTATAAATGAACCTTTTTCTGTATAATTCAAACTCTGTAAACTCAAAATCATTTGTAATCCGTCCTTTTGTAACTTTTAAAGTCCTTGTGCATCAAGTGGAAATACATGTGAGGAGAGTCGTTTACAGTGACGAGGTATATAAAGTGGTATCAATAGCTAACATCCTATCCATAACTACAATGAGAGGGGAAAAAAAGAAAGAATAATCTCTTGAAATCTTTAGAAAAGAGCTATACACTGACTCAACCTCCATCTGAAATGATTATTGGATAAGAGCTTCATATTGACTTTAGTCTTCTTTTTTGTTATTCTTGGGACTCAATTCTATGATGTCCCACTGCTTTTATTACAAAATATAAACATAGATGTCTCAGTGTGTAACTTAAACAATACTGAAATAACCTTAAGTTTACATTACTTTTTAGAGTCTTTGACATAAATGGAAAGTAATTCAATCTTACTCTTCAGAGCTGTGACCTTGAAAAGGAAAATAATTCACTGAAGATATCTAAATAGTTATTAATACTTTGTTATAGTTGACATGAAGTTCATGGAAAGTCTTGCTAATAAAAGCCAGAAAAACATTGCTTCTAGTCACTTTACTATCACAGCGCTAACTGTTTAAATTACAATGTGATGACTCAGAACGGATGAATTGTTGGTTAAAAGTTAACTCCCCTCTTTAAGGGAAAGATAAAATTGTATTTACTACAGAGTAGAAAAGTATTGAAATGTTTTCAGGAACTGTGTTCTCCAATGATAAGACAACCTTAAAATGTGTTTCTGTTTCCCATTTACTCATTTATTTAGTAGATTTGCTGTTCATGGACTACATTCTGAATGTAGTCTGTAAAGAGCAAAGAGCTCCAGGTTTAAAAATTTTTGCGATGAAAATGACATAACACCTGGTAAGCAATTCAGATATTCACTAGTTACTGACTTCTGAACCTGATGTGACCCACTCAGAAGCCTGGTTTCAGTGATGATTTAGACGAAAATCTGAGCTTAGAACACATAGATTCTCCTGTCCCAGTGACTGTCCTATGTGGGAAGAATTGGAACATAAAGGAAACTTAGGGTTTTTTCATAGAGGGAGCTTAATATTTCCTTTTAAAGAATTGAGCAAACTGCTGAAATGCAAAGAAATTATTGTATTAGGTTTATGTAAGTACTGCTGTTTGAGGAAAGTTAGTACTCAGTCATTGCTTTCCCTGTTAGAAGAAAATTTCTCCATGTTTGTAATGTTTTTAAGGTTGAAGGTGTAATCAATTAAGTTCTAGTTTAAAATTTATTGTAATTTAATAATTTAGGGAAAATATTAGACGAAAAATATACGTTTTCCTAAAGCTTGTTCTATCTTAATAAATTTTCTATTTAACAATGTGATTTTAGTGCAAAGTAAATGTTAAGAAAGTTCATCTTTTCTGAAAGATTGAGATTTTCTTCCTTCTGCTTAGAGAAGAAGAAAAAACGAGAAAAACCAAATTTGGTATTTATAAAAAAGAAATCACAGAAAGACTGAGTTCTAAATGACTACAGACCAAATTTTCCTCTCATTGGTTTTAAAGTCTTTCTGAACTTCTCCAAGATAAACTATTTAGTCTGTCTGAGGAATGTAAAGAGAAAAGGAACTACTGGGCATATTTAATGAGAAACTTACCCCTATCTGATACAGAGTTGAACATTTTCCACTCTGTCATTTGGGCTTGTAGATGAGTAATTACATCTGTGCACAAAACCTTTTGAAATATTTGACTGATATCTGTTATGAAAAGTTTACACAACCATTTAGTAGAAGATTTGGTATCTGTATGGCATAACAGCAGTTCAAATGCAGTCAAGTAATTTCAGAATATTGGAAAAGGCCTCCAATATGTCAGTTTTATTAGAAGTGAGGCTGGCATATGCTAATGTGTGTGCCAGCATACTCTGTATGAGTCAATGAAATGGACCAAGTTGGAGGCTGACAGTCTTTTACTGAGGATTTTGTTTTTTATGTGGAAAGTACTTGAGCTTGGCTCCTCAAAATAGAGTTATGCACATTAAAAAACAAAAAAAAAGGTACTAAGTTCTTTGGAAAAACAGTGCAGTCTTTGTAGGTAGGCTGTACAAAGTACCACAGTAAAAAAAAAAAAGTATTTATGAATTCCAACTTAAATGTATATGTGAAATTAACAGGGAAGGAAATAAACACAATAAATGTGCATATGACTGCAACTTTCTAGCAATAATTGATCACGTAATATTTGTAACTCATAAAGCTTTAAAGTGCTGCACAATGAGAAAATTCACTTTTATCTTTAACGTGGAGAAGAACAGGGAAATTGTCAGTAATTTCCTCTAAATTACACATGCAATTGAAAGCACAGGTACAGCTAAGATGTTCGGAGGAGTAATCCACTGGCCAAGATAGCATTAGCACACTTTATTATCTACCTGGAGGCATCAGCTGATAATCTTTCCAAAGTAATAAGTGGGAGCCCATATGGTAGTAGTCTTTTCCATTCTTACCACTTCTATTGCTTTTATCACTTTTATCACCTTAAGTCTGCTTTCCTTTAGGGTGTGAGTCATCAGGATGCAAAGTCCTGATAACCTGAGAAATGTGGGAGGCAGAGGGGAAAGATACAACCACTGGACTGTTTTGTGGTTGTGGTGGAGGAACTTGCAAAGCCAATATTTAGTGGTGAGTGTCTGCTTGGCCTTTTGGGTTTTTTGAGGGGTATTTTTACGTCCACACGTTCATATCAAGGAACATCTGTTACTTTTCACCTGTCTCCTTAAATTTGCAAATCTTTGCACTCTCTGCCTCGAAGAAAGGGAGTAAATGAAAGGTTGAACTGCTTGGAACAGATAGAATATGGATACAGAAACAAATATGGAGAAACAATGGGACAGTTAAAGAATACAAGTTACTCACTTTTAATATGCTTTCCAAAATGTGTTAGCTCTAAGAATATTGGAGAAAGTTTTACAAAACAGAAATAACACACCTAGCTCCTCAGACAGAAAACAAGTAAGATATGTGGTACAAAACAACTTGCTACACTAAGTTAGTATTTTATGTTTTTAAACTTTCAGACTTTTATTGGTTTTTAAGTTACTGAGTGAAATATGATTTTAATGTGCACTTCTGATTCTGTGATGCAAGATCCTGCCTCCTCATTTGGACCTGCAAATACTTTGAATTCAACTTCTTAAGAGATAGCACAGAGCAGAGAAAATATTTTTCTGCAAGAAATGTTCTTGAAGGGCAAGAAACAATAATTAAAAATCATTTAGATTCTTCCAGGAAGGTACTGAGATGTCTAATGATCTAATGCTACTAAACTTTTAATTTGTTCTAATTTTTACCAAATTAAAATAACTTTTAACCTCTCCTGATACTGAATATATATCTCTTTTGGTAAAAGACAGATAGTGATAATTGATAGAGTTTGTTGAATAGAACAAAAAGACAAAAGTAGGAACTTCTGCCTGTGTTAAAATAGAAATGGATAGTGCTTACAAAAAATGTAATGATCAAAAAATAAACCCCATTGATGGTGCTATCTAAGAATGCAGACCACTAAATGTTCCTGCTCAGTTTATTCCCTAATAAAGAAAATCTACTAAACAAAGAGATTTCAATGAGAAAAAGTGAAGTTATCAATGAACAAAAAAAGTTCACTTGTCTTTTCTAGCTTCCCTTAAAAGGATAAACCTTCACTTTAAATTATGCATATTATAAGAAATGTAAACAGACTTCATTACTAGAAATGGCCATTTGATAAATACAAATGCAGTCATTTAAATCAAAGATTTAAAGTTTTCTCTCTCCAAACTGGTGGGACTTAAAAAACCCCCTGAACTATCTATGACTGCCTCTCTCAGTGATTGCTCATAACATAAAAAATTGCAAAAATTAGGATCAGTTTGTGAACCATCGGTTTTTTTTAATGGATTAGCTCATGAAGCATGAGGTAAAAGGAATGAGATGCATCCACCAAATAGTTAAGTTACAGTAATAGGTCTGAGATCTGTGTCTAAACTCACAGGATCAGAAATGCCCACTCCCTTGTCAGTGGTAACTAATGCATTACTTCTGAGAATGCAATACCGAGTCCAAGACCACACTGATTTTGTGCAGTTTGCTTACTAAGAAACATCGGGAATTACATTTAGAGAAGCATTTTAGTTAAGTAACAGCACCGAATGCTTTTGATTATTTTGTTTGTTTGTTTCCTCCCTTTCTCTTAGTTTCTCCTAATTTTCTTCTGCAAGTTATAGACCTAATGAGCATAAAACCAAACAAACCTTGGATCATGTTTTTCCATCTTATAACAAACCCTCTAAAGTAATTTTGTCGCTTTGTAGTAAGCAAAATTTCTGTGCTTTACAGTTATTGAAAGAGTAAGATTTAGACTATTAAAACAGAACCCTGAGGATTTATCATTTCCCATGAGGGAAATCCCTTTGCTAATGCATTAATCATGTCCCTAGGTGCTTAAGGCATGATTAAATTCTTCTCCATTGTCCCTTATTACTTAATTTTTGTGTGGCGAAGCCTACATTCTAAAATTTACACCCTAAGTAGAAAGACAAGACATCTGCTTTTAAGCCATTCTATGAGTAGTCTGAGATATATCAGCAGTTAAACATGAAGGATAAGACTATGTGTCACTGAGACAGAGAAAGAGAGATAATTACTTTATTAAAAGAGTGGACTCACAGAATCCAAGGCTTATGGCAAGTCCCTGTAGAGCAGAAAACTCCATTTACACAAACAACAGATATACAACATCTTCTGTACTTGGTGTTTTTCTGATGAAACCCGAGACCTGGGATTCCATTTTTTTTTTTTTCTGTCAGACTGAGCATGTCCTAGGTTTATTCAAGAGAACCTCTGTGGCTTATGAACCTGGTTCCCTAAAAGCCATCATTATTCAACCCTTAAAATGTTGAGGGCTGAATTTGACTTTTCACTTTTGTCTGTAAGTATTTTGAATTTGATTCTGTTCTGGAAATGTTTTGAAAGGTGTGGACTGACATTTAGGAGATGGAAAGTAGGTGAGGTTCCCACAGTCATGGCAGGACTGATCTGTGACTTGGGTAGACGTTTTTATAACTTCCATTTAAAGGAATAAAAACAGTTACATATGTCTGACCTCTATTTCTATAGCTGGAAATATTTTCTCCATCAATCTGCAGACCAACACAGATACTTGGGAATCCAATTAAAAAATTCTAGATTTGGTAACTCCATTTCCAACAATCTGATGGTAACAAATGATGAGAGGGTCCACTGCCTCTTTAGAGGGTTACAATCTAGAGTACACCTTTGGGGCCTAAAGACTGGAAATCTTACAAAATAATGTTAAGCTTCATATTAATTCAGTAGAAGATTTGCAAATTTTGTCAGAGCTTTGCCAAGTTACAATGATCTAATCCAGCATATGCAATTTCCTAAAATTCTCTTTCATTTTGGTTTAATTCCAGAAAGAAAGAGAACAGAGATGTGGAGATGAGACAAGTTAAATTAAGAACTAAAGTTAGACAATATAGATTAGAAGCTAAAAGGAGACAAATTTGAATGTATATAGATACATGAAAGAAAAGGTACCATCAGGTTTCATTCCTGTGTTTTCTTCAGATTTTCTGAGAGATTTTGCAGTGATTTTTGGCTGTTTCTGTCCTCTTTCGCTTAGAGGGTTATTAAAGGATTGGTAGCACCTAATTTATAAATGCAGACAAGCTATGTTTGGAGGAAATCTATGTATTTGAGGAAGTCTAGTATAAGAGGAAAGTAATCCATGAGAGGATGGATGTTAAGGGACAGAAGGCATTGCAGAGAAGATGTGACTGAGACTATATATCACGGGCAAAAAAGTGGAGCAATGAGAAAGAATTGAAGAAATAGATACTGAATTAGCTAACTATTTATGCAAGATAGCAGTGTAATTAATTGTAAACCAGTGATTAAAAAAAGAATCAATAAAACAATGGATTAATTAAATATCATGTAATCCAAGACAAGGTAAACAAGTAGACAGTTCAGAGAATATAAATCACAGAATATATTAGCTAACTAGTCAGGTAGTAGACACATTAGGTGAATGATCAATAAATTAATCTATTCATAAAGCGATCAGCTAATTAGAGATCCATGTAAATATATAAACGGAAAATGTTGAGTTCAAAGAAAAATATCTCAAGAAGTCAGAGAGGTAGAAGCAGGTGAAAAAAAAAGGGAGAGCTGGAATGTCAAGAGCAGACCCAGCCATGGAGGAGAGGAAGGGCAATGCTGAAGAGGGATGGCAGTGGTGGGAGGCGTGGACCAGGTGGCATTTCCAGTAAACACCCAGATGAGGTCTTTCCTTTGGAAAGCTTTGCTGTTGCTCTGGTCACTGACATTAACAGGCTGTGTTTAGAAATAAGAAGATGTATCCTTATTTTTAGGATAACTGTGGGTGCTTATAGCAATTTCCACACTTTTGATCCATAAGAATACCAGTCACTTGGGAGTCAGTTTGTTTAATAATACATGGTATTGCCAGAGACCAGACAGAATATGCCATTAAGTGACGAAAAATGACTTCACTACTGCGATATGATGTTCTGTAACATTGCGTTTTAAATGTGGAAGAGATTTCTTGGGTTTTCTTCCAACCCTACTATCTGCGAAGTTAAATATTCTGGTTTGTATTCCAGTAAAGTGAGGAATAGTTGATAAGACTTGTCCTCTCTTGAATACTTTGCTTTCATGCACCACTGCTTTTTACATTGTGCACATAAAATTTCTCCAAATGTACACAGAGATCTAATTCCAAGAACCGAAAGCATGTGCTGATTAACTTATAATTTAACCACTTTGAATCATGTTATTTAGAATGAAGTTCTTTCTGAAGAGAACCAAAATTCAAGTATATTTGCTTTTACAGTGTTTTGTTCATATTAAGTAACAAAAAGCTTGATAAGCAGCTCCATAATCTCTGTTGGGATAGTAGCAGTTTTAAAAGTATTCAGAATAGATCTTTCTCTTTCAGGTTTTCATTCTGTTTTTTTGTGTTTTTTGTTTTTTGTTTTGTTTTTTTTTTTTAATAAATTTTTAACATCAAAGAAAGATACACCTTTAAAAGAATAAAGAACCTGATACTTCAGAAAAGCTTCAGTAGCAAATAATCAGGATCTTCTTAGATAAAGACAACTATATTTCATCATATAAATTTGGCTGTAACTGGTAGGTCTCTTAAAAACACTGAAGGGCAAAGTTTGTAGCAGGATTTAAAGAGTTAATAAAAACATTGCATGGTTTTCAGCTTTGAGACATTCTGCCATGGGGCTTCTCATACCCCATCAGCCTAGTCTGCTCCTTCTCACAAAAGAGCCTTCTGATTTCTGCACCGATAAGGGAGTTTGAATAACCTCTGTGCATTTCTTTCTTTTTTTTTCTTTTTTTTTTTTTTTTTTTTTTTTTTGTCTAGTTTATATACATCTCATACTGATAGCTTATTTTGTGAAATAGACCAGCTGAAGGAGGTGAATGCTTTTTTGAAACAGAGTAATACATATGGATGCTATATAATCCTCAAAATTAAAATTTACACTTTAATGGTATTATCTAAATAGGTCTATTATTTCGTTTAATGGTTTAAGAAGATTAAAGAGTTATTCAGTGCATTCTCAGGAAATACAATGTTTAGCATAGGTAGATCAACTTTCCAGTATAAGAAAATGTAGCAGTAGAAGACATACCAATAAATGGCTTATTTACTTACTGTGACTCCATATGACCCCAAGTAATCTCATCATCTGTTTTGTATGTAATAAATGTTTGTCAGTCTCTGTGCATGCTGTCTTCGAGAGAAGAATACATTCTTCTGAATAAGCAAAAAAATACACTTTTTTCCTTTTAGCTATTGCTTGTCACTTCTCTTTTTATGAGATTAAAACATTTCTAAGTTTGCTTACAGAAACACTTGCTAGGAGAAGACATGGGTTTGTAATCGGGAAGTTTCATGGTTAACATAGTAAACCCTCTAATTGCAATAAGATAGAGCAGTAATTAGTGAAACCACTTTACCTCTTTAGCATTAGTAAAAGCACTAATAATTTTAGCTAACGGTATAGCTTCTTATAAACATAACTATGGTAGCTGGGATGCTGTTAAGGGCAAAAAGTGATGACAACTCTGGTGGCATTGCACAAAAAAACCCCAAAACAAACACTTTGGTGAATAGATTATTCAAAAGACTTTGAATTTAAGAGTAAGAAATATCAAAACGTAATCAGCAATCATGGAACTGTACTCAGTTTTGGTGTCAGAAACAGAAGGAAGTTATGAATAACTATGGTAGAAATGAACATTTTGCCCATTATACTCGAAAAGTTCTTAACTAATTTTTTTGACTGAAAAGATGCCAGCAGTGCATAAACATGTGGGTTTGGGTTTAGTTAAAAACAAACAAACAAACAAAGTAACGTTGCTTTGTAAGTAAAATCTCTACTTTTACTGTTCACTCTGATCTTTCTGGAGCAAAGCTTCTGTGAGATTTGCAGATAAGCAGCTGTAGAGTCCTTTCAATTTGCTTTAGATTTAAGTATGAAATGAAATTTACTTTGCTCATGCTGATTGAAGATTTCTCATCTTATAGTAAGATGCCAGATGACCATGCTGATTCTCCTGCATCTGTCAACAGTTTTTTGGAGTTCATTAACCAGGAGATTTTGTCGAGCTAACTTTCATCTCTGAAGGAGGTGAACTGACGCTGGCTTGTATGTCACAGTTTTTCTTCTGCGGAGATGCAGCTGACAAAGATATTCAGCCACAATCTCACACTCAAGGATTTCAGCTCCTTGTCTTTGGTGCCTTCTATGAGAGAGGAGAGGCTTTAGGCCAGCTAAAGGCCGCTCTTCAGCCACAAGTGATGAATCCGTAATGCCTGGAGAGCGCATTAAGAGGGCACATGTATTCTGCTCATATGTCATGAACATGTAAGGGAGACAGAGCATAGACAGAGCATGAAAAGATCACATTTTAAGTTCAAGATAAATGATGTCTTTGAGTTTGTTTGAGCTGTAGCCATTTTGCTGAGAACTGCTAAAGGAAATGTTGAAAGTGACAGCTCCTTCCAAATGCTCCTTGATATGATCACCTTGTTCCATCTTTGTACCATCATGCATTTCCAAGGGCAATATTTGTTCCTGTTCTTGTCTATGATCTTTATCACCTCAGTTCATCTTATCTTTTATGACTATAGGTTTTCGCTAGAGGTTTCCAAATTTGTCATTGATTTTATAAAATTCACTTTGTCTCTAGGCATTTTTCAAAGCCAGTTTGAAATATCCTTTTTCTACAGGTATTTTCTTTTTCTTCAAATATTTTTATGAACAAAGAATACGTTGCTGAATCTGGAAATTATTTTATGCTGGAACAAAGCACCAAATCAGTCACAGATTCTGTCATACATTGCTCCCAAATGAACTAGGATAACTAGCTCACCTTGATGGAAATCTGTCTTTATAGATTTTTAGCCAATCCTCCTGTACATGTAGATTCTTTAGGAATTTGTTACATAATTATTTATTTGTAAAATATGGGCACCTTCCCATTCTTTTTCTTTAGTTTTAATCCCACATTCAGTGAGTGATGATGAATGGCATGAGACACATTTCAGAGAATTCAAATCTAGAATTACCTTTTTTAACCGTAGGTCTGAAAAGCATTGAGAATCGAAAACCATCACATAAAGTGACTCATCCATGGTTTATATCAACAAGACGGGGCAGAAGCAATATGTAAACTACCTTATGAAAATGTAAGAGTGTGTTACAGGTGCTCCCTTGGGAATATTACTGGTTTGGGGTTTTTTGTTTTAATAACATACTGCTGAAAGATGTAATGGACATTGATACAGTATCTCCTATTTCTTCCATTCCTGCACATATTGAGGGTATGTAAAGACCAGAGGCAAATTGTTTCATGTCCTCCTTTTCCTCCTGTCAGAACTGTTTTCCTCTAAACTTCATAGATACAAAGGAAATCAGTGCAGAGGCTTCACATGGAAATCTGCAGAAATCTTTGCACATTTGAAAAGTGAGAGAGAAATGTAGAGAGACTGATTTAATTTATTTTTCATAGACTGTGGGAAAAAAACACTGCCATTAAAAAATGTAAATATTTCCATAGAAGAACAGTTTTCCAAAAATTATATTTACCAGGCAGCTCTGTTTCAGGTATTGTATAGTCTGAAGATGTTGTTCCGTTTTGATTTTGGTTAAATGCAGGGCAGCTGCATTTTACATTTTTGAGGATAGTTTCAGGTGTTATTTTTTGGCCGGCAAGTATAAGGCAAGCTGATCTTCTTTGTGAACATAAACCTCCCATCTTCCATGCCCATACTCATTGCATACAGTCAGCAATACAAACCTGCATAAAACCCATTTTATGTAAATTACTACCATTCAGGAATCTCTCTCCATTTACCAATAAAATAGTCAGTTTTGATATGTCTTCTGTCTATATTACAGTAAAGAAGAAACTATTCTTCCATGATGCCACAACCAATGAGCAACCACCTTAAAATTAGAAAAAGTCTAAATGATTACTAAAATTGGTGTTATCTTAAGTAGTGCAGAGAGAGCTTCAAAAGGTTGTAAGAAAATAATTGTCACCCTGAAAGAACCGCATTACAATGTCATTTTAGTTTTTGTTAAATTTTTTTTGTTTTTCTTTCTTGTATGAGAAATAAATATATTTTAGAAATAGGAAGAAAATCTGCATTTATGTAAGAGAGCACTCCTGCTTTTGTCATTTCCATTTAAAGGATATTAAAATCCAAGAGGGAGATTTTTGAACATATCAATGTTTATTACTCTTTGCAGTATTGATAGTTTTACTACAGGTAGGACAATTACTAACAATATGTAAAGAAGAGATTAATTTCCATTCAAAACATAGATTAATAGAATCACAGAATCATGGAATGGTTTGTTTGGGTTTGAGGCAACCTTAAAGATGATATATTTCCAACCCCGCTGCCATCACATGGACCTCTTCCAGATTGCTCAGAGCCCCATCCAACCTGGCCTTGAACACTTCCAGGAATGGGGCATCCACAACTTCTCTGGGCAGCCTATGCCAGTGCCTCACCACCCTCACAGCAAAGAATTTCTTCCTAAACTTCAAAATAAACCTACTCTCTGTCAGTTCAAACCCATTCCCCCTTATCCTGTCACTCCAGGCTCTTGTAAATAGTCTCTCTCCATCTTTCTTGTAGGCTCCCTTCAGGTACTGAAAGGCCACCATTAGGTCACCCCAAAACCTTCTCTTTTCCAGCTTGAACAATCCCAGTTCTCTCATCCTTTCCTCACAGCAGAGCTGCTCCATCCCTCTGATCACCTCGGTGCCTCCTCTGGCCTGGCTCCAACAGCTCCCTGTCCTTGCTGTGCTGGGAGCCCAGAGCTGATGCAGCACTGCAGGTGGGGTCTCAGCAGAGCGGGGCAGAGGGGCAGAATCCCCTCCCTGCCCTGCTGCCCACGGGGCTTTGGATGCAGCCCAGGACATGACAAGCTTTCATAAATTATTTGTTAGCTATCACAAGAAGAATAGATTTAAGCTGGAATACTACAGCCATTTGGTTTCAAGAATATCAAAATAATGATTGGCAGGAACGGAGAGGAGACCAACTAACTTTCCTTGCCTGACAAAAAAGTTGCTGGATGGAATATCACTGATCTATATGGATGTATCTTTATGGCAGACGTTTGAAAAAAAGAAAACTTGAAGGCACAACAACAAATGAGCACAATTTTTCAGTGAATATATTTAGTTTAGAAAGTAAAGAAAGCTTCTAGCGATCAGTGAAGAGAGGATCTGGAACAGCCTAGAGCAACTCAAACAAGGGTCAGCAGCTAGAAACCTAGCTGATTTAAGATAGAGCTCCATATATTCTGTAGGTGGCTATGTGAACAATTTGTGTATAATAAGCAGGGTGCTCGATTCAGTGACCCAAAATATTTTGTCTCGTATGGAGGTTATTAGTCCAGATGACCTCTTTTTTTCAAAGACCCCCTACAAAAGCTTTATCTAAGTCTCCATTACAGTGGAAGGCAGGGAGAATTTAAGACTGAAAGGAAGCAGCAAAACTGGATAGAGTTTTCGATGGCTTTTATACAAGGTAACATCTTTGATGTAAGCATTTTCTTGAAGAATGCTTTTCCAGTCTTGCAGAACATGTATTTTTAAGTCACAGAGGTCACTTTCAAAATCTGTTTAGAATTGTTTATTAATTTGCATTTCAAATCTGCTGCATTTTTTATTAATGTATGAACTTCTACTTTCAAGAGTTTAAAAAAAAAACAAACTAGATGCTATATTGTCTTAAAATAGAAGTGGCCTTTTATTTTAGAATGGAACGGCACATATTTTTCAAACATATTTCCTGTATCCTGATATATAATAATGTTGAGATTAATTTGATCTAAACTTTTTTGCACTGGCTGGGTTTTTGAAATGTAATTTCGTAATGACATTTCACTATCATGAAGAAAGTTAATCTGAATCACAGAGACAAACTAATTGCAATGAACCTTGCAGATACCTTTGATGTGATAAGTAGTATATTATTAATAATAATCCTTTCCCCCTAATTTAAAGAATAAAAATGAGCACATTACATATAATAGAAAGTTATTTCTCAGGACAAATATTATATATTTTCTCTTTGATTCAAGTTTGTTTGTTTTCTTTTTGATCCATTGTCCAAAAAATAAAAAAAAATGAAAGAAAAAATAAGAAAAAAGTTAAAAAGATAATTTTCTTTAGATTATAAGACAAGATATAACTGCTCTCAACTAAGTGTTCACAGCAGGGAGCTTTGTAATGCAAACTTTCAATATTGCAGAAGCGTTTTAAATATTCAGACTAGTAAAGTAAAAGAATAAGCCAAGACTGCAGAGACTGTTCTAGAATGCTGATTTATGGTCAATAACCTGAATCCCAGCAGTATCTTACTGTTTTGAGCATATAAGGGGCACCCTTTCCTCTTTTTATTTTCCTGTAATCTGAGCACAAACAAAATATACTTAGCAAAAAGTCTTAATATTAAAACTTAAATTTTCTGTTTATCTGTATGTCTGTTAAAAAAAAAAAAAATCTAGATTTCAGTTATTCTTGTTTTACTTTAAATGAGTTGATGACTAATTTTTTTGGGAATTCATACTATTTTCCACCTTTTAAAACTGATGGCAGTGATCTGAAGTCTTCGTAAAACTCAGAAAGAACAAAGATTTTAGTTTATGATAAGTTTCTGCTCAAATTATGCAGCTAATTATTTATGCAGATTTTATAACAGACATTCTTTACGTATATTTAATATTTCCATTGTGTGTATGAGCCTCCATGAACCCTTTTAAATGGACTTGGATCAAATCAGCCTATTACAATTTGATCACATGTTTATGTTCAGGCCAAAATTTGGAGTATGATTGGGTTTGTACTTCAGAAAATATACTATTTTTTTTCATTAAATGAGACTAGGATGCATGGCTTTACAGAACAATGTATTTTCTTTGCTTTGTGGTTATGTGCTATTACACCATAGAATCCTGGAATCTGAATTGAAAACAAAAGTGTGGATCATATTTTTTTAGCATTTCAGAGGCTAACATTAAAACTGAATTTGTCCTATTTCTTGGAAGTACCATTCTTCCCTGTTAATCCTGTGGTAAAGTATCAGGCTTAGAGTGCTTTACATCAGTGCTCTTTTGTTACCTTCAATAAGTGTCCAGCATAACACAGTCATTCAGTTTCTATTTTCTAAATTGGTCAATTGACTTTTATAGCTGTAACACAACCTGCTCAAAGAAAAACTGGCAAAACTTTCCCCTCCTATGCTTTCCCATTTGTGTGTCTCTCCAGACTTACTATCTTCAGATTTTACATTTCAGGCATTGTCATTCAAGCAAGTAATTGTGAACCTTTTCTCATCCTCCACAGAAGTAATAGATTCATTCTGGGGCTACAGTAACTCCAGTATGTTTCTTTGTCCTTTGTCCTCACGTGTTTGATCAGCTCTCAGAATTAGTCACAGAAAGAAGACCCTGCTGTATAGAGAGGATAGACAGCTTTTAACCCTGAAAATCAACTTGCAGGTCTCTTCTGTGGCTTGCAGATTTGTACTTCTTCAGAGGATTCAAAATGATAATGGTAGTTTCCTTAAATTCTTGCCCTGCTCTTTCCACCTTATTTCTAGTTAATTTGTGTTAGGACAAGACTTCTTTTGTTTTGTTTTATTTTCTTTATTAAAGACATAATGCAGATTCTAAAAAGACTCATTCAAAGTGGGTTTTAACAGAACATATTATGATGCTTTAAGTATACAAAAATGTGAAGTCAATATTTGAAATGTAAATCTTTGCCATCTTCATTGATATACTCCTAATACTTTATGCTACTCTTGAGAAACACAAAGCAACAACCTAAGTTATTTAAATAAAAACATGTACTTATAGATCAACACTAAACTTTTACAGATTTGAGACCCTGATAACTGCAATTCATTATATTTAAACTGAGTAAATTGGGGCACCAGATTATTTTTGAGAATCAGTAGTTAGTGTCCTAGAGTTCTGTTCTCCTCCCTCTAATTTTCATAATCATCTGTTGCTGGAAGTTGGTGCAGCTTCATTTTTGGTTTGCTGCTTGCTTCAGCTGCTCTTAATGGTTGCGTTACACTATCTGCAGAAAAATACTGTGTTATCCCACTTCTACTGCAGTTTAAATTAGGAAACTGCGCATTTAACAAACTGAGCCAAGAGTACCACCAACGAGATGGTGTCTCTGTGGCCTTGGGCTTCATGTCACTTTAAGGTGTCCAGTTGTCCGGAGTGGATCTGAAGGAAATTTTGGCATTAGCTTCATTTCAAACATGCCCAGACCCTCCATGACTCTCCTTTAGCAAAAAAAACCTGGAAATCTTCTCTGGAATCATCTCTGGAAATTCTCCATCTGCAAGGAATGTTGTCTCAGCATTTCTTGTGACAACTAAGCAATCTGGATTACTTCCTCTTTTGCCCTGTACACTCATGCAGTGACCATGCTCCATCAGGCACAAAAAGCTTCTTAACTTTCATTAAAATAGCTCTTTATGCACAGTTTACTGGAATTTGTGAAGCAAATTCTCTCTCCTACGGTAGTTTTTCATCATCCAGTGCTGTTTTCCATAGTTTTAGCTATTAATTATCCACCAGGATTTGCCCTTGGAGGGTAGGAGTTTTGAGATGTGTCCACTTAATTAAATACAATTAAGCATTATATTTCATGGAGAAATCAGGGCTACAGGACAGTGGGCTAAAATATATTTCCTATTAAATGTGAGTTAAGAGTTTTTTTCACAACATGGATTGTTTCTGTAAAAAGTCTCTACGGTCATATCTGGTGGAAAAAAAATTAAAAAGGGAGAATGATATTGATTTCAACTACATCTTCAACTGGAGTTACAGTTTTAAAAGTAAATGACAGCCATGTACTGGATTGTCAGAAATGTAATTTTGTTCTCTTGTATCTGAATATACCTCTGTGAGGCCATGTCTTTTTAGGCTGTATCTTCTATGATGTAAACCAAAGTTTTCTGAATGTGGGATGTCTAATGGTAGTATTTAGACAGAATAGACAAGACTAGAATTGAATGGAATATTTTCAGTTGGAAGGGACCTACAATGACCATCTATTCCAGCTACCAATTTAGTTTCCATTTCATCTTATACTAATTAAATAGCAAGTTTGGTGGGTGTTTGGTGCATATTTACATATTTATATACATACATATATATGTGGAATGGTGTCCTTGATTGTTAAATATCTGGGCTTGTGCTTGAATTTGGTTGACTTCGCATTAAGAATATGGGATGAAGATGTAAAAAGGATGCCAAATATTTATTTATCAGACAAGGACGAATGAACTACATACGACCATGGTGGAGGGGAGTGGATCTGAACAAAGAGAAAGCAATGCTCATAAGAGTTATGAAATAACTCCAGACTCTTTCAGAAATGTAGGAAGCCCTGAGACAATCCCTTCATCCATGCAAAGGTGTGGTTTCTTATACAGAATGTAGAAATCAGGTGGTACCTACAAGAACATTGATTTTGGCTCTACATGTTTTATCTGCATAATGGTCATGCTATTAAATTCTATTTCATTATCTCAAAATTTGTTCAAGACATACCTTATGAGTATATTCATATTAGTTGCTACATTTCTTGCATAAAAATCGATTCTTAATAAAAATTTCAAGAGTTTTTTCCCTTCAACACCCAAATTCAGAAGAAAACACTGTAAACCCGCAGGTCATCAATCTTTATTAATACAGAATTTTCTTTGGAGGGATACAAGTGTCTTAATAAATTGCAAATGCATGTAGTTAAGTTAAATAAAATATTTCCAGTGTGGAGTAATTTGGCTGTAAACAGTATCCCATTCTTATAAATCAGCTGTAATATTCATGGCATTTTCATTAATGTGCTCATAATAAATATGATAAAGGAGACATAAACACATTAATAATACACATTGCACTTAATAGCTTTTGCCCTTGGAAATTTTTATCTAGCTCCTACAAAAGTCAATGGAAAATTTGTGCTTGAATGCATTTAAAGAAATCTTGACCCAATGTATGAAAAAGCATATTCAACATAAAAGAGTTAAACTACTGAACTATTGCTCTTCCTTCTCTTCACTACCTTTTGTTTCAACATCGTGACAGATCTCTTCTTGTTGTAGGGGCTTAATAAAAATAACAGGATTATTACAGTCTGTAATTCCTAATGTGATGTGATACCTAAGGAGGCATTCTTTAAAAAAATATATAAATATCAAGTTTTTACTCTTTGGAACGCTTCAGAGATATAGAGTAAGAACTGATAGAAAATGGCTATATCAAATGATTTGACCAACTAAAAGCAGCTATATTTGGTGTCTGTCCAGTTTAAAAAAAGTTAAGATTTATTTTAGCATAAGCTCTGAATTAAATTTTTACTTTATTTCCTACATTAGCTTAAAAATTTCTTTTTGCAGGTATAGTCTCTACAAGTACACACAATCCCCCCCCACCCCCTGCCATAATTTAGCAGAAATTTTCCTAACGGTATTGCATTGGCTCCAGCACTTATTTCCATAAAATTCTGCTTTTTGTAAGAGCTTTTAAGAACATTTCTTATTAGGAATGTGTACAATTAGATAGGGTGGATTAAAAGTTATAGTAGTTAAGAGCTACTTAGGTGATCTGTAAGTGCTTGGGTATTTTACGGAAATTGCGTGGAAATTGCTGCCATTACCATGTCTTCATCAAGCCCACTAAGGGACATTTTAATTGTACCTGTTTTTCTCTTCATAAAGGGTTATTGAGACCAACAGCTGTGTGACAGGGAGAAATTTCAAAAAGAAAATGGGTTACTTTTGAAAAGAGAATGAGATCTGGAAACCTAATTGAAAAGTAACCCAATTTTTTTTCCCTGGAGAAAACCAGAGGAATGAATAAGAACTCAACCCCTAACTTTAAACTCTTGTCAACTCTAAATTAATTTCTTTTTGAACCACATTTGTGTTTATCTTGCCCTCTGGATGCAGACAGAAAGATACTCAGTGATATTCTCAGTGATAACGGCTTGAAGTAAGGAAACAGTGTAACAGGATTCATTTCATACCTCAGTGACCTTGAGTAAGGCAGGACCATATATAAGTATAATGTAAATTTATTCCAGTGTTTGACACCTACTAACTCAAGTTTACTGGAGGGCATGGGAATCATATACAAGAATATCCTTTGCAAGAAAAAGAAACAAGTTGAAAGAAGCACATCTGAGGAGTTTTGGTGTCAAGTATCAAATGACAACACCAGTAACAGAGCTGGCAGCTGATATAAATAACATATATTTCATACAGAACAACAGAAACGTGAACAGAAATTTTATACTGATTGTTTGCATATGACTTCAAAGCATGCTAAGAGCTTCTGCAGAAAGGGATCTATTTGCTTACTTTTACTATGTGTAATTGTTTTAGTGAAAACAAGATCTGTCAGAAACTAACTTTGCAGCAAAATCATGAATTTATATTAGACCAAAGTAATAAGTCTCTTGTCTGATTAGGAAAACAAACAAAAAATAGAGACATTTTCTAGGAAATCATACTCATGGTTAGTAAGGGAGGACAAGGGGTTAAAGTGCCTATGAACATTGGCAAAAGAAACAAAAAATGAAGAAGCTGATTGAAAATATGGGCTCTCAAAGAATATACCTTTAAGTTGTTTAACCCACAGTCTGAACTGTGTCCTGTAGGAAGTAGGACAGCAGGAGGATGAGCCTTGCAAGAAGCCAGGCAAGTGCAGCAGTGACCAGACCTGAGCTGACTTTGGCACCGAATTACTTAACACATCATCTCTCCTGTCCTGAGCACTGACCGTAAGAGATGGAACCCAGATCATGGGCTGAATGGGCTCTGGAATTCTGTGGGTATTTTTCAGGGGTGACCCATAGACTGAGGGACTGATATCTGTGTACAAACGACAGGATGAGGAGGGAGAAGGTATTTAATGAAGGTGTATTGGGTAGTGTGAGACCCACTAGTGAGCACAATGTAAATGGTACAAGATAATGGGTGGAGGTTGTATCAGGTTTGTCTGTGATGCAGTTAATTTTCTTTGTTGGGGCTGTGTTTTGGGTTTGTGACTAAAACACTCTGGTGTTTATTGCTGAACAGCCCCCACAGCAAGTAGGGTGGTAGTGTGAAAGGTGCTGAGAGGGAATACAGGCAGGACAACGGACCCAAACTGACAACATGGATGGTGTATTTATGGTGTATTTATTTTGAGGACATATTCTCAGTGTGGTTGGGTGGGGATGTTTTGGGGGGAGGGAGAGGTGTTGGCTCTTCAGAGATGTGAAGTCTCTTTCAGATGTGCTACTTATTGCAGAAAGAAAATGTTCTTCCATGCCGTTAACCTTATTGTTTTAATAAGCATTATTTTTTCCCTTACTTTCAGCAGTTGTTAAACTATGCTGAGAGTAATTTTCCAATCTCTTTACAGGTGGTCTAGGGTTATGATAGAAAATTATCAAAATATTAATTATCACTTTTTATATGAACTCTACAAGGAGACAAGTGAATTTGAATGCTGACATGGAAAAGAGACTGCTGCAGGAACAAACAAGTTTGAGCTTAAATTAAGTCAAGTGTCATACACTAATATTAGCAATCTTTCTGAAAGAGCTTTTTGACCCTAAAGTTAACAGACAAGACAAACAATAACAATCTGCATAAAGGCATAAGAGAAAATGGAAGGGAGCAAGCAGAGCTATGGTGGAGTTTAGAGAGAAAAATAATAAAATAAATGACATTAATATGAGATATTAATGTTAGATTTCTGTTCTTACTATGAATTTGCCTACAGGTTTTACCTTTCTACTGTATTCTATATGGCATCATTTTCTATTAACTAATCTTGGAGGTGAAGGTGTGAAAATCTTGAGTGATGTTGAAATAACTGAGAAAGGACTGAAAGTATTACATTGCAATTTGTCAGTTAATTCTTTAATTTATGTATTCTGGAAGCAAAAATGGTCTAAAAGATTTTGTTGGAAGAAACAAAGATTACGTAAAAATGTAGGTCAAAAGAATACATCCAATCCAGGAAATATACATTCTCTTGAAAAATTCTTCTATTTAAAAAAATATCCAACTATGCAAATAGTCTGATGATTTGTTCAGACATATAGTTTGTTTTTACCTCAACGTGATGAATTACTATGCTTATAATCTCTTTATACAAATATTCAATCAAAAAGGAAAACAGTTCTGTCATAATATATGAATTTGTGCAAAATTTGCCATTTTAGTAATTTTGATTTTATTTGGAAAATGGCCTGTTGATGTTGGTCTAGCATTAAATCCTATAAATAGGAAAAATCAGATACACCAAAGTCACACCTAAAGACTGAATTACCCTGCTAAACTGCAACTCCATCTCTACCACTATATGCATAACAGAGTACATAACTTTAATACAATATACTCATACTGTGTAAATGGTGTTTATGGTAAATGGAAATGGAAATGTATAACATTAGTGGTTCTGTTGAAAAAATACCAGTTAACTTGTTTGTAATGTTACTGAATAATATTAAAAACGAAAATAGGGAAAAACATCACATAACAAGTAAAAGGTGTTCCCAATTTAATTAAGTATTCTTATATTTCTAAATCTGCACACATTTCCCTCATGGTGAGAATTTTAACACGAAAACAGTGATTTAATGTAATATCTGCTAGGCAGCAATGAAAAATAAAGGAATAGAATTGTTTGTCAATACTTCCAGAGATGTGTCTTTGTCTTTAATTGCAAATGGATTAATCTGTACAAGTTTTTTCAGCTAAGCACCAATTTCTAATTTCTGACCAAAATAAAAGCTTTTAAATTTGATATCCCCTTGAGGACAGGAGTTGCAAACTCTCTAGAGATATTGCTATTTTTGTTGGGAACTTCCTGTCTTTTAGTTTCATTTGTGCCATTTGAGATTCTGTACAAGATAAAAAAAACAATCTTCATGCCTTCCAAGACTTAGAAGAGCAAAGCTATGCTATGCTAATGTTTGCTTGCCTCTGGAAAAAAAAAATAGGTTTGCATTTTTTACCTACTCTTTTTCCACATTAGCACTCTCCTTCTTTCCTTCTGGCTACTTTCTTTTGGTGAGGGATGCTGCTGAGAGCTTACAGGGACCTGCCACAGCAGTCATCTCGCAGACACCCCTGGTCCAGAGACCAGGTCTCCCTGAATTTTTGGCCTCCTTGCCCTTTGTTAAGTCTGTTTTTACTTTCCCCAATTCCTATTTAGCCACATGACTGTTACTTCCATTCTTTAGAACATCTGCAATCAATTTTCCAGTATTGGCAGTTGAGTTGTTCATAATTCACTCGACGTATCCTTGGGCATATTTTAAATAATGATGTCATTATATGGAAATAATAATGGTGTTTTCCTCATTAAACATGCCCTTTCAGTCCAGAGGACATCTAAGTTATGTGTTGACATGATGGCTATGTTACTGCAACATGTAATCATATACTACAATAAAAATTAAAACATAAAGTATACATGGGCTATAAAATGCATAAATGTATTATTGAATATGTATTATCTCTAATAACAAGATCTATTCTAATGTTCAGAGTAAGTTTTTACTCTGCTATGCTTGTTTCACAGTCACTGTGAAATCTTGGTGGGGGAGTGTTTCTCCCCTTTCCTTCTTAGACTTCCAGTTTTTGTGTAAAAGAATTTGACAAGAACTCTATTTTAAAGCAAGTGTTACCATAATTTTCCCTCTTGAATCAAAGAAATGCTCATTTGACCCAAGAAGATGGAATATATTCCAACCTGAACTTTGTCTATGTCAGCAAACCCTTTCAGTGTAGCAATAGTCAAACAAAATTCCCTAGTGTATATAGCCTTTAATAGGTGGGTAACACCAAGTGGACTTACATGATTTTGAAGCAGAGCATGTATTTTTTGTACAAGGACAGTAGTGACTTCCCTGCTTTAAAATGAGAGTAATAATATTTCCAATCTCACCAGGCTTTCATGTCACAGTAAATGAATGAATGTTTAATGCACTCAGATGCTATAGTAAAATATTCTCACCTTCTGGCTGCAAATAACTTGACTTGGAAAATATAATTTGCTAATTAAGTGAAATTATACTTCCCCTAGGAAATTTGCTCAACAAATCTTCCTTGATGCCATTGTGTGGCAAAAAGTGCTGATCTCTTGCCCATGATTTTTAACTTCATTAAAGGAGAGAATCATAAAGTACATGGTCAGATTGAGTGCTTTGGGAGGGATTTCCAGATGTAAATGTCACCAGTACTGACAGTCTTAAATCTCTGTACTGGTTTTAGCTGCGAGAGTTAATTTTTTTCAGAGTAGCTTATATGGTGTCGTATTTTGAATCTGTGACCAAAATAGTGTTGATAACACAGGGTTTTAGCTGTTGCTGAGCAGAGCCAATACAGAGGCAAGGGGCTTATCTGCTTTTCACACCACCCCAACAGTGAGGGGACACAGCCAGGACAGCTGCCCCCAGCGATTAAAGGGATATTTCATAGCATATGACATCATGCTTAGTATATAAAGTGGGGGGAACGAGGAGGAAGGGATGGATGTTGTTTGACTTCCCAAGTCACAGTTATGTGTGATGGGGCCCTGCTCTCCCAGGGATGGCTGAACACTTGCCTGCCCATGGGAAGTAGTGAATTAATGCCTTTTTTTGCTATGCTTGTGTGCATGGCTTTTGATTTCCCTACTAAATTGTCTTTGTCTCAATCCACAAGTTTTCTCATTCCTGCCCTTCTGATTGTCTCCTTGATCCCACTTCTTCAGGGGCAGTGGGTGAACAAGCATAGGGCTGACATGTCCGCAGGGGTTAAACAAAGGTGGTCTATTTAAAAGAAAGTGAGGAACAGAAAAACTAATTTTCACTACTTCTTTGACATCACAGTGCTCCTATAGAATATGCGAAACTCAGCAAGCGATGAATTTGTAGGGTTTTTTTGCCAGCAGTTATGCTGTTGAAATATTGAGAAAACAAACTGTGATGTTTTTTAAAGACTTATTTTATTTGTCATACACAACTGTATGGTTTATGGGATTTATACAGGATTGTTGTAGGTCAACCTTATAAGGAAAGCTGTTCTTACAATTTTGCTCATGGGAAAGGTAGCAAATATTGGTGGAATCAAATGTCAGAAGTCAGTCCTGAGCCCATTTTTTAAAAAATCCGTACTCAGAGATAATCAAAAGCTCAGATCTGTTCCAGTGACACATAAACTGAAAGTAAAATTGGGAATAAGGGATCTGAAATGTAATTTAAACCTCTTTAAATCATATAGTTGACAATAAAGCCTCTTCAGATACTCAGTATTTTGGATTCTGAAGTTTCTTTTAAATGCTAGAACTTTGAAGTTAAGAAAAAGGTTCCCTTCCAAAGAACAGGCTTTCTTCTCTTAATGAACTATATAGCGGTGGACACTGTACAAATTGTAGCTTCTCTATAAATAGCAGCAGTGAAAGCTAGAGTCCTTTTCTTACTGAAAAATAATTCACATCCATGATAAAAGCAAGCATGAATTGTATCATTTGAATTGTATTGAACAGACAGAGGGACTTTTTAATTCTATTGTATTAAGCACTGATTGATCTAATTTTGAACCCTGCAGAGTTTTGATTGGTTGTTTTCAAGAATAATTAATTCTTACTGAGATAAGAAATTTCTTCAAGGATCACGAAGAGAAAGAAGTGTGTATACAATAAAACAAAAATTCTTTATTTAATCCAGACGTTCTTTAATTAATCCAGTGTGTTGGAGAAAATCTTGATTGCTGTGTATATGTCCAATGGGGCATGATAGGAATGTGATGCACACTCCAGGGAGGAAGATCCAAGTGATGTTTGCAGAAAAAAAAGTGGATAGAAACTGATTGCAACTAAGTTCTGTTTGGGCACTACAAGGAAACGTCTAGAAAGAAGAACAGCATGTTTCTGCAGATTCAGTCAAGTTAAAAAGTCATGGAGAAGCATAACAGAAAAGTTCAAAATCATTTTGAAAACAGAGGCTATAACACTTATAAAAGTAGTCTTACAATCCAACACACCAACCATACAGACCTGAAGGCTTCCCAATCCTGTGTTTCCATGGGTTTTTACAGATCTTTCTTTGTTCTTGTGTAATTCATATACATGCACACAGAAGAATATTTATCTGTAAAGATATGTCAAATATTATTATTAACCAAAGGAGAAAAGTTTGTTTAGACTAGTGAAATAGATAATTCCCCTGTAGAAGATGACACAAGTTTGGGAAAGTGTTGAAACACAAACATTACCTAAATCTTATAAATATGTATTACAAATTCCATTGTTACCTTTTCTCCATACAGAAGTGTGTGCTTTTGCTATTTCTTCTGTGAGACCAGCATAGCACAGAAATGAAATGAGTGCATAAGAGAAGCTTATTGTAGTAGAAGGGGAAGACAGAAACGGTTTCTGTCTTTTTATCTGTAATTTTCCATTTTTTTTTGTATACCAGGGCTTATGATGATATTTTTATTTTCATAAGCTTATGGGGATTTCCGTTGTTTGTTTTTAATTATACATCCTTAGAAAGACTGTTTTCTTGAATTACCAGAATTTATTCTTCTACCTTTAAATTCAGGTAAATAAACACAACTTTTTCTTGTGGGACAATAATTACTATTTTTTTTTAATATAGAGGTTTCTTTAGAGTCTTCTTGGCTTTACTTGTTATGATGTAGTGAAAACAATGCAGCTATAAATACCACAGAATTCTACAGCTTCTCAGGCTTGGAAGAGCTTTCAACATGCCAAGCACTGTAGGAATGTAAGAATGTTTCACTTGTCAAAAAAAATTTATTTTTTATAATTTTTGTTTTTAATGTTACTGTTACAGGAAGATGTTGTGTCTCTTTCAAAGCAGTTTTCTCTATACAATCAAAAACTCATCATACCTAAATATTGGCAGCATGGGCTGAGTTCATGACAAAAATTACCCCAAGACAGGGAAGTCACTTACCAGTTGCCACTGTGGGCAAACAGGACTCAACTTGGGGAAATGAGTTTAGTTTTTTGCCCCTTAAATGTAGAGCTGGATGGTGAGAAACAAAGATAAAAGTTAAAATTACTTTCCCCCACAACCCTCTTCTCAGGCTGAACTTCATCACCCATAACTCCTCTACTTTCTTCCATCCAAATAGAGCAGGAGAATTGGGAATAGGGGATCTGATCGGTCAGAAACAGTTGCTCTCTGCTGGCCTTCCTCCCTACAGTTTTTTCCAACTCAGACCTGGGCTCTCTTTGTGAGATACAGTTAGAAAAAACATTTCTGGCACAGGCCTTCTTGGGCCACTCTTCCTTCCAGAAAAGCTGTTCCTGCCTGAGATCCCCTCCATGGGCTGCAGTTGCTGTCAGAGGGCTGAACTTACAGCCGGGATCAGGTTCTGCACATGCCTCAGCTTCCTTCAGGAAGTATCCACCTGCTCCTGTGCAGGGTTCCTCTATGGCTGGAGCGCACACTGCTTCTGCTCCACAGGCAGCAGAGAAATCTCTGCTCCTGTGCTGGGAGCACCTCTGCCATCTCTTCTTCTGCCTTGGTGTCCACACAGCTGTTTTCCCACACTTCTAGTCCTCACTGCTGTGCAGTTTTTACCTTTCCTTGAATGTCTTCCCAAGAGGTGCCGCAATTCAAGGCCAACAGGCTCAGCTGTGTCCTGCAGTGGGTTTGCTGTAGATGGCTGGCACAGACCAACTCTTGGACTCTTCCCATGGAAATCAGTTCTGCCACCCTCTGCTGCCAGCCAGCTCTTTGAAACCTACACCAAACACATAAATGTATTTATGGGGTTTTTTTTCTAAATAATCTTGATGGTTTATTCTTAAAATAAAATATGTATTTCTTACTGATGAATTCATATCATAGTATGGTTAAAGCTAAATTACTTCTGTGGGGAAGCTCCAACTCCTGAAACATGGATGCAGGTGTCTGTTAGATGTGGTCCCACTATTGACGTTAAGAAAATAACACAGTTTGATTTGAACAATGTGGAAGTTATGTTGAGAAAATAAGTCTGAGATGTAAATTGGACACAGAATTAAATCTAAATCCTGTCAAACATTATAATTGCTACCTGTCTGAGTAAGTTCCTCTTTGGATAAATTTATATCAAAAAGACAACACTAATGGATTTTTTTTTTTTTGATGAATTTGCTAATATGTCTGTGATTTTGAAAAGAACTCCATGTTCATTTTAAAAGTAAATTGCACAAAGGATGATTTGTTTTGAACAAAGTGAAATTTAAGCAAACACAATTTATATGATGCAATTTCAATAAGAATTAGTATTGATTTTTAAAAGTTAGTGGATTCCAGTTTGAGCAGGCAATCTTTACTTTGTAACAGTGTTTTATCATGTTTCCTGTTGACAGCACACAGTCAGCTACTGCAGAAGTAGACCCCGCATTGCCACACAAACCACAGAATTGATCAAAGGACATTGTCACTGTGAAGGTCCTACTAATGTTGGGATGTTGCGTGCAGACTCACACTGCCCCTTTTCCTTTCATGAGCTCACAATGTGACCAGTTTTTCAACAGATCAAAATATTGAGACCTGCTTTACATCAGTAGCTCTCCTCTAAGGCCAACCATGTCACTGAGCCACAGGGGCCGCTTATTTACATGATAACAAGCTCATCTTGAAAAGCCAAGAGTAGCTAATCACAAACATGTAACTTGGGTCTTCTGACTTCCCTCCTTTATCCCTAGCTGTTGGATCCAAGTGTTCCCTTCACACGAACAGGAAGAACAGCCTGTTTTTCAAGTCAGGTTCCTTTATTCAAACAATGCACAATGAACCTCAGTCCTAAAAATCAGTTCATATTTACAGTTCAATAATTCCATGCCGTTACTCTATTCTGAATGGCTAATATTTTTCCACTGCATTCTGACATTTAGCGGTATATGAAAGTAAAAAGCCTTATATCTCCCCCTGGTGAATAACCTGCTCTCAGAAAATCAGCAAATGCTAATGCTGGGACAAAATTGTTTAAGAGTTCAAATACTTCTAGTTTGCACTGTTGAAAAAGTTATATAGTTCATGTACAGGATGCATTTCTGCAGTTTCTTTTCTTGAGTACCTTCTAAAGCATTTTCATTCTGTGAGTTCAGCAGAAAAAAGGTGAATGTCTCATAAATGCAATATGTAGAGTGGGAGAGTTAATATTTTGAGATGTTTTCTTTGTGTTAAGACTAATTATGGCTCTGCTCATGTGCTTTACATATGCTCTTTTGAAACATTAGTTTATGAAATTCAATATTCCAAAATTAATAGTAATGTTTATAAAATATGATTAATACTTTAGACCATGTATTCAGATGGTCTGTGCTGACAGATCTGCCCTGAGCTCTAGGTAGAACAGTAGTTTAAAATAAGCCAGTTGAAGTTTATAAAAGACTAAAGTATTCACAAACCTGGCATAAAAGTGATGCCTTTTTTCCGTGATAAAAAAATTGAGGCAGACACAGCAGTAGCAGGGGAAAAGGGTAATTACCTTGGTTTTGCTAGGATCCTTGGAGCAAAGCCCGTTACAGATGGAAATACGGCAGCAAGCACCCGGGCCCCCCACGCATCCAAGCGCAGCGAGCCCAGAGCACGGGTCCACACGGGTACAGGAACAGGCTAAGCCCCAAACACGGATACCGGAACCCACCAACCAACAACCAACCAATAAACCCCCAACACTCCCAGTATACAGTTTTTAAGGACTTCACAAATTAGCATATCAATCTAAAATCCCCAATAAGAAATGTGATAGGTTGAGTAACAGACCCCCTACNTCAAGGTTGGAGCCTACAGCTCTGAGACAGAGTGGAGCTGTTAATGTCTTACTGGGTATGTTTCGTCTTCTTTCTTGGTAGGACCCCCAAACTAAGCTACACATCAGACTACAAGAATTATAGGTATGTGGGGCTAGGATACAAGGGATATGTGTAAAGGGTACAAGGAAGGCAAGGAGTTTAAAATGTATTAAGGGTAATAAAAGGTTTAAAGGGTATAAAAGAAAAAGACCTAAAAAAACCATCAGGCATCAAAAGTATCAATGAAAATTACAATTGTTCACTTTAGCTCCACACAGTCATTACCATATAATCTCCTTTTGGCCAGTGATCATTACCTTTGTTTGAGTGCACAGATGTATCTAAATGATGTTAATCAGAGGTGCGAAGTCACCGTGTGGGTGTACTCCCAGTATTTGTCTTTTACACAAGTCTGTCTTCAGCTGTAGGGCCTGGAGAGCACAAGCAGACCTGAACTATTCTCCTGACCACCCAGCCCTGCTGCCCTCTCCCAGGCTCTGCTTCAGCTCAGCCTTCCTGGTCCTTTCAAAAGCTGTCTGTGAGGGTACTTATTCTTATCCCTAGCACTGCCCCTGCTTCCTCTGTGGGTTTGGTCTCCAAATGTCTCTTCGTCCTTGTCACCTGTGCAACATCCAAGCCCCAGCTTCAACGCTCTGGACTTGCTTTTGCTACTCACTGATGTAAGTCAGAGGCAAACCACCTGCAGTCCGCACTTACCTAGTGGTTGTGGTGTGATCAATGAATTTGAGCTTGGGGTTGATATTAAAAGGCAGACATATTGACTATGGTAGAATGAGATTTTTTAAAATTTTGCTGTGTTTATGTCTTCATTGTTTTCCTTCCCAGGTTTCTTACACATAATTGTCTTCACATTTTAATGCACTTCTAGGTAGTACTTTTCCCTTGTGCAGAAGCTGCACTTGTATAAGTCTTTTTTTCTTGACTTTGTGCCTTGAGGCTGTGAATTTTAGGAGTTCTTAGCTATTTTTCTTTTGTTATCTTTAAAAACATATATTAAAAAGAAGAAAAAGGGATATATATTTTTATGTTGCAATTATTGTCTGAAAATTAAATTTATCATGGACACACAGAAGACCAAAGAACACTTTTCCTCAATTTACTGTACTTTCATCCTTTTTGAGGCAAGACTATGATATCTACTCATACATTGCTCTGAAGAAAATAGAGGGGAGCAATAGAGTTCTGTTTTGAAATACATAGTGCTTTTCATTGTTACCAAAGTGTTTTGACAGTATCTTCATTTCTCTGAGCCACTGTAGCAGGTTGACTTCAGCAACAAAAGAAAGCAAGAAACATGCATGGAAGAATAAACCAACACTAAAGTATGCAGTGCAGCATCCTCAAAATATTTTTGACTGGAGAACAAGGGTGAAAAATATAAAGATAATATGATGTTCATTTCAATTTTTATGAAGTTTAAATGTGCTGGGATAATTTTCTTAAAAATATGGATTGGTTGTTCAAAAGAGGTAGAAACCACTACCTCTACTTTCTGGAAGTATCACTGAAGTTTTAGGCTAAAGCAAAACCAGATGATTATATTTTCTGTAATCCAATGTAGATCCAGAAGATGTAAACAACAATTTATGATAGATATTTTTCAAGACAGAAAATCATGAGATAAGATTACTTTCTGGGTTAGACTTCCAAGTTTTTGCTGGATGTACACATGAAAAAAGCAAGAATCATGTCTAAGACTGGTTGCATGGACCTGCAGCTAATAAGAATATGTAAATCCAATGAGGATTTGTGATTCTTTATGAAGTCAAACATTGTTTCATAAGTGAACCCTCAGTACACTCTGACCATTTATTTGTTTGGAAAACTTTTCAAAACAAATTTTAAATCCACAGTAGCCCTAAAATGAATCACCCATTTCTTGTGAAAAAGAAGGATTTGAAAAGTCAGGGAAGGTAAAAAGATCACTGTATCAATCAAAAGTGCAAAACAGTCTATAAAACAAAATGCCACCTCTCTTAATTATTAGATATGAAATAGTGTAAGGAATATATAGTCAGAAGCCATGATAAAGTTAAGATCTAATTTTCTTACATAGTCATCATATACTATATAAAATAAGTATTAGTGCTTTCGATTGTAAAAACTTTTACTCTTTTGTATGTTTCTATTGGTATCAGAATAATTTTCATTTCTATTGTTTAAAGAAAAAACACACAGTATTTTAGAAGAGCTTTATAAGCACTCTTGGGAAAATTGTTAATGAAAAATTGTTAAATTTAACCATGTAAACATGCTACTTGAGTATAATGAACATATTTAAATGTGGAAATACCAAGTTCTGAAAATCTCTTAGATATCGTCTATTTGTTTTAACAAAACATCCCAAGCTAAACAGAGCCAGAGTTGACAGCTTCTTGTGCTAGGTGTTGCCCTGGGCTTCAACCAGTGCATCAATAATCCTCATTTCAAAGAAAAAAATCTCTATCAGGTTTGCTTTGTTGCTCTTCCAGCCACTGAAGCACTATTTAGAGACAGATTTTTTTCCTATGTTCCCCTCATTACAGAAGGTGCTAACACAGCCGTTAAGACAAACAACAAGTCAAAATATTTGATAAACTGTTTCAGAAAGCAACTGTAATTTGATACTGTGTTGTAGGATAAACAACCCCAACTCTGATGCTGAGGAGATCTGAGAAACAAAAGCAACTAAGAACTTACTGAAAAGAAGTCTGCCCACAATAAGTGATTTATTTATCGAGGTTTGTCTTGTATGCAGAGGTACAGGCTACAAAAGATGCACAGTCAGGTGTTGAGCTTGTCCTGTTTCCTGTTGCCGGGACCAGGCTGTTATCAGAACCAGAATTATCTTCTCAGAGTTCACTTGTAGCTTGTCTGTATCACACTGAACAAAAATTTTCCTTCTTAAAGCGCCTTACTATGCCATGCAAGCGTGAGCATAATGAATGCATCACCAATCAATTTTTTTTTCCACAGAAAAAGATTATTTATAAACTTCCAAGAGCATTTTTTTAATACTAATCTTGTAAAAATTATGATTGTGACTGGCTACTTTAATTACAAGTTTGTGATTACCCTTGCTGGTGATTAGCTTTTAGAAGTGATTATCACTACAGGTGAAAATACACATATTTATTTAAAATGAGAAGTATTTTAAAATACTATATAAACAAACTTGCATACACTGAGTGTCTAAAATTTTAATTTTAAAATGTAAATGAGGGAAATTAAACCAGAATCATCCTACTGATAAGGTAGTGTTGAAGAATTTCAATCATTCATATCCTTTTTGTGTAAACTTTCTACTAAAATCTTTTGGTAAAACACAGTGCTGTAAAATACCAAAGGATCATCTTGTAACTATTTAATGTTATTAAAAATGTTTCACTATAGAAAAATAAAGGCATGAAACATGATAGAAAGGAGCAATCACACTGTAACATTTCAGTTTGCATATGCAAACTTGACCCATGCTGTGGTTATTTAAAAGGCTGGGGTACTGTGAATGCATTCATCTCTCAGAAATCACCCACAAAGGTGTAGCTCTTCTTTGGAGCTGCTTTTATTCTAGCCAGAAATCTTTGCCTGTACTGCAGGTTTTTTAGAAGCATTGTGGAAACAAAGAAAGTTCTATCTGCTCTGTCTGCTGTTGCATACAGTACAGTTGTAAAATGACAAAAACATTCCACATTCATATCATAAGGCTTGCTGTATTTTTTTTTGCCATTCAGAGAAGAATTTTATTGATGATCTCATAAAATATCAGTTTGCATTCATCCTATTATATCCAAGCATTGAAACTTCATCAAAGTCACCTAAATGTTAGATTTTTATAAAGTTAGTTTTGTCACTAGTATAGCTCTGAACAGATAATCCATTTTAAAAGCCATTTAAATACTAGGGAAAATGGAAAAGGGCTTTGTAATTCAATCCAGCAATTCACATTTTGTATTTCTGCATGGTCCAGCTGAGACACAGATGTTACTTTTCTTAGGTGGCGCTGCTCTTGGCAGACACAAAAGACCACTTAGTACAGGAGAATCCATCAAAAATTCCTTGCACATTTCTTTTCATTGTATCCTAAAAACAGTGCCCGGCTCTGTCACCAAGGTACTCCATTGCCTTCAAATTATCTTATGCAATAATAAGCAGAATATAATTTTTTAAGAATATTAAAAAGTGTTTAAGCCTGTACATTCAATAATGCCTTAAGGTTTTTTAGCTTCTATTTTTCATGTATCTGTAGTTTTGGTGTTTATCTCTAGGCTCTATATAAAAGTGCTAAAAACCTCTGTTCTCAGCATTTTAGACAAAATAATTCCTCTCAGTTGGAAAATCAAAGGACTTTTCGCTGCCTCAGAGCCCCAAAATATGTAAACAACAGTGAATTGGAGGGATCAAGCTTGGGGTGGTTGACATCATCACCTGAAGGTGTAATTGGAGGATTGAGGCCCTATTTGTGAATAGACAGAACTTATAAAATGTGAAGAACTTGTGACTTGCTATCCATTTTGGGTGTAGCCTCTCGAGTAGGCTTTGTCTGCCCTGAATGCACCTGAAGGCCTTCAATAAATTTTTCTGCTTTTTATTCTCCTAACTTTGTCTGGCCTCTGTTTCAGGTAAGTCCTGTTCAGGCATCATCACAAACACTGATGTATTCTCCTATGGTAGCATTGACGGGATAAAGGTCCTCATAGGAAGACAACAATTTAATTTGCACTAATAAAATTTTAATTTCATCAAGAATTTTTGTGTGCAATTCATGCCTTTTTCCATAGCGTTTCCACATATATTTTTAAGAATTAAATTGATAAACTTTTAGTTATATTAATTTATATGCACATTATCAGATAGATCAATAAGCAAGAGTTCCTAAATTGTGTATTGTTATTGCCTGTTTAATAGACTTATTAATGTGTGTGTGTGAGAGAGCAGGAGAAGGAGGGAAAGGAATGAAGATGCTCATGTTCCAGGCACAATTCTAGCACATTTAATGCATACTTCTGTCACCAGGTAACAAATTTTCATAACTCTTTCACGACTGTTAAACTGACAGAATACATCTATGACAGATAAATGGAAAAGGAGACTATCGCCACTGAGTACTAGTGAATAAGATCATATTAATCTTTCACATCAGGCCTTCACTGGGAGACAATGATAAACATCTTGCTGGGGCATCCAAATCCTTTATCATAGCCTGTCTCCAGCAGACTAGGCAGCTCCAGCATATTCAGTTCCAAAATTTTAGTCAAAGATTTAAAAGTTTTTATATAGCAAGTTGAAGCGATGTGTGAGTTCTAGACCAGGTGCAGGGAGCTGGGTGAAGGTTTGGAAATATTGGTTTGATAGCATTGTACATTGTTGTGTAGCTGTGATGTACATAGAGCAGGTGATGGAGTAGGATTTTCATGATGTCATGAAGTCAATGTCCTGCCTTTTCCAGAGATAATGCAAGTGGAGGGCAAGGAAGCCAGGCTATGTCGTGCACAGGAATCCTCTATACAGCGTGAGAACTCTATAGCACTGATGTGCTTGTTTTCAGTCCCCTCCAGTCTGAGAGGTCTTTAAAGGGCATGTGAGTCCATCAGGTCTCACTGAAGCACTATGTAATAAATCTAGGATAGCTTGCAGATGTCATTCAAGACTGATGAAGCTGGATGGTCAAAAGTAGAGGTACTCTTCTCTCCCCTTTAATCCTCTTTTTTTTTATGGCACACCTTTCCCCCATCACACGTATTCAGACACATGGCATAAAACAGTAGAAAAGTGTCCTTTAGACATTGCATATGCTTGATTATTTTTCCATCTTTCTTCCAAATATGCATAATGCCTTGTGGGAGGGAAAACATGTATTTGCTCTTTTATTTCCAAAACAGAGGACTGTTGAGATTACGAATTAGGAAGCAGTCAAATATGTATATGCTAATTTTGCTGGAGGGGACTGACTATTGTCCTCACTGGTCATTTATTGCCTGCTCTTCCTGCTACTGCAACATAGTGTATTCCTTTCTAAGCAAATTGAGAGGGTTTTTTTTGTTTGTTTGGTTTTTTTGTTTTTTTGTTTTTGTTTTTTTTTTTTTTTACTTCTAAAGGAGAATACAGAATATGAGATAATTTTAACAGTTTGGAGCTTCTCAGCAGTTTCCACAGATTCTCAGGGCCACCCAAAACTCCAGTTTCAGTAGAACTGAGCTCCAGTTCAAGGAGTTATTTGTATTACAGAGATTGAAAAAAAGAAAAACGCAGAGGTTGGAAGAGTCACAGCAATCCAGAACATGTCACCAAAATAATGACTAAGAAATAAAATACCTCTGTGTCTTCTCTTGGGATGTGAATTAATTTGGGAGTACTTGGTAAATTAGTTTAATATGGTAGATCTGCCTTATTGGTAAGTCTCTAATAGGACTTTGCATACACTACTTTAGCATAGTTTTTGTTTGTATATGTTCATCCATGGGTAATATATACTCTTCTTAATATATACGATATACTTAAAATATTAATAATAATCATATTCAAAAGTTAAAGTTTGACAGGTTATTAACACTAAAAATACTTTTGCTTTCTCTATTTTATTTTCCCTAATACCTAATCTCTGATCAGTAATACTCTGCATATTTCACGACACATTTTAGTCATTCAATGCAGTGTCAAATAAGAGAAATAAAAACAGAAAAATTTTAAAGCTGAACACAAATTCAAAAAAAATTGTGAGTCTTTTCCTATTATTACCTATCTTTACACAGCTAATTATTTACACAAAAGAATATTGTATGGACCTGTTATATAACTGCTTTTTATTGGTCCATTAATGTTCATTAGCAGTGAGCACATAGCTAATTTTCTTTTTTAATATTTTAAAGCCAGTAATATCCTAAGGCATAGAATACTTTTCTATTTGTGTCAGTAAATTCCAAGTTCTCTCAAATATAATATATTTGTATGTATGGTAGAAAAGTAAAAAAGAGTTTTATGAGTGTTCTTGGTAAAGCAACCCAGTGTAAAAGGGATCAGCTAATGGGATTTGTTGCTCATGGAGCATGAATAACATGGAAACATTTGAGAGAAATTCAATATTTTGACATTCATTATATTTCATGGACTGATTTGTCACAAGAGACTTGTAATCATGTAGCTGCCCAGTGTACACAATATTGATATCCATTAGATCCAAGATGTGCAGTGAAAAATTATGATAATAAATTATCTAGTTGAAGTTTTAAATTAAGCAGAGGGTAGTACTTTTTAACATAGCATTTTTACACCATTTCTTTGTGTATGTGAGACTTACTGGCACAGTGCCTTGTGTGTGATAGAAATACAAATTTTTAATAGAAGAAGTTGAGAGAAATTCTGGCAGAAAAGCTTGGGAAAGACTTATACACAGAGGTATGGGTATAACCCCTTATACAGGAAATGTTCATGTTGAAAATGCTATCAATACAGAGGGATAATGAGAAGAATAATGATATATATTCCCTGATATACTTCTAGTTCCTGACCCTGCCAGGGACAGGATACAGAGCTGGCTAGACCTTTAGCCTGACCCAGTGTAATTATTTGTGTGTTCTAATTCACCTAGAAAATGTTGTATTTGTATTTTCCAAAAGAAATAGCCTCATGTTTAGAACAGAGCAGGTTAAACATTTGTGTATTAGAAAAAGAAAATAAACTCTAGCAATTCGTTTGACCTAATATTCTCAATGTATTGAAAACAAAAAGCAGCTGTTAAAGTCAGTAATGCTGCAACAATGTAGAAGTGACAAGTGGGGCATAAGGACAATTCAGTTACTTTGCTTTCACAGTTTTTCAGCTGTGGACATTTGTTTGAGGTTTTTGCAGGAGAAACTATTTTGAGTCTATTTTTTGTTTTGTTTTGTTTTGTTTGTTTCTATTGTGAGCTATATAAAACAAGTGAGACTTCCTACAGATATTTTCAATCTCTAACTTTTTCCTGATTTGCATGTTTTATACCAGATCAAAAATGTACTTTCAGACTGCGATCTGCTTATTATTTCTACCTATTTTCCACTGAAATGCACATTTGTTTTGTTATGCAGAGTTTCAGAATGGTGTCTTGTAACAAAATATTTATTTTTCAAAGTGGCAGTTCAACTACTTGGAGTATCATGTTTGCACTTTGAAGCCCTGATGCACTTGTTTTCATAAGGTCCTCAAAGTCTAAAAGTTCTGTCCACAATAAAATTTAGTTCTAGAATATTGGGCAAATGTGCTGCTGTTGGAAGCACATTTTCTAATGATATTTGTCATTAGAAAATAAGAATAAGAAAAAAGATCTAATAAAAATCAAATAAGAACAGAAGATCTGATTGGAAAATCTGCATTCTTTTAAGCCTTTTTCTTTTAAAAACTGATCTCTGACTTGCAGGCCTTGAGCCTCTCTGGCTATAACTCCCTGGGTGGAAACTTAAATTTTATATTCATATTACTTAAATAGCATAATTTAGAAGTATATCTTATGTTGATTTATATATTTGTAAAAAAAAAAATAGCTGCAGTTGGTCTGCAGTTCTTCAAATCCGATATGTTCATATTCTGAAACATTGCTCACCTAAGATATCAGCCAGAAATGTACTATGTCTGGAGTAACCAGCTTGAAGGAGTCTCCTAAATTCCATTTTTGGCCCTTTCTTATCACTGCTATAGAGAGCAGATAATGGTACTGTGCTTGTCAGCATCATCTCATGATGTGGCATCCAATAAGGGAATGCTAACATGAATGAGGATCTCACTTTTCCCTTCTTATTCTGTAATGTAAAAGTCACACAACAATTTAGTCACTTGGGATTTAATAGGTGGATAGATAAATAAGCAAAGAAGAAATACAACTTGAGAGCTTCAAAATATTAAATCACAAGGATTTTCCTTATGAAGTGGAAAGTTAATTCAGTCTTTGATCTCAGCGTTGTGTCTGTATTGTACTTTGGAATAGACTTTGTGCCAAGAATTTTTGACCTTTAGTTCACACATTTACTGCTTAGGTACTATGAGGAAATAATACTTGGTTACTGTAAATTGATCAGGCAGCCTGAAACTAAAGGATTATTTTAAGATAATATAGTCTTTTGAGTCATATTGTTCTCTTATCTTCATGTATCTCACACAGCAGATATGACATAACAATTCTTTACTGTTAGGGTGGTGAGGCACTGGCACCAGCTGCTCAGATATGTTGTGGATGCCCCATCCCTGGAAGTATTCCAGACCAGTTTAGATGGGGTTCTGACCAATGTGGTCTAGTGGAAGGTGTCCCTTCCCATAGCAGGGGGGTTGGAATTAGGACGTCTTTAAGGTCTCTTCCCTCAAACCCTTCTATTCCATGATTTTATAACTTTTACTAGAAATAGTTGTGTGCAGCCACTAGGTCAAGTCTTGAAAATTGGGAAGACATACTCATATTAAATTGTGCATATACTGATATTAAATGTGGAGGATGTCTTAGGAAAAAAAGTCTGCTTTTAAACAATCCCAATTCAGATCTTGACAGTTATTTTGGCAACTAATTACATCACCAACTTTGAAAGCATTAGGAAAGATCCACACATCCTGTTCTTCTGGCAATTAGTCAATGTGAACTGACACTAGAATTCTGAGGTCCAAGTCTACGGGTATTTTCCATGGAATACTGGTCATAAGCACCCTTGCCAATAGCTCTTAATCATATTGAAAACCTTTAAAACAGTGAAGCACTGATATTGCTGCGGCATGCCACTGTGCTACTAAGCTCTTCAGGTCTGAATTTAAAATATATAAGTGAATAATAAACCACTGCACGTTGTAGTGCACAATAGCCAGAGAACACTGAAAGAGTCTGTTATGCTCCAATGAAAAGCACAAGCACATTCGATATTGCACTTTGTACCTACACTAAGATAAAAAGCCCTGTCTCAGAAACTAACATTATTTCTAGAGCTTGTTAAACCAGGAGCTTATATGGGAAAAGAAATCTTTTCAAGTTTCAGATAACTCTTCCAAAATTCTTTGGGAAGTGTTCTAAGGAAACAGCAGTAGATGAAAATCAGTGTTTTAGAAGGCAGTTTTTGCTGGAATACACTTTCATCACATCAGAAAAATGACACATTCTGTTTCCTCCCTGTTTCTTGCAATACAATTGAGAAAATAAGAAAAAGAGAGAGGAAAGGAGAATGAGTGTCTGTGATTGTACTGCAAGATAGTTCTGGGTCAAAACCTTACTAAATAATTGTGAACAGGATTTTGTTTGGGAAGTGTTTTACTGCATGTTACTGGCTGCCAAAACTATGCAGGAAGAAAGTCCTGAAATATCCACCCTCAATATTATTTTAATGAAGTAAGAAAAACGCAGAAATTCTCATAGGATGTTTGGAGAACAGCTAACATAGAATTACCTGAAGCAGCTCCTTTGGATCAAACTTTTAGTCAATTCATTTTGAGAAAAGTTTTTTGATGTTTTATCACTACAGAGGAGATCATTTGGCCATGGTATTTGTGAAAAGGGAGTGTACACTACCAGTTAGATATCAAGCTACTAAGTTTCCCATACACTTCAAGTGAGGTGATAATGCAATTTTATTTGACCCTGCCAACCACTCAGCCTGTTCGTGCTCTAATACATCTTATAACAAAGGACATTTCATATGTTTTATTTAAATGACTGCCTGTTTAAGAGCATCTTCCTGTATGCTATTGTAGCCCATATTTAAGAGAATAAAGCCCTACTCCTAGGGAAGGCAATCTGGGTGGATAAAATTCGCCTGAGATGACCTCGATATTATCCAACCCCTGCAAACTTTGTATTTTTTCAGTCTGATTATGCATTTTTAACTAGCAGTATTGGGCTAAGAGAATTGTTTAAAACTTGTGCTGTTATCTGTACAATACGAAGGAGTGAGGAGGATGCAATGAATCCATAAAAAGGCAGAGCAGTTAAGAATCATCTCCCTTTGAGCCATTTGTGCAACTGCAAGGTTTCACCAGAAACAGAAGGGAAGAAGAATAATTTTCTTTTGTTTTGAGGGCTAAGGTATTTTTTTCTGAAAAATTAATAAACAGGAGAATACCTCAGGCATATGTTTTGAGCCTCTCTATTTTGCTAATTACCCCTGCCTTGCTCAGTTAGAATGATCAGCAGGAATGGGTGAATACTTTGCTAGCTTTAAGAGCTCCACTAACTGCTTTGTCTTCTGTTATCAGCACATATTTTTATTGCAACACCTTCCAGCTGCTTCTCTCTCCCTTTGTATTCTGGTCTCTGATTTTTTTTTCTTCTCTCTAATTAATTTTGAATAAATCAAGCTTGTGAAATTTTGTTAATGAAGAACGTTGAATCCATTAGAATCCATTAAAAGTAAAACCATTGGAGATTTCTAGTAGGATATAATGCGGTTCTTCTGGAGCAAAGACATAAGGCTAGTTAAAACATACACTTTTCTCAGGATCTGACAATATTTATTAACTAAATTGAGTATTTAATGCTTAGTTTTCAAATGAATGAATCAGATCTTTTCATTTAATATTTGCTAATCCTTCCACCTGAAGTCAGATTGCTTATATTGTTTTTTCTTATGAATACTAGCAGTGACTACTAACAAGATTAAATGAGAAAATTTGTGGAAAACTGAGGTAAACAAATCTTTTGGATCTTACAATGTCTATGTCAATAAGTAAAAATATAGTAGGCATTCATTTTACTAGTAGGTACTGACCCAATATGAGAAGAAAGGAAATCATGTAATTAGTCTTCACAGTTGCTGCAAAACAGTCTTTTTTCCTCCTCTTTGTCATTATTACTTTTTTTTTTCTGATAAGCGGTCAATTAAAATCTCCACTCACTGCTTTACAAAGCCATGATTGTCATTGTACCAACACATGCAAATGGTAATTGCTGTTTCATTTGCTGGCTGTACATCAATAAAAATTAAGATTGTTACACTGAGGGAGCACATAGCTGTTTAATAAGTCAGTACTTTTGAACCGACGAAAAAAGCCAACACTTCCCCCTCCCCCCGCCCCCCATATTAAATGTAGGTCACTTTATTGTTTTCCCAGAGGAAACCAACTCCAAAATTTGTTAGAACTTCCTGGCACAATTTTGGTATCCAAATAAGTACTCTCATTAAAAACCATCTATGTTATACGTAATACAGAACACACGAAAATTTAAATGCCAACATAATATATAAATAACTAGTAATGTAAATAATTCAAACTGAAATATATGTTGTGTATTTTTTACTTCACTGTTGAATTATTATCGAAAATTATGAATATTTTATTCAAAATAATCAGAAGAAACAATTTGAAGTCAGATTATATTGTCACCAGATATTGTGCAGTGCAAAAGCATGACTGGATTCAAAAGGGAAAATTCAAAGCAGATACAAGAGTTGCTTTTAAAAGCAAGGATCTAAATTCTGCTTAATGGATGATTGACGGAGTGTTCTATAGGGCTACTCTAGAATTGAGCTCTTTGCTAAACACCTGCTAGTGGCAACTGTCAGAGCGCAGTTGGACAGCCAGAAGGATTTTGGGGCTGTGCCCACATTATTTTCCCAGTGTGGTGCAGTGGAAATGGGTCTGCAGACTGAAGCAGCTGATGCTGTGTTGCCTAAATATAACCTATGCTTATTGGGGATTTATGACTGACTCCATTTAGACTGCTCCTAAATGTGGAATATTCGTTGAAATTCAAGGTTCAAAGTGTCGGAAGGAAAGTTCTCCCACAGGCCTCTGTTTTCTTGATAGGATCCTGTGAAGATCACCCCCAGAAATGCCAGATGACTCTTTACCACCTACCTCACATGAACGACTTTTGCACTGCAACAAGGACTCACGGGCCTGGTTTCAGTTCCTGCTGCTCTTTCCCCTAATTTCTCTTCCTCCTTGTCTTCTTCCTTCTCATTTCCAAGTGATGTCATGATGCCTGCAGTCCAAACTGCCTCTGACCTGGTCATTGGTGTGACCAAAGTCACTGTAAGGGAGAGTGGATGGCTTAATACTGCAGCTGCAGCAACTACTGTGTGAGGATATGCCAAAAGCCACTCTGGCTCTATTTATTCTTTCTGTTTATTCTTTCACACATTTTTTGAACTCTTTGTCATTGCAATTACATATCCCCAGTTCAGCTGGAAGGCTTAGGCCTGATAAAGAAATGTGCACTGATGGTCCAGTGCTGCCTTTGTGATGCTGCACAATCCACAGTGGTTCTGAAATTTTTGGATGTGAAGGGATGAAATAGAGATCAGTATTGACAGCTTATTTCCTAATGTTGTCACATTTATGTCAGATTTTGGAAATATAAATCCATGTCCAAAAGATTGACTACTGCATGATGTAACCTCTTGATTCTCTCCAGGAATGGCTTATTACTGTGGTGTGGGCAAATCCACCAAGGGCAAAGCTGTGATTAGGGCTAGCAAGTTTATTCTCAAAATTCTCTTCCTTTGAGCAGAGGCAAGTGGGAGACAAATCCGAAATATCCAGGCTGAGCTAGGCACGGGTGGCCCATGGATGTCTCATTCCTTTCTGGAGCCTCTACCTTGCCAGTACAGCTTTGTAAACCATGTAAACAAGTGGTGACAGACAAGCTCAACATACCAAGGAAGACGTTATCAGGCATCCCTGAAGGATATGTCCTGCTGTTTTCCACATCTCTGACCTCAGCCTCACAGAGAGCACTTGAGCAGAGGGTGTAATGTGTGATGGTGGGGTGCTTATCACATTGAGTCACAGGGCAACACCCTGACAATGAAAAAGACCTGGCTTATCTGTACTCAAATATTTTAAAAAGTGTCTTGATTCCACAAGGATATTCTAGTAGAGAATAAAGGGACCTCTGCATATCCTTAACATTTGGCTTTTCCTTAAAATAAGCTTGTGGTGCAGTGTGTTCTGCAAATGTCTCTAAAGTACCATGTAATGCTGCACAGAAATGGATGAACTAAATCTGACAAGAATTCACTCAGGTTTCAGAGCAGTATTACATTTGCACATTGCTGTGCTTGAAATACAGGTTCTCATGTACGTCAGGAGTCACTAGCAAACCAGCAAAAAAAGATCTTCTCGCTTATATTTTTGATCATGCAACTTAGATGAAGTCAAACTTGTCTCCAATACTGCTAAAAATCTTAGATGACATAACTCCATAAAAAATTAGATTTTTGCTTTTGCTTTCTTACTAATGTAATCACTATCTTCTAAAATATTCTTTTTTAAAAGCTCTCTATAAGCAAAAGCTTCCTAATTTTTTCCTTTTTTTTTTTTTTTATATTCCTTTTATTTGTTATGAAATTACTTGTGTCAAAAGAAATATTCTGATCCCCACCTGGGCTTTGAAATAAAGAATTCTGGGTTTTTTGCCTCATAAAAAATGTGACTCTTTTTTTAAGAACAGATGACAGACTTGTAGATTTTTCAAAACAAATATTTCATTACTGAAGTCTAATGTAAAATCCAAGAATGACCTAGAGAATTTAGAGACACACTGTTCAAATACCATCTTCCACTCCTCCCAAAATAAAGACAATGAAAGATATGATTTGTTCCCACCCACAGATGTGAAAGTACTTTTTAATTATTTTATCTTTGAACAAGTATGTTCCTCTCAGCTGGCATCTAAAGTAGTTTTAGCATCCTCTCAAGATTTGAGGTATCTTATCCTCTGTAATTGAAATAAATATAGAAATATTCATTGACTTCAGTAGAAATAAAGCTTGTTTCACATTTGTATTAATTCCTCCAAGATTTTAGTTTTCTTCTCCCATGTCCAACAGGTTTCAAGAAAGTTTTCCTTTTACTTAAAGGAATTATTATTTGTAATGCAAGTGAATATAAAATTTTTCATTTTGGACATATAGAGGGAAAATGCTTGCTCTGCAGAGCATCAGCATAAGATTTTTGCCCTACTTAACATAAAGTTTAAGCAGTGTGTGAGTGATACAGATGACCTGAGCTACAACTGCATGGAGAAAAATTGAATTCTTATGGAATTAATGTAGCAATATTAAATCTGTTTTAAACAGAGAAACAGAAAACAGAGAAACAACTCTAGAAACAAATAATTTATGCAGGTAATAGGATGGATTTGACTGCTTTTCTTTGAAAGTATGATAAAAAAATTAAAATTAATTTAACTTTATTTTTACTTTCCTGAGTCATTCTAGCAACCGAAATCTTACCCAAATTCCTGAAAATTGATTAGTGTGAAATAAAACACCTTTGCAAAACCCTATAATGTTTTTTCTTTTGTATAGATATAGATATAGATGATAGATATAGATATAGATATAGATATAGATATAGATATAGATATAGATATAGATATAGATGATATAGATATGGATATAGATATAGATATAGATATAGATATAGATATAGATATAGATATAGATATAGATATAGATAGATATAGATATAGATATAGATATAGATTAGATATAGATATAGATATAGATAGATATCTATGACATTAAAAAATACAAAATCTTACTGTATTTTTCTGTTGAAGCAAACTTTACACAATATTACTTTCTCTGAGTGTAGGAGCTCATATCCGTCAGACCAGCCTGAACTGGATTAAATAAAAGAACAGAAGTCTCAAAGATAACTGCATTCCTGGAAGCGTGACGAAGTAAATGGATGTGTAGTGGGGAAAGATCCAGCAAGGGCCCAGTGTGAGCTTTCACCATATTAGACATGAAACGATACAAACGGAAGAAAATCTCAGCCAAAAGAGAAGCTCTGAAAGCTCTGAATGCCTCTTAGTTATCAAAATAATAAACCATGAGATATAAAAATGTAGGAATAATTAGCTCTGATGGGTCTTTTTGTTTATTCATTAGCCATAACATGATGAAGAAGAGGACACAACAGCTTAGTAATTGAATAGGAATCTCCAGTATATTTTAACAAAGCTTCATCCGAGAGAGACAGTCAGGCTAAGAAAATTAAATAGAAACTGGAAGTTCACTATCTCTTTCAGTGCTAAGTATATAACATTTTGTTTTATGTTGACATTGGTCTTTCATAACACCTTCTGATGAAACAGTCATTTTTGGGGGTTTTTCTGTTCTATTTTCCTTTTTGATTCTTTTTTATTGTCCTCTCATTAATAATAAATCCTGAGAGATTAAGTTTCCAAGCTTAGAAATGACTTGCAAGCAGCTGATTATTTTATAAACCTTGATTAGATCTATGAGAATGCAAGTGTTACTATCAGTTACTAAGGAAGTTTATTTTGTATTGATGTAATTTCCTATTGACATAATTCTCTATTCAGAAAAATTTCCAGTATATTCCATTCTTTCTACACAATGTCCTAATTTTGGCCAGACACAGCTATTAATGCTTGACACTGCACTGCTATGCTATGCTAGGCCTGAAGTTATTCAGACTGAGGCTCTCTAATGTTGATATCTATAGAGGTTTGTAGAGCCTCAAAGCTGGTCTAGAGATTCTCTGCAAATGGGTCTTTCTTGACATGAAAGTCCAGGCAAAGCCCTACCAGTTTTGTGTATGACTATGAATCATGATGGATCTACATATCAGGTTAGGTATGTAGCTCTGAAACACTTTCCGTGTTTGCTTATTTTGTAATCAAATTAGAGTCTTCAATCCTTCATTATATAAATTCTATCTAACTAATTGTTCTTGTCATGTATTCAGATAACTTCCAATTTACTGAGGTAATTTTGAACTCCATTCCTGCCTTCTAATATAAAAAATTCCCATTTTGTTGTGTTTTGAAAATATAAAAAATAGCTATACAATCTTCCAGATAATTTAGAAGGGAAAAGTGAAATGGTAATGCATCTAAGATAAATCACATCAGAACTGTAATTGGTAACATCCTCCTTTTTCTATAGTGAACTAACCATTACAGTCGTCTGAATGTACTTTAGCAATGAATTTAGCACCTACTTATTAGTAAGTCACCTACAGTGGTCTAACCAGATACATTTCTAATCAATCTGTGCTATTTTCTTCTATGTTCAAAACCAAAAATCTATAATTTTTAAAAAAAAAAATCTGGGAATTTAAACTATTCCCCAAAATATGATTCCTCTCTTTTCATCTAAATTAAAGCTACCATTATGTGCTTCTGATCCTTTTTATATCTTTCTGTGTTGAAAAGCAGTCTGAGCTTTATTCTTAATCTAAGATTTCATCAGCCACTTTTGTGACAACAAGGTCACAAGGTCCAGCTGTATGTGCAACATATTTCTCTTGTCTGCACGCTACATAACCTTTCCTTTTCTCACTCGATGCTGTCAGTGATGGTAACTCTATTAGCTCTATGTCAGTAGTTGACCTTTTGAGTGAAGACTGATTCATAAGAAATCAGTACTTTGGCTTTTTGAGGGTTATCTGTTATTTGCCATTGCAGTGATGGATGTCTGAATATTTTCCTCGGTATTTCTCATACTTTCAGTTCTTTGGTAATGTTTAGTTGTTCTTGATACCTTGTTGCTGTGTACCTGTGTCCTGTGTACTTGTTGTGAGCCTAGGATTTTATAATTTTACCTCTAAGCACATATTGCTGTATTTGCTTGGTTTTTGATTATTCAGTCAAATGTGGTGATTAATTAATTTTGGTAATTTGCTTTATAGACTGTTCTGCAGTTTACTTATTCTAATAAAAGTTAAAAATCCATTGTTATCATCAAATCCTTTTCTCTGTATGAATCACATACTTAGGAACAGATCATTTGTCCAAAATCTCTTGGGATACAGTAGATCATAGATCACCACAATAATAACAAGTACTTTTTTTTTGGTAGAATAAGTCATAACCCAGAAAAAACATTGATGATTGGTCCAAGTGGAGCTACTTTCGACAAGATAACTTTTCCTACACAACCCCAGCATAATTTCAAAACAGCTTCTATATTTCTGTATAAATACTCCAGTCGTTATCATTCAGTCAGATTTTGTTATAAAATCTGATTTATAGTATTGAACTCCTAGTACTTCAAGGTTGCTCTGCAAGACTTCTAAGTCTCCACTTTATTTTCATACAGTAAGCATTAGTAGATCAACTTCCAAATATGCTGAGGTGTTTCTTCTTCTTTTCCACCCCTGTTTAAATTTTGACTGTATTTCCACTTTTTCCAAACCTTTGCTGAGGATATTGTTGTTTATGTCTATCTGCAGACCTTTGTTATTTTAAATGATTAATTTAAAGGTCAACTGTTATTTTAAAGGCCAACTTTAACACATCATCCAATGTGGCCATACATTTGTCTTGATGTTTCTACACTGTCTCTGAGTAGGGCAGGAGCAATAAGCCTCCTTCCAGCTTCTCCAAAGAATTCACTGTGACTGTTGGGCTGGAGTCCTCACATGTAGGAATAATTGGTTATTAAGCAGCCATGTTTGTACATTTGTTTACAAATAAGAGGAAAATTTATAGAAGAAATAAGAAGAGAATGCATGATTGAAGAACACTTTCAATGTTAATTCATTACCTATGCAAAAATTACATCACTGAATTAAGACTCTGGCACAAAGAGAGTTTTCACCTGTGTGAGAGTATATGATACAAAATTTTTTTGTTCCCTATGAAAAAATGAAAGAAAAGTCTTTTGAAATGTGAACTACAGCTCTTTAAAACATTAGCAATTTAGAATTGTCAAATATAAAATGTTGAAAAAGAATGCTTTGATGTTCTGAAATGTTTAAATTTTAGTGTTCTTTCTATATAAATTGAATCCTATCCAAATAAATATTCTGGGGTTGATTTTGAAATATAAATATTATTTTTCCTGCTGAAAAATCTATATGAAAATACTTCTATATATCCTGTGTTCCCATTAAAGGAGTATTAATAGCAAAAAAGTATCAGGAAAATTTATTAAAATAATTACCTGTAAAGTTTGGATCTAATGGCTGAAACTCAAGGAAGCTGATAAAAACAAATAAGAAAAACTTCAGTCTGCAGAACCTGAGTGCTTTGCCAGCATCCTTGACAGGCCTTGGGTAAGAATCTGTTGGACAGAACCTGCTTGTTGGCAAGCGTGATTATGCATTTATTGCCTTGGAAGGGAGACAAGACAGGACATATGGATATTATCAATGTAGAGAGAAGAGACTGAGCCTGTGAGGCAGCACTTTGCCTGTGTGGCACTGAACAGTCCTGCTGCAGCTCTGAAGTCCTGAACATGAGATGCCAAGCTTGGAGTATTTGTGTCATCAGAGCTTCAGGCAGGAAAAGGAGTGCAAAGAGCCCTCCTCGCCTCTGCCTGGGTCTCTGAAAATGCTAGAAGCCTTGGATTAGCACTATAGACTGGTGATATTGCGGTGATATTCACAGAATCCAGAGTGGATCAGGTTGGAAGGGACCACAGTGAGTCAACTGTCTAACCTCCCTGCTCAAGCAGAGCATCCCAGAGCACAAGGCACAGGATTATGTCCAGATGGTTCTGGAATGTCTGCAGTGAGGGAGGCTCCACACCCTCTCTGGGTGATCTGTTCCAGTGCTCAGGCACTGCACAGGTAAAAAGTTCTTCCTCATGGTCAGGTGGAGCTTCCTGTGCATCCATTTCTGCCTGTGGCCTCTTGCCCCATTGCTGGGCACCACCAAGCAGTGCCTGGTCCATCTTGGATGGATATTCTGTATATCTTTTAAACCCTGAAATTCTTTTCATTGAAATATCTAACATACATATGTTCAAAAATCATAGCCAATACACAGAAGCTCATAAACTGGGTCTTTAATATATGGAATCTATTTTTTTTTGCCAAATATGAAGGTAGGACACAAAGCCTCAGGGATTCTGTGCAGAGTGAAGGAGAAAGGAAAGTTCTGGACATAACACAAAGTGGTTTTGATATCTCAGAAAGAAGATGACAGGCACATGTATGATATAACCAGTGTGGTGCCCATGAAAGAACTTACACAGCTGGATAGGCCCAGACTTTGCTCTTGAACTAGACATAAATGTCCTCCCCTCCACCCCCAAAAAAAGCCCCAAAATCTGATTTTTTTTTTCAGGAGAACAGATTTTAGGGTGGGAAAGATATTTGTGGTTCCAGGAAGGAGGGAAAGCTACGTTATTGAGGGGAAGAGAGGAGAAAGATACCACCAGTGGCTCTAAGAGAAGTCGTGTGATCTCACCGGTCACAAAGAATCACCCTGAGGAAGGATTATAGCAATGAGCCCAACTACCATGTGCCCAAGCAGAAGACGGCATCATCATAAGGATAACATCTATAAATTTTTTTCCCACATTCCATATGAGTGTTAAGAGCTAAGTAGCAGTCACTGAGTTGAGTTACTCAATCCACCACTCCTTAGCATGTGTAACATCAGCACAGACTTTGTAGAGGGTGACTTCTGTTCAATATTGCTATCGGACAAGATTTGTCAGCAAGTATAAAAAGCCATCACACTACTCAAATCCACACAGACCCACTGAAACGTGTCAGTCAGCCTTCCTGCAGGGGGCAAACTAGAAATTTGTGCCACGGTATTGTTGAGGCAAAAATGTAAAGTGCGTCTTCATGGCTGGGGACAGAGTAGATGAACAACAGTTTCCTGAGACAAAATGGCAGGATGGTTTCAAGGCACTACAGATTCTATGCCCTAATGCAAAGCCGTCTGGTCAAGTGGATTGATTCAGTGAACCTGAGACTGAAATCAGGTGTAGCCATGACATTCAATATAAAATCAGAACATATGGGTCTTCATATATCTGTGTCCATGGTCCACACCAAACTCTATATTTTACTTTTTCTTCTTACTGCTTCTCCCTTACTTTAGGCACATATTCCAACTTAATCACTTTCTGTGCTGAACTGTTATGCTGAAAGACATCTTAACTGAGAAATACTATTCAGTATGCCATTGAAGTAATTGTTTGTGTTGAATGTATGCTCGCAAAGGTTAGGGGGAAAAGTAATTATACCTGCAGCACTATTTATGCTTTTTTTCATACTCATTCACCTGAGTCACATATTTTTTCTCCATATTCTTTCCTCTTTTTTTCTTCATGAATTTTCCTGTTCCTCCTTCCTCTTACTACTTTCCTCTTTCCATTCCTTTGGAATTTAGATTGTGTTTTTCCCTTTTCCATAATTGCTTATTTATTTACATCCAAACGTTTTTGTTTCCTCCATATTGTTTTATAATGTTGTATTGTGAAGGTAATTTCTTGAATTTTTATGAAAAATCTATTCAAAGAAAGAAAGAAAGATAAAATGGAAGAAGCCATCAAGCACCTTCCAGACATGTCTTTCTCTGACATTATGAGATTATAAAGTCTCTTCTTTCCTCTGTTTTGTATTGTCTATGAAATGTTTGTGAGACGTTATTTAAGCCCTCATGCCTCCACGACAGAGCAAATGGAAAAGTGTAAATTCATTGCTGGCAAATATAGGAGATGTTTAAGCACAATGTAAACTTTAGGCACAATATAAAGTAATATAATATTCTGTTTAAAAACACATTATCAATATTCTTGTGTGTACTGGGGAGAGGGGTCTGGAGTGCAGGAGGGGAGTTGAGCCTGGGGAAGCAGAAGGGATGTGTTTTCCCTAAATGTGTAAATGTTTACTTCTTTTGTTGTTGTTTTTGTTTCCCCATACCCAAAAGAATAATTTGCTATTTATATTATAAGGCAGGAAGTTAATATTCCCAAGTCTGTTTTGCCTGTGACAGTAACCATTCAGAGATCTTCCTGTTTGTATCTCAACATAAGAGTTTTCTTTCACTCTCATTTTTCCTCATGCTCCTCCTTGTCCTAAGGAGGAGAGGATGGGCAGTGAGTGACTGTGTGGGACCATGGCTGCCAGCTGGGATCAACCCATCATATCACGCAATTTTAACGTTCTCAGAAATGTCCACAAAATGATGACATAACTGATTACTGAGCACTTGCATTTTCAGGTCTTATGCCATGAAGAGTGATTTTTTTCTTTTTCTTTCTTACTGTGTTTATTAATTGCACATAAACACTATTGTCTAGCAAATTTAAATCTGTCCTGTATTTCTCAGTTAGTGGTCCTATAATTATGTTGTGCACATTTTTGAAAAGATGTTATCTAGATTAAAAGGAACATTTGGAGGATATAAAGAAGGATCTTATACTGATGCAATATTCGTTGCCACTCAATACCTTTGATTGTCTGTATCTCAATTAGCATATTATGTGGGAGATGATTTAAGATACACTTTTGTGCAGAAAGTAATTATAAATTATTAAAGTAGATGACAGCATAATTCATAAGGGTCACACAGAGCTGGGAGAAACAATTGCCAACTGCTTGTGAGATATTCTTTTCTCATGATGGTTATTAAGGTTTTCCTGCCTTTCAAAACTTCTCTTTCATAGTTTTTAATAAACAGTGGTGAACCTGTGAGTCCAAATCCTCTGGGCCTGAAGACCCTCAATCACTGAAAGATGGTACTAAAGGTCAAAACTGGAAATTTTCAGGCATTTTATAAAATTATGTGTCCAACCTTTCCTTGACGTGAACTGGGAATTGTGGCTGAGAGCATATTTTACCAAATGACAATGAAATATACAGCCCTAGGTGGCTTCAGCAGGTTTGAAATTCCAGGTCATAAGGGATATTGCTCTTTTACGGAGCACTGATATTAAGTATTGCGTGTGATCAACAGTCTGCATTTTCATAGGAACCACAGGGAAATTTTGACTATTTCCCTTTTCTAGAATGGATTTACAAACTGTTTTCAAATATTTCTTAAACTTAGACTTAGGAATATATGGGTGTTCCTGTAGAGGTTAAGGCCAGGGGTGGCCTTCAAGGGGAAGCACAGCTAAGAGGTAAGTTTAAGAAGATTTCAACAGGCCTTTGTTTTCCCACACTCCCTTATATTTACTTGGCCTTCCACACGAGGGAGTAAGTGATGACTATTGTATGCAGATACAGGAAGATGTGATCCCTATATGGTGACAAAAAGTGGAGTGATCCAAGAAATTAAGTACATTAATTGCCATAAATTTTCCATTGCATCTATGATATTCCTTAAGATTTTCTTATAACAATAACTCATTTAAAAACAGTAAAAAATTAACAAATATTTTCCATGGTCAATGGTCATAAGGAAAAACAAATGTCTTTTTCTTACTGTGAAGTTTGTCTAGAATAGGAATAAGAAAAGATAAACCTTCCATTGTTTCTCAGACCTTTCTTCAGCTTCAAAGCAGGAATCAGAAATGTAGGATATCTCATTAAAATGGAAATGTCAAGCCTAAGATGAGTTCTGAAGGACAGCAAAAGGTAAAGATCCCTCTTAAATACCATGGCCCTGCTAGTTCATTAAGTTGGGAGTAGAATTGTTAACTAAGATGTCAACTGGTACTGAGAAAGTATTACACTGAAACACCACTCTGATATACTCAGTGGGTGAAAAGTTTTAAATACCATCTTTTTGTACCTAATGAGAATTAGATATTGAACAAAATGTCTCAAAATGTCAGTAGAACATGTGCTGTTGAGAATTTTTCCAGGACACAAGTAGAGAGATTAATTGTTCTTATACTATTGAAAGGACCTCTTTAGTCTTTAAGGAGATATAACAAGAAAATGTGGCGAAATAGTCGTTGAGGAATCATCAGTTGAATGATCCATATTATAAGATTCTTCTGTGAGTTAGGAACCCATTCTCTGTTATTTAATTAATCTGCAATCAATCTTTCTGTGTTTTAATTCCTTATGTATACATAAAGGCAACAATAGCAGAACTAAATAGATAAGCTATTTCTGGGTTATAACGTTTGTGGTTTAAACAGATTTTCTTCCCCTTATTAATTTCAATGATGAAATAAATATTTTTATAAAATAAAATTGCTAGATAAAAAGTGCTTTGAACTAACTGAAATGTTGAATTTTATTATACTCTACCTGATTTGTTTTTATTTGATTGTTTTTTAAAAAGAATTAACAGCCCAGTGATCTATTAAGCATTAAAGTTAAAAGTAATAAACTCCCTAATAGTTTGAAACCATTTTTCCTTGCTAATTAAATTATATCAAACCCTATACAATTTTAATACACACACAAAATATGTTGAACAATATTTGCTACATATTTCCTCAGTTTGTCCATGAGGATATTATGGCAGACAATGTCAAAAGCCTTACTGAAGACAAGATTAACAACACCCACTTCCTTGTTAGCTGAGCTACTTGTTTCATTGTAGAAGATTATCAGGTTGGTTCGGATGATTTCCTCTTCATAAATCTGTACTGATTACACTTAGTCACCTTCTTGTCCTTCCTATTTGAGAAAGTTTTTCAGGATTATTTCCTTGAAGGAACAATGTGAGGCTGACTGGCCAGTAGTTCTCTGGATCTTCCTTCTTGCCATTCCTGAAGGTAGAGCTGACTCTTTTTTCCATTTGCCAAGATCTTTCAAACACAATTGACAGTGGCCTTACAGTGTTAACCTCCAGGTCCCACAGCACTTGTTGGAATATTCCGTTAGGTCCCAGGGACTATATATTCAGATTGATTAGGTGTTCCTTAACTTGAAGTGTTCCTCACTGAAGACTTTCCTCTGGGTGTAAGGTACCTAAGATTTCTGAATTTCTTTACTTATTTGTAAAGACTGAGATAAATAAAACACTGAATATGTTTTCTGTGTCTTTTGTCACTAGTTCTCCTACCCCATTCAGCAGCAGCTTGACAGTTTTCCAAACTTTCCATTTGAAAGTTTTCCAAATCTTTTTTTTGCTATTTATAAGCCTGTAGAAACACTTCTTGTTGACCTGCCTATAACCCTTATTATGTTCAACTTCAGGTACTCAGACAGTATCCTTGTTTATGCAAACAGACATTCTGCTACCTTAGGCTTGCTCTGCATGGAGTTGGACCATCCTTGGGTGTGTAGGAGGTTATCCTGGACCCCTCTTCTCTACAGAATCATGTTCTTTGGGGTCTTTCCGTATGTGTCTCTGAACAAGTCAAAAACCATCTCCTCAAATCCAGGGAAATCATGCTTTTTGGGTTTTTTCCCACCTGAATTCTACTGTCCCATGGTCAGTGAAGTTTCACTAATCCTCAATCCCCAGCCACTTCCTTCTTGTTTCTAATTATAAACTCCTGCCGTTCATATCTGCTCAAGTGTTGCTTAATGACCTGTGTCTGTCCAGAAGCTGTCATCAATACGGTCCTGAAACCTCATTGTTTGCTTGTGCCCTGCTGAGTTCACCCGTCACCCGATATCAAGCGTGTCCAGTCCTCGATAAGGACAAGAGCCTGCAGATGCAAGACTCCCTCCAGTTGTCTGTAGAAGGTCTTATCTGCATCTTCTTCCTGTCAGTAGCGCACCAGCCTTGTGTACGTTAGCTTGTTCTCTAATCCTGACCCCTCCGCTCTCAACTGTCTTGTCACTCCCAGGGTGCATTCCCACTGCTCTCTCACTCACCTAAAGCTTTACTTTACTTCCTGTAAATCCTGAAATACGTATACACACTAGCAACAGTCGACTTGTGGTAGCCACCTGTGGAGACAATGAGACAGAATATATGTGATATACAAAGTCACACAAACATTCTTGTGAACAAAAAATTATCTTTATAGACAGAACAAGATATCTCCATGCAATCTCTCATGAAGACGTACATGAAGATAATATTAGGAGTGTTATTAGATGTTTTTAATACAAAATGTAGTCTTGGTTACAGGGCAGTAGAAAGAAACCTTTTCCAAACACACAAATGGGACACATTCAGCATTTGTTTTGCGGTGTTTTCCAATACGATGATTCTAAATGAGCATACTTCATGTCTGCTTCTGAAAATGCGAGTAGAGTCAGGCTCAGCATCTGTGGAAAAGTTCTGGAAAACAAGCTAAAACCAGATCTAGTGGCCTGTGCAATAAGTTACTGTGCAATTCAACACATGCGCAGCACATACAACAATCATCATTTTGTACCTCCTCTTGGTTAAACAGATTCTAATGCTGAAACACTTTTTATCGTAGACTTTGTTATTAATCAATTCTGTTTCACTCACCCCTCTCACAAAAGGTGTAAATTATTTGTTCAACACTTGTTTTCTGTGGTGAATAATTACATTTATTTAGTAAAAAGTGGGTATTTTCTCTTAGCTCACCTCTCTGTACTGCTCTGTCTTACTTTTCTTCCTGATTTCTGGTATTACTGGAAAGTGCAAGGGATTAATGTGTAAGTATTACACAATCATATTGGATTTTTATTGTTATGGATGAATAATGCATAAGTTTAACAACAATATTTTCCTATTATCTGTGAGTGATTAAAGTTGAATAGCTATTGTAGTTGCCAAAATATGTATCTATAGGTTTTTATAATTGTGCTTGTTTTCAAGTCTAATTGCTGAAGCTGTTTTGAAACTGGTTTTTGTTGCTTTTCATTAACATATATTTGAATATACCAGTATTAGACACAGAAGGAAGAATAATGAAGGATTTAATTTCATCAAAACAATAGAAATTAACAATATCTTTTGACATTTTAAAATGAAAAAAATAATTGAATGACTATCCCACCAGCTTCAAACAATGATTAAACCTGTTTTGCAAATACTGACTAGTAACAGCAGAAAAAATTATAACATTATCTTATTTCTTCATTTTTCTTCACTTTATGCATTTCACTACCGTAAATACACTAACTGATTTAGTAGTGGAAATCAGAAGATATTTATTTTTTTATTTAGAGAAACCAGAAACAAGATATTTTACTGCTGTAATAAAAGGAAATTTACTGTCTGGTGCCCCAGAACAATCTGAAACTCTCCCATACAGGAAAATGTTAGAGTCTTTTCTCTTTTACAAAATCTTGAGTGACTACTGAATCAGCTCCTATCTCTTTTCACCCTCAAAATATTATTATAGATGAAAAAGAAACACAATATGTAAAGCCAAGCATTTATTCTTAGTACAGCTGAAATCTTAAGAGTTTAGTCAGAGAATTATGGACATTCCAAATTCATCTCATCTTTCCAGTGCTCTGAGCCCTCATCTCTGTAACTTCAGTCTTAACTCTGTAACTTCAGGGGATGAAACTACAATCCTTTTATTACAGAGATGCTTCTGCCTGATTTAAGGCGCAAATGAGACCATACGCTGAAGTAAAAAATATGGATTTTATTTAACGGTAAGTTTGAGGAAGAGAGAGAGAGAAAGAAACTGGAAAAAGGGAAGGGTGTGGGGGAGGGAGAGAAAGAGAGTGACAGAGTGTGGTGACAGTCCGGTGAAACACAGAGTTTAATGGGTTAATGTACATTCAGGTTTATGTGGGAATGCCCGGGTGCCCCCCTGGGTGGCTGGGGGCACATTTTACGCTGTTTTTCACAACACTGTGGATCCCGTGCAAGGCCCCAGAAATTAGTCTGGGGGCACTTCAGGGGTCTTTGATGGTTTGTGACCCCTTCTAAGATATGAGAGCTGCCTCTCATGACATTGGAATTGAGCTAGTTATGCCCCATCCAAAGGAATGAAAACCCTCTGGCCTTCTAGGGAATGTGATTGTCCTGTGGGAATGTGACCTTCCAGGGGGGAATGTGGGGAGTTTCATAACTGAGCCAGTTTGTGTAAGGGAAGACAATTGGCATGATAAACAGCCCCATCCCTTGTCCACAGTGTCTACTTCTTCTCTGGCCCAAAACTCAGCTTGTAGCCTCTGGCGGTGGGTGTTCACCCCCTCTGTTTTATGTGGACCAGAAGCTTTGACAGCACGCAACTAAAAACTCTCTTCTTCCTCCTCGGTCGGGGAAGACAGTTTGCAAACCTGGCCTCAACAAATGGATCTGTGGGCTATGGCCTCCCCCAGCCTTGTTTACTTCTGCTTAAACCAGAGATATTTGGACAAAATTTGGTGGTCACAGCTTCTTTGTACAGTTTGCCATAGAGGGCAAAATCCTTTGGTGATCCTGACAGAGTTTAAAACAATTGTGATATTTAAGTCTTTTACAGATGACGGATGCAGATGGAGTCTATGTTGAGTTTTCAGCATTTGGAGTCCTCTCCCAAGATGTTCACCATTAAGAATATGATATTAATGTTGGTAGCTTCTTCTTCTTTGCCCCTTCTTCCTTCCTTTTGTCGTTCCTTCATACATTATTCATTTATCTGGGATTATTTTTGTGTTTTCTCACGTGCTTTTACACGTTATTTTTAATCCAGTGGTCTGCAACTCCATATTACATTCTCAGTTTTGCATGTTAGATTCTACATTTTTGTCCTCCTTCTTTTGTCTACAAACAGGTTTCTCCTGCTTCACGTCTGCATTTTTTAAACTAACCATGACTGAGTTTTATATAGCGGGGGGAAGTGGGAGGAGCAGGCACTCACCTCTTCTGATGTCATGCCTGTACTCTTCTACATGTATCCTGTGTCCCCACTTCTCCAGGTCTCTGTACTATGAGGTTACAGATTTGCACAAAATTTCACTGTGCTTTTTAAAATTATAATCACTGAGGAAGAAAACTTAAAGTTTGTCATCATTTAGAAAATATTGCTTATTCTCTTAACTCCCGTTGCCTATTCTCTAATAGCACAATGTCTCTGATTTTAACCCAAATCGTTGCCCTTAAGCTGTGAAACTTTTATTGTTGAAAATGTCCTATAAAATTGTTTATTGCTCTAAAATTATTTTGCCATAATGAATCTCTATTATTTTGAGAAGATTTTTACTTAAATATTTCATTGTGTGTCCTTGACATAAGATACATTATGTTAAAGTGCATGGTGCTAGATGTAAGAAATTCATAATAGTGGCGAAAAATACTGAGAAGAGCCCTATAGACAAAACAGTTACTGCAGAAATTCATATTAGTGGATATTCTTGCCAGAAATCCATTTCATAGTTGTTCATCTACAATACTTAACCAACAGTGAGTCAAAAATTATCAAGTTTCTGAGTTGCTTTTCACTATCTCTTTTACAGCACCTTCCATGCAAGATACAATTGGGAATTACTGTACTTACTGCTCTTTAGAATTCAACATACAACAATATCTGACACCAAATTAAAATAATGAATGATTTTGTTTAAATAAAACAAAGGGAATTAACTTGGCGGTAGTTACAGGCATAGTCTGATTACTGATATACTTTTTAGAAAGCTTCTATTAAAGACAATATTATTCTGTTCTAAGAGCATTAAAAAGATTATCTTAGCTACCTTTGATCTGACAATAATATTCGGAGAGACAAAAATTCTTAACTGATCAATTGACTAACCAATCTGTGAAAATCTTGTTTTGCTTTAAGCAAGGAAAGGAGGTCATAAAGAAATTTTTAAAGCAGTTCATTAAGAAGCAATCACAGACTTTTGGTATTTTTGAAATATTTCTCTTGATTTTAATGAGCTTGAAATACTATTTCATTGAGAAGAGAACATTTCCTTTAGATACATGACTTTAGAAGTTCTCCAGTTTCATTAAAACATGCTAGACATGGTTTACAAATACAGCTTTTGTTTGTTTGTCTGGATTGAAAGAATTTTATTTGTTTGTGGTGCCAAAAACTGGAATAAGTTTGCTTATTCGTGGCTTGAAGGAATATATGCATAGGATTAAAATTGTCTCACCATGACACGTAGAAATCCATTATCAGTCAGAAATGTGGTAATTAAGAAGGTGGCAAACATGGAACAATTGCAATAATTAGCAGGGATGGTTGTGGCCTTCTGGCTTCAGGAGATGATTTAGCTGTCTTGCTTTGTACCCTAAAACATGTAAAGGTAGCTTTGTACCTTAAAAGGTGCATCAAAAAGACGGCCAATATATGCTGACTTGTTTCAGAAAGTTGTCTAATTACTGCAAAAATCACCTGGCTCAATAGCCACTCAAGAATTGTTTTTTTCACTGGAGATAAAGGGGGTTTTGAGGCTTGCTTTAAGTGATTTTCATGAGGAAGATTGGTGAAATCAGAAACTTAATCTCATGTGCGATGCTACAGTCCTTGACCTGTTAAACAGGAGACATGACGTAACGAGAAGTTACTTTCAAACAATCTATGGAAAGGATAATTTATGACAGTACTTTGGGAAATTTGAACAACACTATTTAGATCATGATTAGCCACTTTTGGTCCATCTAGTGTGCTAAAGTAAACCAGGTAATATTAGTAATTATTGGGGGTACATTGGTGGATGTTGGCAACATTTTTAAGCATAGATATCCATAGTCCTTTTTAATCTTGAGAAGGACAACCCCTATAATTATCCATGAATATTCCCATAAACAGGACTCCACCCTGATTAAAAACTAGGGATGTGGAGAGACTGTTACAAAGTCTCCATGTATGTCCGCAGGGGTGGGCCCTGCCTGGCAGATTCAGTAGTAGGCTTGGGTCCCAGGTAAGCAGGTGGACTCCTAAGGTGCATTGCACAGCACGTTCTTCCTCCTACACATGAACAGCCTCCTACATCTCTTAAATTTTCATGTGTGATAGATTTATTTAGCTTATAAAGCTCATGAACTTATCACGATTCATATTCCATGTTTCATAATTCATTGTAGAAATAAAGTTGCCACTGACATTTAACACTTTGAAGTGTTTTCACTTAAAGGTCGCCTTTACAAATAAGTGCTCTTTTACCTGAGGGAAGCATTTTAACAAAGCAGGTTGGGTTTTTTCAGTTTGATAATTCTCATCACAGTAGTTCAAACTCCAAAGAATTCTTAAAAGGAAAAGCGGTCTAGGTAGAGCAAGTGAGAAATTCTTGATATCAGTATCACCTGCATCTAAAATCTTCTCTGGAAGTTTCTGAAAGGTTATGAATGCAAAGCATAAAGATTGCTGTTCTCCAAGAGTATGTTTTTACAGGGCCAGATAAGAAAGTTTACAAGATATCTCCGTTTACAAGACTTGTGCCTTTCAGAACATGCACCACTTTGAATTACATTTGCGCAGTCTCTTCCTTCCATGAAGTCTAGAGGACCATACAACATGATATTAAGCAGGTTGAATACTATTTCTTTCTATAGTGAGAAAAAACCAGTTAAAATGTAAGCAGAAATGTGGGTTTCTCTAATGTGAAATGAAAAAAATCATTCTTTCAAGGCTGAAGAATATAATACTAAAACCAAACTCTTGACTGTGCACTAGGAAGGAATTGAGTCATGTTCCCAAGAAACACATTCTTGAGAGATTTCTCAGAAGAAAACAGCACAGTTCAAACAGAACAGAAAGGTCACTCCTTAGTGTTTCCTTTACTGTTACCTCTGTAAAACACAGCAGTCGTGTGTGCCTGTATCCCATGACTGCAATTCTGTGCCCTTACAGTTCATGAGGGCTGCTGTGAGAGGAAAGGAAGGGATAGACAGTGAAATGGGGAAAATTCATCAGTGACTACCAAAAACCTGGGAACTACTGAGGAAACTAGAATACTGTGGTGTCCAGGGTCAGTGGGTGTACTGATGACTGTAATAAGAATGATTTTGAAGGCAAAAAAGCTCCATCTAAATTTGCATCCAACACAGGTAGGATTAATCCAGAAAAACCAAAATAAAATTTAAAAAAAAGCAAAAAGTAGTCTAATTTCACTCTGTGTTGAAACCAAAACCCTTATATAATGAAAGCCACAACACAGCAGTATAATTACAGTAAGAACTAGTATTTTTGTTATTAGATACTTCTTAGGTGGGTCAGCAAACCTTATTAATTAAATAGTTTGATCTGAAAAAAAATTCTTTAGGACCTAATCTTTTTCTAAAATCACGCTGAGAATTTTTTTTACCCATTACTTTTGTTGGTCACATTCAAAATTTTGAAGTCTTAATGCAAATCCCTTTTCTTTCCTTTTGAAATCATATGAATCAAACTTTTTTCTTTTCTCCACCTAGGAGACTATCAAAACACCCATGAACTGGGTTTCTTTCTGTCTATTCCGTCTTTCTAATTTTTATTTTATTCTTCATGGACTTTTATTCTTCCTGCAGAGACAAAATCAAGAAAACCTTTTGATGTGGGATGCTGGATTCAGTCCACTACTTTAGGGTTTGATTAATAATTTATTTTTTTTTGTAGAGCATCAAAAGGATTGATAGGTAGTGTTGCACTTAAGTGTACCCCTAATCATGGCCATTAGGCGATTATTCCTTGCAGAGTTCACATCTCACAGGAAATGAAATAACTCCCAAGACAGAAGTATTCACTTCAAATCTTTTACTTTAAAACTTTTGGATAAAAGGAAAGAGCTGCACTAGCTTTTCCTGTGAGCTAATTTTTCATTTCCAGTTACCCTCACACAGATACATGTGCAAACCCCATAGGACATTCTGGTTGAGTAGAAGCTAGTGACATTATCTTTCCATTTTCTCTGAAAGTTTGTACAACTTTTTTGGCTCATCTGAGCTGAATTTTTGCCATTGTACGAATGAGGGGGAAAATGCAGTAATTTCATTTTATTACTCCTAGTTCCTGAAAGTTAATATATCAGTGTCCTTCTTGAAGTAGATTTTCAACAGTAAGAGCCAACACTTACTGATATCATACTTTTGATCATTTTCTCAATATGTTTTTCCATTACAGTTCCTCAAGCTTGTTTTTCCTGTGCCTTATGAAGCACTGGAAGCCACTGCTTCCTCTTCACCTCTTATCTGTTTACAGCAGAGAGTATAACGTTATTGATATAATACTATCAATAACAGTGCTGAAAATTGTTGAAAATGCATTTTTTAGATTACATGAGAGATATATGGGCAAATCTGCTGTAACTATAATTTTCTGACTGATAAATATAACTTAGGACCTAGATGCTCTTTACTTCCTTTTCTATTCAATGCAGAAAAGGGCTTTAAAGCTTGTGAGGTATCAAATCAGTCTATATGGTGAAATTCTTACCTTTGTGCTTATTTAGCAAATAAATTTAGAACAAAGATGCCTAAACCTTAGATGGACTCCTATACTCAGGTAAAGACCCATGATTTCAGTAGCTGTGCATAAAGCTTCACCACTGAACTAACTCACATTCAGTTCTGAAAAACAGGAGTCTTGGACTTTTCCTTGGTATTGTAACTGTTGTTCTACTCCTAAAACACAAGGTACTGATTTCTTGGATATATTTTTACAAGTTTATGAAATGGAAATAATACTCTGATCAAGCAGCAAAACCGAGTGGGACAAGGGTAAAGTATAATTCTCATTCTTTTTTTCCCTGCTGAGTTCTTTGGATTGCTAGCAAAACAAGCAAACAATATATTTCACTGTCAATCATTTTAAAAAGAAATTACTTTTCCTTACATCTTTTCAAGACCTTTCAGTATGTATGCCCAGCTGCTTTTCTTTATTTCGTATTTGTTCAAAATATGCTGAACTATTTGAAATAGCTTTGGTAGGAGCACAAAGGGCATAAAAGCAACAGCTTGATAAATTTTTATTTGCAGTCTGTGCTATACATGTAAAAATAGAAAAATAATTTGGAAAGTTTTAGACTTCATGGATGATAAAGAAACTTTTTTAAAAATGCTTTTTCAGGTCCTCTTGATTTATGAGTCTGGGTTTGTGCCAAGAACAGTAACTAACAGATATTTCAAACACTTAATCACCCATCTTTCTATTACGGCTGTAGCACCACAAGGCAGAGCCTTTGATACCAGTAATGACTGACGTTAAGACAGTGGATACCTACTTTACTCTGCAGGAAATTTAACTTCTGAAATAGTATAACCAGATAGCAGATGCCAAAACACAGGTCTTCCATGAAGCTTATGAAGATCAGGTAGTTACTGCTTTCAGTGCATGTGTTGTCTGTCTTCTAGACCCAGGAAAACCTGCTGAATTTCACTTTTCACTTTGTAGATTTTTATTAAATATGTCAACTTATAAGGACTAGTAAAAATAATTGTGGATAGAATAGATTAAAATTTTAAAATCCCCACTACAACACACTGGAGGGATTGGTTATCCATTTACTATCTTTGGTCCTCTGGAACAAAATATTTGATTCTGAAAATTAATCTCTACTTGTGCTCTTAACACTTATTAGTCCACATCGATTTGAATTAATGCAAAACACAAAAAGTTGAAAAAGTACTTTAAGAATTCTGAAATCTGTTTCCATTTTTTTTCAATTAATAAAGTTTAAGGAGTTAAACAACATATTCTAATGTAATGTTTTTAATTTTTTTTTTTTTAATCTTGAAGGCAAAATCCATTCTAGACTCTTAGAAACAAGAAGAGCATATACTATTTTCTAAATTGGTAGAAAAGGTCCAATCCAAATTCTTGAACCAGAAATCAAAATATCTTAGAAAACCTGAATAGGGAACTCAAGACATAGTTTAGGGGAATGTTTTTACCCTGCATCAGGACAGACTTTTTGCATTATGAAAGTTGGTAAAATCTTGTGAAATGTTTGAGATAATAGATTAACTTTCCTGTTCCCATTAATCTTCAGTGTTTTGATAAATTTTCCAAAAATACTATTAGTTTCATCAAAGCAGCGTTAAAGGTTTAAAGCATCCTACATGTTTCTAAAAACATTCTTAAAAGAGCACAACTTCTGTTTTAACAGTGTCTCACTGAATTTCTGTGACAGTGTCTTACAAATATCTTTCCTTTTATATACTTGAAAATTGGGAAAAAAGTACAACTCAATTTTTAAAAGGGTAGATCATTCCATAGAAACATGCTACCTAAAAAAAATATAACAAAATTTCTGTAGTAAAGTACATAGAGTAGCTCAAATTTATCTAAGCTTAATTTCCCATGAGACTTCATGTGAAATTATTAAATCAAAATGGAGGAGAATGTGATACAGTTTTAGAAGGGTGAGATGGATAAGGCAGATTTATAAACTGACTAAAGTGGTTTCACTCCAAGACAGAGGATAGTAGTTGTAGTGAAAGATGAACAGGATGGAGAGCTTTATAAGTGGAGTACCGCAGACTGCTCCTCAACTATATTTAATATTTTCGTTTAAAAATTCAGCACAGAAGCTGAAAGAAGGACTTAGCAAATGACAAAAATGTATTAAAGTAATCCAGCAAGAAGGGAATAAAATTCATCAAGTCATAGGGACCAATAATACAAAATTTTCATGGACAATGCTCTTTTTCTGAAAGTGACAGGAGGAAAGAGATGTGGTTACATGCCACAGATTGTGGGATCCATTTGCACCTTTTCTAGTTAACTGATGACAGGCCAGACTGATTATACAGATTGTTAGGTGGTGCCAGTGCAGACACATTGGTTCTATCTTTCCATGTAATATTGTATAAAAGTTCCAGGTCGCTCAGACCCAGTTTGGGCATCTTTATGTCTTTCTCTCACACAAAATAATTTCAGCTGAGGATGACGTGATCGCAGTTTACATATGGGATTGTAGTTCATCTAGCAGATAAGGATGAAATTATATTATTGGAGTAAGAAGAAATGGACCAATTTTACTGTTAAAGAAATAGTCTTGAAATTGGAAGACAAAAGATTTTTTTTTTGTTTTAATTAACATGTGTAGGAAAAGAAATTGAATAGTTAGAAGACTGATCCAGACATTTATGATCAGAGGATGAGTTCAATGAAATAAAAGAAAATTTCTAGTCCTCTATTTTCCTATTTAATTTGATCTGTAATTTCCACAAGATAATATTATATCATTTGAATCAGATTACAATAAGTACTGTAGAAACTCAAAATAACTGAGGGATGAGAACTGTATGGTTTTATAGGTGGAGCCTGCTGAGTACAAACAGAAGGTGAAAAATAATTTCTGTGATGAGCTAGCTATTCCCACCTACAAAGCTGCAGAAATGTTGTTTTTAAGTCATTGACTAAATTTCAGTTTTGTCATAATTTTTGAGCTTTTTACTCTGGGGAAAGATTTACTTTTCCATTACTTTTAAATGGAACATTTTTATAACCTTATGATAAAAATATGATATAAAAAATAAACACTAACATAGTAATAGAAAATTTCCACTAAAACTTTAAAAAGTTTAGGAGAAAGAAATCTAGAAGAGGTGAATTTGATAAAGAAAAATCAGGCATTTCTTTGGAAAACTAATTACTCAAGAGAAAAAAATCACATGAAGTGAACAAGACTCTGGAATGGAAATGACTAGAAGACATATTAAATCACTTTAATGAGACCGACATATTTTGTATTTTCTTAGATGTGCAAATTGTAAAATAAATTAGAATTTCTTTGGTTTGTGGAAAGCAGAAAAGGACAACATAATGTTACTTTTAGTTTATTACATTTTAAAAAGTATCAATTACAGTCATCTACAAAGAAATTATTGCAGTGATGTCATAAAAATTCACCACTCCAAGCGAAAAATCCAAACAATGCCATAAAGCCCTCTACAAAAGAAATAATGGTTCCATCTTTTTAATACATTTAAATTTAAAAAATGCTTTAGTTTAATGTAAATTTAATAACAAAAGAAAAAATACATTAAAAAAAAAAAGACGAGCATAAGCCAGGAAAATGCATTATACCTTCAAATAGCAAATCTGAACCTGTTGTAGTAGTCTGGATAACTTCTACAGTCAAAGATAAAAGATAAATTATATTGTTGTGTTCTGTTTTAATAACAACATTATTTTATGGTCTTTTGACCTCTCTGAGTTCATGAGCTTTCATTTAATTTAAGAGGGCTCACTGGCACTCAGATCTGTCTCAGCTAGTGCCTAAGTGTCTTCCCCAAGCTTTTACAACTGCATTTTTTTCACCTGTGGCTCATTCTGAAGATATTGTGCATATTAGCGTCCGAACTACAGAAGAGTTTTATTCACTTATTTACAATATAAGTATAAGGAAGTTTTTAATGTCCTCTTTAAAATTGCTGACCTAAGATGGATTTTCATTTCGTTCAGGAGATAAGGTTGCCCTGATGACTCTGAAAATGGAAGCATTACGTCATTAATTTAGGAACCAAGGTGAAAATGCTGGTGACTGTAGTCATAAACATAAGATATGACGGCTCTCTTAAAAGGAAGCAGGATGAAAAAGGGGAGCAAAATGATTCTCCAATCATTTACTGGATCTATTCATAGTAAGAACCAAGTATTTCCTCTCCCTTTCTCTTAATATAGAAGATATGGATATACAGCAAAAAAAAAAAAAAAAAAAAAAAAAAAAAAAAAATTGCCCAATCACAGTACTTTTCCAGTCTGAATCTAAAATCAAGTTTTTGTTACTCTTCTTCAATTCAGTGAAGGTACAGGCATTTCAATGTCTATTTTACAGACAGTGAAGGGGTTGGTTACCTGTATTGTGTGTAGGTGTCAAGGTTTTGGTGGTGAGAGTATTGCTGAGGAGACCTGGTTAGGATCAGCCAGGGATGTGCTGTGCTGGACACATCAGGTTCCAGCTGTCTCTGACTGACCCACCACAGGGAGCAGCTGAGCCCCACAGCCGCGATGGATACGCCCTGGGGACAGCTGGGGTGAGGGAGGGCAGCATGGGGAGGGGGATGATATGAGAGACAGCCCTGAGAGCTCTGAGGTGTGAAGATATTGCACTGGGCTGCCCAGGGATGTGGTGGAGTCACCAGTCCTGGAGGTGTTTAAGGAGCGACTGGACATGGCACTCAGTGCCATGGTCTGGTTGACAAGGTGGTGTTTGGTCAATGTTTGCAACCGATGATATCAGAGGTCTTTACAACCTAATTGATTCTGTGATTCTGTGAGAGGACAAGGAGGAGGCAAGGCCATGCTCCAGAAGTCCCAACAGGGAGTCCTATGCAACCCGTGCAGGAGATCAGGGTGGAACAGATAATTCCTTGTAGCCCACGGAGAGATTGCAGCAGAGTAAATTCATCACTGCAGCCCATGGAGGACCCCATGCTGAAGCTGGAGCAGAGCAGGATATGCCCTGGATAACCTGTGGACCATTGACAGTCCATGTTGGAGCAGGCTTATCCTAAAAGACTGCAGCCCATGATAAAGGAACTTTGCTGGACCAGAGGAAAGGAATTCAAAGAAAAGAACAGCAGAAAGGAACAATTACAGACTGACTGCCTATTCCCCATCCCACCTGCACCACTCAGAGGAGGTAGGAGAGGGAGGAATGAAGGAGTGAACTCGAGCCTGGGAAGAGGGTGACCAGGGGAAGGTGGTGTTTTTGTTAATTTTCTCCTTGCCATTCAGGTATATTTTAATTGGCAATAAATTAAACTACTTTTACAGCTGCAACTGTTTTGTCCATGACAGTAAACAGTGTATGATCTCCCTCTTTGCATCAGCCCATAAGCTTCATTTCATTTTCTCCTCCTGTCCTACTGAGGAGGGGGAAGAAGTGAGTGGGCATATAGCATCTCTTTTACTACCTTTCTTCAACTGCAGTCAGAAAACATGGCAATAGTTTTTATGTTTCTTCCTACTTAAAAATAATTAAATCTATTTTCCAAAATAGCCATTTTATCACATACAGGGGCTTGCAAGTCATGCGTGAGGATGGTTACAATGCAGAATGGTCTTTCCAGTTATCAGCTAAATCTATTGCAGGATTTCTAGCCTTTCAGTATTTACTTATTTTTTATCCAAATACTTTTTCTGTGCAAAACATATAAGTACTTCCTGAAGCAGAGAACACATTCTTCAACATTCTTTTACTTAGTTGTGTACAATGTTCAGGATTGTATCTTTTCTGGTCCTTTCTTTCTTGATCAGTAAATCTTTAGACGTAAACATGAGGTGAGGGAGCCCAATGTCATCACCAGTAGATTAAAGAGGGCACTAAAACCAGGCTTCTCACGCTGTGTCACTCCTCACTGAAGTCAGTACTGGCTATTTGTAAAATTGGTACAAGACCCCTGACCTGTCATCAGCAATGTTATTACTGTATTTACTGAGTTATATGGTTATAGGAGTCAGTGGAATGTTTAATATTAGGATTCCAGTTCCACTTGAGTGTACATCAAATGGCTAAACCCTGATAAAGTGATAATAATTTTGGCCATTTGCAGAAGAGGAATTTTGGATCCTTGGAACAATAATTGGTTGCCTTTTCAATACCTATGCATTTATTGGAGTCAAATATTTTAATAACTGCTTTCTCTTATTGAGTTGTTGCTATATTTACCTGTACCATCACTTTAGCTGGTAAATTTTAGTGCCCCCAAATAAATTTTCTTACCTATATCTATCCATGTGTGGATGCATATTATCTTTGTCAGCAAATATCTGCAGAAGACTGACAGTATTTTTTCAGGACAAAATCACTTTCTTTCCTTTTATCCATCTGCTCGAACCAAGAAGTTGCACATTATAAACTAAAATTTCAATTTGGTCCTGGTAAAATTGAGAGTAGTTCAACAGTCTCTGGCATGCTAATTTCTGCAAGCTGATGTGTAAGACATGCAGTTAACTAAGCCTGTAATGAAGATTGACTTTTATTGTTAAATAAATAGTTTATTTAATGTGTTAGCTAAGGTGCCTTGTACTTTACCACAAACTTGAAAGGCAGGATATAACAGCAGTTCTAATGATACTCTTTACAAATCATGACTAATCTAAATTGAGGTAGCCTCTGGAGTGAGCTCTCTTCCACTTATATCAGGATTAGGATATAAGAAGATGTACAGAAAAGTACATGAACTAGTTGATAAGCTGTAAACTCCCACTTAATTTTTCTTTTGGTAACTTGTTTACTCATACACACTACCGTTTGCTATATATTATATCCTTCCACAAGTTAATAAAAATTCCATCAGAATGAACAATTATTTGGAAGACACTTATTCAGATATATTTTTCAGCCATCTTTGTTAATATTATTGAAGCACAAAAAGTTTATATAGAATGAGGACTCCTGCATTTTTATTAGGGAACATTCAGATACCAGTCTTTTACTTCGTAATGAGGTCTTATTAGACAGTGTTACTCACAGTTTCATAGAATAGGCAGGAACATCTTGCACCAGATCAGGCTGCTCAGAGCTCCTTCCCACCTGACCTTGAACACTTTCAGGGCAGAGACACACACAACTCTGGGCAACCTCTTCCAGCGTCTCATCACCCTCACTGTCAAAGATTTCTTCATAATGTCCAATCAAAATCTACCCTTTTTCAATTTAAAACTATAGTCACTTTTTTGTTACTACAGGCCCTGGTAAATAGTCCCTGTTGTAAGTCCCCTTTAAGTACTGAAAGGCCACAACAAGGTCTCTCCAGAGCTTTCTCTTCTCCTGGATAAACAGTCCCAGCTCTCTCAATCTGTCTTCACAGAAGTGCTCCTGCCCTCTGATCATCTTTGTGGCCTCGTCTGGGTGTGGACAGACAGGTCCATGTCTGTCTTGTATTGGGAATCCCAGAGCTGGATGCAGCACTTCAGGTGGGCTCTCACAAGAGCAGATAGAGGGGAGAATCATATCCCCTGAGCTGCTGACCACACCTCTTTTTATGCAGCCCAGAATGTGCTTTGCTTTTTGGACTTCAAGTGCGCATTGCTAGCTCATGTCCAATTTTTGTCCACCAATATGCCCAGGTCCTCTCCCCTGGGCTGCTCTCAGCCCATTCATCCATCAGTCTTTGTGGATGTGAGGGAATTGCCCTGACCCAGATGCAGGACATTACGCTTGGCCATAGTGAACTTCACAAGGTTTGTATGAGCCCACTCCTCAAATCTGCCAAGGTGCCTTGGGGTGGTACCCATTCCCTCCAGCAAACCAGCTGCAACACTCAGCTTGGTGTCATCTGCAGACTGGCTGAGGATGTACTCGATCCCACTGTCTGTCACTGGTGAAGATATTAAGTACTATTGGTCCCAGTATGGACCCTTAAAGGACACTACTTTGTACTGGTTTCCACTTAGACATCGAACGATTGACTATCAGTCTTTGGAGGCAGCTAGCCAGAGAATTCCTTACATATTAGAGTCCACCCTTCAAATCCGCATCTTTGCAATTTAGATACAAAAGTATTGTGTGGGACCATGTCAAAGGACTTGTAGAATTCTGTGTAGATGACACCTGCAGCTCTTGTCGATTGATGCAGTTGCTCCATTGTGGAAGACCCCTAGATTAGACAGGCATGATTCCTCTTGGTTTAGCCGTGCTTCCTGTCTCTCATAGGTTTGGACAAATCTTCCAGGAAGATATGTTCCATGATCTTACAGGCAGAGAGCTGAGACTGACTGAAAGAAGTTGATTGAGTAGACATAAAATGTAATAAGTGGACAGTATGGAATATAGCAGCCCACATTGCAACAAGATTTATTAATTTTTTTAGCAAGCTATGTGAAGACATAGGCTACTTATGTGATCGCATGTTTGATTTGGATAGGCATCCTTCTTTCCTGCCCTTTTGATGTGAAAACTGATTCTTAAGCACAAACCTGTAATTCAAAAGGGTTGTGTGTAAAATATATCAAGAAGAGATCATGGAACATGTGGTATGGAATATGCAACTAATCTGAACAACTAATTTGAACCTCACCAAGGACTCTTTATAAAAAACACTGAAACCACTGTTTACTGTATCTGAAAATTTGGTTTACATGTGGGGATTCTCCAATTTATTAATCGACAATACTTTCAGTGCCAGTAAAATTAGATTAAGAATAAAAATGTTGTTATAGTCTAATCATATACCTGAATGTTATTGCTCATAGTGTAGATAAGCAACTACAAAAGCTCTTGCAAGAGAAATTAAGAATTATGTATTTTTAAGGTGAATAGATTGCAAAGCTGCTACTGTTTGCCCTCACGAGTACAGGGAATCAATCCAACTTCAAATTACCACAATAAAAGGAAAAATCAAATAAAATGTACCTTTATAAACTTTGTCTCTTGGCAGTAGTTCCATGTTAATTAGTTTATTATCTCAGGTACTTTTAGTACTTTGGAATCGTACCACAATTTTAACAAACTCAGAGCAGTAAGTATCCAGAGATTTTATCAGTGCAGAGATTTTTAAAGGTTATAATCTTGATTTTAGTGATTTTGTGGAAGTTAAGAAAAGGGTGAAAAATACAAATAGAAATTGTTAATTATATGGTTACTGGATAAATTATATGGAAAAAGCTTAGTTACCAGAAGGGAGTAAATATTTGGCATCTAATAAAAGTGTTCTCTTTGAAACCCTTCACTTTATTATATTAGAGTGTGGGATTAGCACAAAGTCTGATAATTTTAAATAAATGTGACAAATAAAATACACTCAATTGACTGTTTAAGCTACTTAAGAGTAGAAACAATTGTAAAATATAGGGCTCATGGCTGCAACTGGTTCATAGAAAAGAAATTAGTTTCATTCCAACACTTGTGGCAAAGAAATTAATTCCATGATTCCATTTAATTTGTCAATGCCATTATTCATTGAGAAAGACAAGCTTAGTAGAAGCACCAAGAGATTGAGAACATATTAAATAAAATAATGATTCAAAGAACTGTTCCAGATAAATGTATTTGTCAAAGGTGATGCAATTCATATGTGTGTTCAGCTTCTTCAGGTTCTAGAACTATCAAGATGGATGGTGTTGTGTGCATTTGGTAGGCACAGATGGCCTGGCATAACTAGTATTAATTTCATGACTTGAAAAGTGCATTGCCTCCAAAATTGATGCAAACAAGTCCATGTCTTGGGAATACTGCAACTTCACGGGACTGGTATTCTAGGGAAGATGTTTTCACAGTTATGCCTACAAGTTCATGCTAATGAGAGGCTGGATTTCCACCAGGGCAAGGAACAGTCAGTGCTTTTGAGACAAGAAAAACAGATATGCCATGAATTAAAAAGCCCAAACAAAACAATAAGGAAACAAAGAAATGACCAAGTGACAAACTCCCTGCAACCTGGAATCACTAAAAAGTGGCAGGTGTGGAGAAATGCAACCTGCATGGCAAAACTGGGTTAATCAGATTCTGTTAGAAGATTTTTGGAAGGTAAATGAATTGTCATTCTTCATCAGTCAAATGAGACTCCATGGAAATTCTATAGTTTGACGATTGCGGTGAGGTGAAGATCAGAGGCATTGATTTTTAAGAGAGAACATTATAAGCACCTGCTCCACTGTGTTCTTAGGCAATTAGCATTTGAAATGTCTACTTTAAGATGAGGTGAGTGTGAGGACAATGAAATTTGTTCAAGAGAGGAAAAATTTATGCAGTACTAAGCTGCTTGTTCTAAAAAAACAGGTTCAAATTTTGGTAACATTAAGAAGACACTGACAATGAGAGCTCTTTTTTTCCCCAAAGCAGGATTACCTAGATCTACAGTTTGTTCTTAAATAGGGATGAATTGATTAAGTCTGAGAAGTGCTGCCTTCTTGCAAACAAAACAGGGAGGTAATTCAGCAGTTTCTGCAGTAGAAGCTTTTGCTGTTTATTCAGTTGAGGACTCAGGAATGGATTATGGGGCTGGGTAACATCTGTATGGGGCTAAATAGTATGTTTCCAAAGCAGCAACTGGTTGTCTTAATAAGGCAAAAAGTAGTTAAAGGATGGTATGGCCTCTTCAACTATTTTGACTGTGTTCTTGAAAGTTTACCAGAGGTATGTGAGCTGATTCTGTACAATGAAAATAGTTACCCAAACCATTGCAAGTGATTGATAGTAATTATGCTTGTATATAGAATTTGTTAAGCAATTTTAAATTACTTTGTCAAAAGACATAAGAATGATGATTTAAAGTCAGCCTCAGGGAGGGGAAACAGAGACAGCATAGTAATGTGGGGAGGATATAACCTGAAATGAAAATTTCTGTTGAAGATTTTGGAGGCTCAGAGGACTCACTATAAGACTGTGAAACTTTGAGTTCTTCATGGAGCCAAATTGCAAATTTTTCTTAATGTACTATAAAAAAGGAAAAAGAAAAAACCTAAACCACAACCAAACTCAACCTTCCTACATAGTCTGAATTTTGGAAGAACATAGTGAAAATTGAAGGTGTGTTTGAAAGACATTTGTTTAATTTTTAATTTTTAAATTTTATGGACTGATATACATTATAGACATTCCTTTTTTGTGTGTGTGTGGTAATGCAAAAATCCCATTTTGTTCCAGAGAGGGGATATTGCAGGGCACAAGTGGATTTTGTGTGTATGTGTGTGTGGCGAGTTCCATATTGTCTTTGAACATGTAGTTTTTCTGTCTGTTATTCCTTAATTTTAAAGTTTCTGTGGAAGTTTAGGTCGTTTTCAAAAATGTTCATAACACTTACATAGATTTAGCAAAGAGACACAGATATGTTGGAAGAAAAGGGTTTTCTGCTGTTTCTTGTACAATCATACTTGTGTCTCTACACACAGTTTTTCTTAGATGAGTAGCATTTTATTGAACTTTGATTTTAGGTGTTACAGTAAAATAATTATCTCTTATAAGTTGACTTGGTGAGCAAAACATCTTATTCAAGTGTATGGACCCTGACCACTAACAGATTGTTCTGGTATGACAAGTGTAGCTGGTGACAATATTAGTTATATCTGTCAGTTTAGGCACTATCTAATCAAAAGCTGATGAAAGACGAAAATCAACTACTTGGGATGTGAGGAATGTGAACACTTATAACGTGAGCCTCATTTAACGTGTGTTTTATCTCACATTGTTGAATGTTTTATGGTTTTTCTGGAAGATTTAAAGTGTCCCAGTCAATCTGAACAGACGCCTGAAGTTCTAGTTTGATTTCTAGGCCTGTGCTAGCTCTTCTAGAAAGCAACACGTCACTCTGGCACCTCTTTCAGTGGTACCAAACGGTACTAGTGAGGTGAAAATGATTCCCAATTGTTTACATATTCAGTTCGGGTATTGACACAATAGGAAAGGAGTTGTTGTTTACATCTCTTTTCCTGCTTTTTTAACCTTCTGGTGTTATTTTTGGCACAGGATTTTCAACTGGATATTGATGCATATGCATAAAGAAATATTCCAACATGTTTCACATTAATAGTTATGTTTACAGATTAGAAAAAATAATCCTAAGGAAAGATGCAGACTTCCTCTAAAAAATACAGTTGGGCAGCTGGAATATTCTTTGCAAAATTGTGCAAAAGAGGGTGAAGAATTGTTTCCTCTACTCTCCTCACTTTGTCTAGTTCCACATACATTGTTGCGCTTGGAGCATTTATCACAGCAAGGGATCATCATATACTGTCCCTGTCACCTCCATCTCTCTTGAAGTTCTTCAACACTTCAATTTGGAATTCCTTCATGTCCATACTACTAGAACTAGTCCCCTTTGTATACTATGTCTGTGGTTTCACTGAAGTCTTCTTGTTGTAGGAAGAGTTTTCTCCTGCCCAGCTCTAATTTTTTGCTAGCACCTAAGTGCAATCTAATCTTTGACTTTCTCTTGGTGTCTGGTTTAACATGACAGTCACTTTGCACTCAGGAGTAGAGTACTGTGGTTGATTCAGTGTTTCGATTTTGTTCTATCAACACAGATTTCTGTGTAACACAGTTGACTCCAGCTTTCTCCTCTCACCTGCCAAGCTGTCACAAAACACTCAGATCTCTTCTTCCCTTCTCCATAATTTGCAATTGTTATGTTTGTGATATTTTTCTTATGTTTGTATGCATCTTTTGTTCATCCTGACTGCTGTGGCAGGGAACTTAAGTTGTTCTAAGAATTGTGCTCTGTCTGCTGCATAAATATTTTAAATCAGCACTTTGTCAGATTTTTCAAAAGATTACTCCATTTGTTAGAGCACACATATATAGGGTATGGATGACAAGGATATACAACTGCAGCTCCTTAATATAGCTAGATAACTAGATGATATGACAACAAACAATAAAACAAATTCAGATTAAGCAGAGCTTATCTTGAAAATTATACAATAAGCTTGCTACAATCACAAAAATGTTGACTTTGAAAATAAATTTTTCTCAGTGCTGACATTTAATATATTTCTACATACATGGACGCCATTATCTTAGTGTAATGGTAAATAATGAAAAGAGCTTTTTGGTTTGGAAAAAAATTACAGTTGCTCATACATCTCCAAATCTTTCTGATGAGCTTTGCAATTAGTTGTTCCCAGGAATAAAATCTTGGGCTGGCTTTTTAGTAGCTGAGAATACATATACACATCTCTGTTTGTATTGTGGTCATAAAATAACAGCAAGAAAAAAGAGCATGCAACATTTAAATAGTCATTAGAGATGGTTATTCTCAATATGCAAAAGGCAGCAGCTTTCATAAGGTTAAAACTGGCATAAGCAGTCTGAGAGCAACTTCTCACTTAAATGTTAACAGCTTCTCAAGGGAAAAAAAGAGCATGTGTTTTTGTGGATCTTGTTTAATGTTCCCAGACACTGAGCCCGTTGCTGATGAATCTAAATAGACAGGAGCATAAACCACAATATTTTTGCTTCCTCTGCTCTCATGAAACATGCAATTACAGTATTATATCTAAAGGTACTTGCAGCTGTATTTATGGGAAGACTAATCAATGTTATCCAGGTGTGTTTTGAATGACGGTGAAGATTCTGCATATTTACTCTCCCAATAAAACAGAATTTCATTAACTCCTCTAGCTGTCAACTGCTTTATCCTTGTAAGGAGTAACTTATAGCTAGCTGGGACAATGGCTTAAATGTCTGAACGTATTGGCAAAGGAGAGAAAGAGAAACCCAACAATAAAGAGAAAGTTCTGGTTTAAGCACTCTTAATGACTACTTTTTTCATATCTTGAGTATGTTTTATCCAGGAAATTTCTGCTGGTACTGAAATATAATTTAGTCACTAAACAGTCTAAATCAGTTAAAGTTGTTGGTCAATTCAAAATGCCTATACATTGCCTGAGATTTGAAAATGTTTGCACAAGGAAATATTTCCTAAAAGTCTGATGACAACTCTTTGAATGGAATATGACATGTTGGGAAAAAATAGTAGCTCAGAGGTTTCAGGTTTTTTTACTGGCTTTCTTTGGGTTAATTAAAAATTATCTCATTTTAGAAAGGTTTATACCCTTGTTTCTGAATATGTAGACTTCGTGAGGTTCTGAACTTCCTTTTGACTTCCTCAAAACTTACTTAAAACCCTTCTAGTATTTCAAACTTCATAGCATTAATGTCTGCAGCAGTAATGGAAGATAAAGTCTGTACAATGCAATTGTAAAAGCTTGGTCTAAGTTACATGTACCTGGAATCCAATCTTCAGTATACTTGACAGATTTTTAAGAGTTTGAACACAACTTTAAACTCTACAATGAAGGCAGAGCTTGATTAACTCTGATGGGTTGAAAACTGCTGGAAAAGAGAGAAGAGTTCTAAGAGTAATCTCCAGATCAACCCAACAGCCCTTTGAATCCAAGTATTCTGCAAGTAAATAAAGGAAAATATCAACTCAGATTAGAAGAGTGTTTTGTCAAGCAACATGGACAAAATACATGCAAAGTTCTTCTTACTTTTGTGAAGCAAAGATAGTGAGTTAAAAAAAAA
>VZRN01002713.1:0-72685 GCA_013397935.1 Dasyornis broadbenti | reverse complement strand
AAAAAAAAAAAAAAAAAAAGTCATTGTAGAGCTAAAATGTGCCAGGAGTAGGGGAAGATAAAAAAGGCAAGATGAGAGCAAACAAGGAGTTGGAAAGAAATCAGATACACAAGAAAAACATACCGGTCTCAGCCAATCCCTCATTTTGTTATTGCAGGAACAGTTGTTTTGGCTTCACTTTACAGTTTCTCTTCTGAACCTGGAAGGTTTAAAGACAAAGAAAAAACTTGAAATGTCTTAAATGTCTTCAATGGTGTGAGTCAGGGAGCTGTCAAAGAAGTTCCTTTCAAACCAGACACAAATGCTGAAATGCTGTTCTTGGCTTTGGTTTTGGACCAGTGCATTCCTGAAAGAATTTCTGTCAATGTTCTTTTATGGAAGATGAGTTTGACAACAAAAATGTCTAGGAATATCATATCTTTGAAGTTGGAAATTTCTGTTGGTTTGGCACAGTGTACTATCAAAGACTGATGGAGAATATTTATTTATTTATTGATTTCCACTGGATTTATTTAATATTTTTACTAGATAATGTAGTAAGAGCATAATAACAAATACAGAAAATGAGAAGATTGTAGAAGAAACATTAGTTTTCCTTCAATGAAACAAAAATGTGTTCCTTTGAAATTAAACCCGACTTTTCAAAGTCTTTTAAACACTTAAATACTTAAAATATAAAAAGTTATCATCTGCAAGTTTGACAGTGGGATTTAAACTGTTTTGGGGGAGTGGTAAATGAACAAAACACCATGTAAAATATATAGTTTCCCAGAAGTATTTAAAAGCTGTTTTGTGGCAGAAAAAAAACATTGTGTTTTCCTAGAAGCATTTGTTTAGGAAATGCCTGTGCCATCCAACCAAACTTATTTCCCAACTCGACTGTAAGCACATGTGCATCAAGAACAAAACTGAAGAGAATCGCCTCAAAAAGCAGCTCAGGGACTATGTTTGCATGTGCAGGTGTGGGTTTATTGCAGGTAAAGCATGATTCTGTGTATGAAGGATAAACTACCTCAGTATATACAAGATTTCTTACATTCTTTTTCATAGAGCGGTTTCTTTAGTGTCATTGGACAATTTNTTATAGAGGGGTTTTTTTTGTTTTATTGGCCAATTTTTTTTTTTTTTTTTTTTTTTTTTTTTTTTTGAAAGACACGTCTTATAGCTAAAACTTTATTTTCAAACTACTCTTAGTTTAACTGTGTGGTGAGTATGGAGTAATCTCAGTGTGCAAGGATGCACAATGCCTCCAAGCTAGCCACAATAGGATGTTTCTGCCACTTGTCCACTCTTGAGCTTTACCCATCTGCAACCCAGACAGCTACATTATAGACATTCCCACTAAGTGCTACAGGCAACAAATAAGTAAAAAATAAATTGAAAATTTCACAAATCATGCTTATTGGTTTATGTTATACGGAGTTTAGCCACTTCAGAGAAGAAAATGACAGGAGAAGTGTAGGTAGAAAATGCTTTTATTTATAGAACAAGAAGAAAATCAAAGTTTTAAAAATACCTTGCTTGCATTGAGGGATTGAAACATTATCAAGAAGGCCTTAAAAAGCTTCAATTTTTAAATGTTTTTAAAAATTAAACAGGTCTTTTTTCTGTCTTAATTTGGGGGAGAAGTATGGACAATTTTCCTTTCTTAAGCTGCTGTATAAATGGTTGCTACTTTAATCAACATACTTCTAAACTGCACGTGGGTGTTCTTATAAGGATTTAAACACAGAAATGGAAATTTTAAACAATTCTCTCTTCCCCTGCAGTTATTTAAATACTTTGAAGCCTGAGAGTTAGATTAGAAAATATCTAATTACTCTACTTCTTTGACCTTTGATTTTAATTTCTGCAGATTTTCAACCATTTTTTAAAATTGAGGATGAGATGATAATTTTGAATATTGTCATAATGTTCATAAAATATTCCAGTTCAATTTATGTGTCCTTAAATACTGTAGAGTAGATACACAAAAAGCTTTATAAGTTGTCTGTAGATAAATTGCTGTTATGGTTCTGGCCCCATCCCTGCTGCCTCCTGGGCAGCCTGTTCCCCCTCCAGTCTCCCATCACTTTCTGCTGGAGCCTGAGTGAAAACTCATATTTTAAAAATTATTTTGATGAATATAGGCTTATATTTTGCATCTTATTGTTTAAATAAAATTAGTTATCTTCTGTGGTGTTACAACTTTTCTAGTCACAGAATTATGAGGTTCTGCAGCCTGGGTTATGATACCTAAAATGTATATGCTATCAATCCATTTGACTTTGTAGCACTTAAACTGGATAAGATGTTACTATTTTCTTGATATTTAGCAAGTACTATACGATTGCACAATTGTTTTCTATGAGGTAGATAAAATTTATATTGGCAAATACATGATCTCCTCCATAAAGTCTGCTTTAATTTCCTTTTCTTTTTCATAAACTTCATGCAATGAATATTCTAAAGCACATTATTGTCTTGAAGGTCAGCTAACCATTAAAAACTTATATTAAATAAAATGGATGACAATTACTCCTGAAGGGATTTTTTGATCATTCTGTGTTGGGATATGAGGAACCTGGTACAGAATAAGCAGATGTTGATGGCAAGAGCTGCCTTTCAGGTAGGCAGAGGTGTTGACAATATAACTTAATTTCATGACAGACAGGTAGTATTCTTTATTTCTATTTGTTGAAACCCATCTGAGGAAGAAACCTGACAGTACAGCTTTTAAATACAAACAGTGATGTTTAGGCCATGAAGGTTTGTAGTCTGTTTGATGGTTTTGTACAGAAATGACATGAATATCAGTGGCTAATCTATGCATTAAGCAAGGAAGTAATGTGGCACTTCAAGGGCATGAAAAAAAATAAATACAAAGGAGTCTATTATTCCCATCATTAATGTAGGTTCGTGATTGGTCATCCTTAAAAAATTTGAAAGGCTATTGAAGTTGTCCTATGCCATGGGAATTAGATATGTAAGACCTTGTGTAAGAGTCATTTTTATCTTAGAATCATTAAATATAAAAGTATGAATCATCTAGGCAGTTTCTGTCATGTTTATATGTGTTTCTATCCTATCTCAACTAATACTAGAGCATAGTCCTAAGGGGAAACAAACCATATTAACATTATTTTCGTGGGATGTCTTATTTTCGTTTGTTTACTGTAGGTCCTGGAGGTCATGACTTTGTTAGTTTCTTGCATCCTATGCATCATGTGGCTGTGGAACAAACAGTTTAGCTTTGCTTCCACAGAGCATTAGTCTAAACAGACTCATGGCTTAAGGGTAGGAACAGAAAACAACATGGATGTTCTCTCTTTCAAGCTTTTTCAAGATTTCTTTAAAGTTCTGCTTTTCATGAACTGTTGAAGTCTCTGTGACAGCCTACAGTTTACAGAGACTACTCTAGAAGAACTTACAAGGAACCAGGTGTTCCTAAGCACATTTTTGCACCTCTATAATTTCATCCATTTTTACCTTTGCAAACTCAGTTCAACTATTGCAATCTGAATTGAAAACTGAGTTGACAGTAGGCTATAAAAGGATGTTAAATTAAAATTCTGCTTCTTCATCATCTCAGACTTGGATACAGTTTTCTATTTTCTCAAAGGGACCTAAGGCAAGAGGGCTTGCCTACCCTCTTTTTTAACTAAGAGAGAAATCTCAATTGTTTCAGGTCTAGGCATCATTCCTGACATTCAGAACTAAAACCTTACCAAGCACAAAGGTCACTCGTGGAATCCAGTGTTATTGCTGCAAAAACACCTGTCCTCTCCTTGCAACATCTCTGACCTTAACGAAAATTAATCACAACTGAAAAATACAGGCCTACTTTTCTATAGATTATTAGAGTTGAAAGCTGGCCTTTGAGCCAAAACTGTCCTTGGCAATGCTTTCTGCTGTATCCTTTCTTAAACAGTGTTCTTCTTTGTCAAATAATACCCTAGAGAATGTTTATTTTCCTCTAGTTCCAGAGAAAACCACTTGCATTTCATATGCTGTGTTGGTCTGTACTGGAACTGAACCATAGATTCCTAAACTAAATATTAAATAACTTTTGGCCTTATTACTTCTCAGTATTCTCCAGGACTTTTTCAAGAATTCTCTTGTAGAAAGCACTTGCCTTATAAGTCTTATAGCCTCCTCTTTTACAAGCTTCAACATTTCTCACTTATAATCTAGAATATTTATGCAACTCCATTTTACTGAGTTAGTTATGGAAATTTGAGTAGGGGAAAAGTACTATTTATATAGTTGTTTTTCACAATTTGTAAACATGAGCTAATATGGCTTGCTTTGCATGGGCAGTCTTTCAAGTTTTTGTTGTACTCGATTTGCCATCTGTACTTGTTCACACTCCATTGCATTCTGCCTCTAATTAGGCCATGGATAACACAGAGAAACTTGGAAAATGTGAAGGGAGAAAATGAATGGCAGGTGGAATACGATGCTCAGCTTAAAACTCACAAGTATTATTTTAAAAGTAAGTTGGGATTCTTATGAGCACGCACTAAAAATCTGTACTTGTATGTTCTCTCAGAAACACACTTGCCCCCGTTCTGTATTCTTGTCCTAAAATTAGACATCAAACAGGCTAAATTCCACACCTCTTTGCAACTTTGATAGTTGAACTGGCTCTCCAGTGTGTAAACCCATATAAAATCTGGCCTTATGTTTTGCCATATGTTTTCAGAAGTTGTGCTGGCTTAAGATTGTGAAAAACCAAAGCTCTACTTATTTTGATAGTGCTTGTCTGTGTCAATCTGATGGCTTGTGCTTAGTTTTTTTAAGATGTGTAATTCTTGAAGTATAAACATATTTGCCCTCTCTCTGTGTGTGTATATATATATACACACACACATATCTATAACTTGCATAACTTTATATATGCATACGTATACACCACTACAAACACACATAACGAAGATATTGGCAGCAATCAATCACATCATTTGAACAACTGAATATTCAAAGTATCCCTTTCAAAACTGACTAATAACCAATGAACGGTTAAAAAGGCTGTATGTTGTCATGAAAGGTCTTCACTTCCTAGTTCCATTCTCCTTTGTATCAGAAGCAGGGCTTGTAGACACTTGCTGTTAAGCCCCATGTGGATCTATGTGAACTCTGACCTGTGAATCCTCCTGCCCTTGGGTACAGCATTATATAGCTAAGGTGGATCATAGTCTCATTTATTTACTAAAGTACTTCCTCACAAAGAAATTATTTTCTTCCATGTGGCAGTGTGGTATCTTTCAGAAAACTTTACTGCGTCAGTGAAAACAGTAACATTCATAGCAATGAATTAAAGTACAAAGTTGATTAAGTAAAAATAGATGTTTCGCCTATGGAATTTTTTTCCCGTCCTTGCATATTCAGTGTTTGTCTCTGATTTAAATAAAGAAAAAAGGTTGTTCCAAGTCTGACTGATCTGAACTGTTAATGGTTACTTAGAGGATGTGTGTTCAAGCAAAGTGTGTATCACTAATTCTAAACAGAACATAATTTTGATTATTACTATTTATTTTGATGCTGCTTTCTGCAAACAGTATTTGTTCAGCCAGCTCTTCCTCCACAAGATTTCCTACTGAAAGACAAATTGCATTAACATAATAGACTCGTTTCTTGATTTACATTCCATGAAGAAACTAAATGACCTGTCTTTCTATTTTTAATGGACCCAGTACACTTTACTACCTAGAATGAATAAAATCAGAGCCCTGTAGTACTGACACTGATAAACTATATTTTTTTTTTATTAGATTCTTCACTGTAAATTAAACTACCACTATTTCTGCAATCTTTTATTTACTAAAGTTGTACATGAGCACCGTCTGAGCAGTTGAACTGTTAATGATCACTAAATGTACGGTAATGAATTTACTCAGAAGGCAAACAGACATCCACCTTTCTGACCTTTTAGAGATCTTTCATTAGATTAACCAAAGTCTTAAGAACTGGCTTGCCTTGATCCTTGCCTGTTGCTCTTACTAAATATTTCCTGTGAAATAGATGTGTTAATTTGCATTAATATAAGTGTGAAATAGATTCTGAGGTTTCAGTGCCATTTGTTTTCAAATGTTAGTGACAACTGCAGTTCTTACCGAAGTCTATTAATGTGTAAAATCTTGTACTTTCTACTTTGAGCTCAAGAAGGTTTGCAACACTTTTTTCAAAAGCAGCATGCATGTTTTGATCATATTTTTCTAGTGGTTGGTGACATACAAAAATTTTTCTACCTTATGAAGAAAATGATGTTGATATTTTTATCCAACACATATTTTTTTCTCTTTTTAACTTGAATATGATTTAAAAATAGAAAGTTTTTAAAATATAAAGTGGTTGTTTCTTCACTTAGAATGATTGCTATCCTTTTCCATTGCAGTATATTTCTTGGACTTTTCTTCTTCTTTTACCTGCTAAGTCCATAGACTACTTTATGCCAAACCTTGTCAGTTTGCTTCTTGAAGTTTTACACTGGTTATAGCCTGCTGAACATCATTAATTTTTCTGGCATTTACTTCTGAATGCTGTGGATATCTAACTCAGATAAATATGTGTGTAAAGTGCTTTAAAAGATCATACAAAGACGTTCCAGATAGAAATTGAGATTAATTCTTGATCTTATTCCATGCAGGCTTTCAAATGTTCCAAAAGATGGCAGAAGTTACCAGCTAAATGTCTGAACAGGAGACAAGACAAGTTTGAAAACTTGTAGAAAAGAGTACGCTGCCCAATTACAGAGTAATAGCTGACTTTGGTAGCCATTTAACTTACTATGAGTAAAAAATGAAATATAATTAAATATTGAAATAATTAGTATTGGAGTCATTCTGTTGCTGAAGTCATTCCATCACCAAAGTTGTCTTTATAGCTAGTCACCAATGTAGGAAAGCAAAGAGAATAGGGAAGGAAAACAAGAAAAACTTAGTGGTTTAAAAGACAAATATTTTGGACATTCTTGTAAGCAAGATGACCTAAGGAAAGTATTTATATTATCCCTTCAAAGATAAGAAAAACCATAGTCCTCTCATTGTAATTAGTTTAGTGTCCACCTTTTCAGCTGCTTTCATGTTGTGTAAAGCTGAGTCAATGTAGACTCCTGAAAATCCTGTTGTGTTAATATGATGCATTAATGTTAAAAGTTGCATTAAGGTTGCACTAATGTGTTAAGGTTAAATGTTGGACCCGGTTTATTCCCAGTAACTTCAGCATATCAGGTTGGCGTCTGCCTGCAAAACCCTAAACATCTTGGACAGAATGTTTTAGGGAAGTTAAATATCATACTAAGGAGAGTTAAGTCAGCAATAGACTAAGTGTAAGGATATAAATTTAGATAAATGAGGATTGAAAAAACCCACATAATTTTAAAAAGGAATGCACTTGGATGTGTGAAAGCATTCGATGAACTGCTCCTGGACAGCCTTTAATCCCACAACAATTCACTACTGCATGTCAACAATAGAATTAATTCAGAACAAACTAAGAAAAACAGAACTGACACAGATAAAGTAACTACAGCCTTAAGAGAATCATTTAATAGAAATGTGTAAGCTGCTCAAATTTAAATTCTTCACTTAAACACAATTTGTGGACTTGAAATTTGCCATTTGAATTCCAAATTTTAAATTTTCAATTCTGAATATTGAGACAAATTGGAATGAAAATGAAAGTGTCTGGAATGCATGACCTCAGTAAGATGCTGGAGGACAGAATGTATTGAAATATTGAGCCGCTAAAGAGGAAGGAGGACAACCAAAACAGTCATAGTCTCAAATAAACTTCAGGTAGGGATCACTTCGCACAAGGGAAACCAAACCAGACTTTGCCCACAAAAAACTGTTGAAGTATTCATGCCCTAAAGCACAAATGCAACTGGAGGAAGGATTCAGAATTCCATATGGCAGAGGGGGAGAAGTGTTTAATATAAGAAGGGAAATAAGGGGGGGATGAAAAAAAGTTTAGAGGAGTTATTAAATGAAAAAACCTGCACAAAACCCATGGTAGATGGGGACTCCCAGTCACATCATTATGTGAAATGGCAGTACTTGATTGAATAACACTTTATCTAATTAAAAAACATATTTTGGAGTTTCTGTGTGTTTGAAATAACTTAAAATTATCTGTTAGATATTGTTGAAAGAGGTACTGTGCGGTGGCTTTAACACCAGTGGGAGTTTTAGGTGTTGTGAATGTCATAAAATTTCAGATAGCAAATATATATATATATATATATATATATGACATACATTTGGCAGGAATATATAACAGAATAAGGAACTCTGGCTAGTTTGAAAACCAGATGAAGAATGTTGGTAAAGTTACTTCATTTCTGGGTTGGAATGCTACCAATGTGTGAGATGGAAAGAGGCTCTAAAAGAATCTCCGTTCCTTTCCACTGAGATATTCTTTCTTCAAAAATAAAAAGACTTGCATGAGCATATATATTCCAAGAGCATCTCTCATTGACCATGGGCAGAAGTCAAAATGCAAATTTAAATAGGTTGGTAATGGGCATATAGAGGACAGTGGCCTTCCTCTCTGTCTGGAAAACTAGCTGGAGCACTGGACAGTGAGTCCCTGCTTTGCACAGCTCTGGCTGCCAACTCCCCTTATGGCTACTTTGTTGGAATGAGGACTTTGGTGGGGTGTTGTCTGCAATCAGCCACCCTGACTGACTGCAAAGATCTCTCTGAGTCACCATGGACAGCAGAGTCCTGGGTGTATGTTCTGCTGAGCTCTCAGGGCCTGCAATGGGATGAGGAAAGAGCATAGCATATTTTTCCAAAAGCTTAGGGGCAGGCCGAAATTTGTATGCCCGGAGCCTCCAAATCTTTACATCTTAATGACACCAAAACAGGAGTTGAAACTGCTGAACAGGGAATTGATCCTGTCAGTTTTGTCATTGAACACGACAAATTGAACTGGTTTACTACTGATAGTCTCAGTTCTTACTCTGTTGATAAGACCTGGCTGAAGGAATGAAAGATTAGCCTAGATTTGTCAGAGGAAGTAGACGTGTGTACTACTCTTCAAGAGAAATCAAAATGCGTTACAAATTCTGGGTAATTTAATCAGAATGTAACTCTGAGGGAAGCAAAAATATTCTGATAACTTTGAACAATTTTTTAATGTTTTTAAATTGAAACTGACATTTTGAAATGGTTTCATTTCGTGTTACTGCAAAACATTTAAAACTACACTGAAAAGTCTGAAAAGATATAATAAAGATGTACCTAACTTTGCAATGGATGGATGGAGAAACGGATGTAGTTCTTATTCTGTGTGTAATTTACTAAGGATTTGTTTGAAACTAAGTATGATATGTAAGAAGGAAAACACAGGTTTTATACCCAAAATTTGTGTTCTTTCAAAATTTGATAAGAAAGTTTAGCTGATTTCTCGTGGTCTCTATTTTTTTCTGAATGTTAGTTAAAAACCCTTAAAATAATTATATACTTATATGACAAAATAAATTCCCCTTTATTAATAAAAAATAAATTAATTTGTTAGCTCTAAATTTTATGCTTTTGTTTCTATTGTAGCAGAACTTCTGCTATGGCGTTTCTATTTTTTTGTTTAATTTATTTCACTAAAGCCGAAACGTTTTGAGGACAGATCCCTAAATAGTACTATTTGGGTGAGTTTTGAGTTCAGAGGCTTTACTTACTTGCAAATTAGCACATTGTCTCCAGTGTTTCCTTTCCATGTATATAAGCTGATATTAGCATACTAATTTTTAAAGTATTTTTCGTAGTATTTCATATTGACTGTTTTACACTTAGTCTAATGAGCTTTAGGAGATGAAGACCTACAAAATAAGCCCATGTTTGCTGTCTGGGAGGAGGGGAGAGGAAGGAATAAGAAATGGCCTAGTTTCATCCTCATGAAACTTCAAAGCATGTTGATCACAAAATTAAGATTTACAGTTCCCTTGCACAGGACTGTTCAGAAAACCTCTTTAAATCATGTAGCTGCTTAGTAACTTAATTTTAAACATCTATTTCAAACCTTTCAAAAAGAATCCAATGTTAGTCACCATTTCCTATCAACTCTGTTGATCCTTTACATATTAGATAATATCTTATTTCTGTAAAACATTCCCTTTTGATGGAGGAAAAAGTAGTTGAATGTTTTCTAATGTATATATTTAAAAAAAAAAGGAAAAATCTATTAAACAAAAAATTAACTACTTTATGGGGATGCTTATAAAACATTGACAATTACATAAGTTGAGGGAGTGATATGCAAATATTATACCTAGATATACATGTAGGACATTGGATTTTCTTTCCTACTAGGGTCTGATTTAGGTATAAAAGTCAAGGGTTTGTTTCCTGGCAATTTTTCATAGTCAAGCAAGTAATTGTGATCTATCTTTTCTGAGTACCTCCTTTGTCTGATGTGTGTATGGTAAACATTTTAATAACTATTTAAGATTTATTTTTCGAAACAGAGAGGAACAATCCAAAATAATTTATAATACATGTACAAAAATGCCTTGAAAAATTATTTCAAGAGAAGAAAAAAAAATACAGAAAAATTAGTGTTTGTAGACAATAATATAGTATTCTTACATTTTTTTCTAATTTTTGGAATTAATACTTGCAGTTATATAAAGTCATTGTAGTACAAATGACAAGGGAGTATAGCAAAAAACCTCTCACATTTAAACAACTTGTCTAGTGAACAACTTTGGTATAGGCAAGCCAGTTTAATTCTGCCCTTTGACTTTCTGCAATAATCATTGAGAGGTTACATATAGTACAGCTTTCAGGTTTTTATTACCCAGTGTGTCTTCTGACTTCTTGTTTCAGAAATACAGCACAGTAATTCTTGATGCAAATTGCATAGAGCAATTAGAAGTGGATTCTTGTGTTGCAAAACATGACCAAAATGTATGACAGTTTTGTGCCATTCACTGTATGTGTATGTCACTGTTTTGATAATCTATCTTAGTCTTGGTACATAGCATAACCCATATAGGAATTAATTTCATGAGAATCAAAATCTAAACATCACCAAAATTATCAGCACCTATGGATGGGGGAGAGTGTTGGGTTACGCTCACTGAAAAACATGACAACTTGCATTTGAAGATAGCTGGGGTTACATTCCAAGGCAAAAATGTTAGAAAGTCTGCCACCTTGGACATATCTAAAGGTGCTGGGACATGGTCCTGGGCAACTGGCTCTAGGTGGAAGGAAACCTTGTTGCAGTCTCTTGCATTTTTGTCTGTTACATATATTTGAAAAACAGGACAGGAATTATGGAAAATTTTGGGGATTTTGTCTTCTATATTTGTTAACCAATTGTATTATTCATACACATATTGAAAGCCTTTTTCTTCAGCCTCTCTCCACCTCCCTCAGTTCTGGAGTGGAAACGATCAGCTGGGCAAAGGAAATGTGGTTCTACAGCATTCAGCACTCAGCACTTTTTTGAACTGCAGCTTTAAGGAAACCAATTTCAGTATGCTTATGAAGAAGGCTAAAGTTTCTCCCAAAGGATTACATTTGCTACTTTTCTTTTTATTGCTCTGTATTCCTTTCTTTATCTGTTTCTCTTGAAGGTCTGATCCATAGAAGTTGTTATATATCCTGTCAGAATCAGTTTATTGCATTTCAGATGTGCATTCAGCTTGAAACTTCAATGCATATGCATTTACTAAACAGAAATAAATGTTTAAAGCATAAGGTTTGAATCTTACCAAACATATGAAGACATGATTATTTCTTGGTATACTCTGAGCTAGTATTTTTAATTCCTTTTAAAACAAGTTGAAAATATAACATTTAAACTCCTGACTATATTTAAATTTAAAATCTTTGGGCCTTTTAGAATTTTAATGGTGCAATGGAGACCTAAATGTGTAAATAACTTCAACAGAAAAATATGTCAAGCCTTTTGGGTTTGTTTTATGTAAGAATTTACCATTTGGTTCCCGCAGTGAACCTGCAGTATGAGCATAACTTGCCATGAGCAGTGGAGTTTTCCTCTGAGAACTTGCTTTGACTGAGGGGATAACTCTAGTTCTTTTTCCACATCATGCAAGTGCACTTCTGTGACAGACTCTTCTTGTGCTTTTCCTCATCTTTAGGACTTCTTTTAGGACTTCTCTCCAAAGCCAAAAGAAGTCAAGCAGCTCAGGGTCTTAAGGCTACTATTCTATTGTCCGGCATGACTGTTTCTTGCAGCTGCGTTTGAGTCAAAGGCACAACCAAACCAGATTACCTCTCTGTAGCCAAAATGATCCCTGAAAATAGAACTGAAGAACAGGTCAGGTTCCTGCTGAATGCATGGGTGTCCATACCTGAAGACTTCTGCCTGTGACTTGCAGCAAAGAGCGAGAAAAGCAGACATCATTAGTGTGGGTTATCAGGTAATACAAAGTTGAGCTCAGCTAAAACATTAAGTAGAGATAAGTTTGATTGTGATGATGATATGATGCCCATCACTGTATTGGGGACTTCATCCTGCATGTCATAGACTATGAAAATTAGTATTTTATTAATGCAAAAATATGTATGTCACGAACTGGTTTAAAAACAGAAGAGCAGAGAAAACTGAGTCTGTGAATAAAGTAGATTGATCCCAGAAAGGTTCAAACTATACCCAAAAAACATGATTAACACCAAACGAGGTTAGATATTGGTGCCAAAAATTTGATATATTTTATTTAATAGAAAAAGAGGTAAAGAGAAAGAAAGATAAAGAAATAGAAATAGAAATGTGTGTGGAGGGTAGGGGGACAGGGAAAGAGTGACAGGGGGTAGATCGAAACACATCACCCTTCTGGGGGTCCCAACGATGTCTTGTTGCTCCCCTCCGTCTGCTCTTCTGGGTGGTGAGAGTCCCTTGCCACCACTGTGCCATGCTGCCACGCCGAAAAGTATAGAATCCAGCGGATTAATATACATTTGGACGAGGTGGGAATGCCTACATGCCTCCTGAGGGGTGACAGTTTGACACTGTCCCTTGCAACACTGTGGATTTCTTGCATTGTCTGGTGTCTGGTGCAGGGTCTGGGGACCCCTTTTGGGGGGCCTTGGATGGGCCATGACACCCCCTCTGCTGTCCTTCATGTGGATGTGGCTTTTCCCAGGGTGCGGGGCCCCACAGCTGAGCTGGTCTGCACAGATGAGGATGGGTGTTCACTGCCTCTGACCAGAGGTTTTTCACTGCACACCCAACGCCTCTCTTCCCCCACCCCTTTTTTTGTGTGAGGGTCTGTTTGAGCCTGGCAGCTGATAGCCCTGGGACTATGGTCTCCAGCCCGAAGGTGCTAAGTGTGATCCCTCTGTGAATGTACTCTTCTACCCCAGCCCTTGAGTTCACCTTATCTTCATCAGCGGGCAGTGAGAAGCGTAGTTCAGCGCCTCAGTCAGAAGGCATGTATTCAGGGTTTTGATGGTTTTTCTCTGCAGCTTTAGTACAGTTTTGCTATAATAGGCAGAAGTCCTTCATGAAGATGTTTAAGCCATAAATTATAACATTTCAGTCTATGACAGCCTGATGAAAAGCATTCTCCTGCTGTGTTAAACACATATTATAGTGTTGGCTTTTCCAGATGTTAAAGTGGATGCTATCTGTTGTGCATTACAATATAATGTTGACTTTTGCAGAAGTAGCTTTGTTATGCAGACATAGTTGTGAAATAATAGCTGATGCTTTTATTTTTGTGGCTAACTTGAAACAATTGCAATAACTCAGACATAGCTGTGAAATAGCTGATGTTGTTGTTTTAGAGTACTTGTGGTTGACTTACAATAACTGAAACAACTAAACCGCCTGCTTGGTTGGGCAACATTTGAGGATCGGGCGTGACGGGGACCCCTGCTACTGACACTTTGACTGTCAGCAACTGTCACCTGCTGAAACCATGGAACAGAGGGGCTGCTGTGGGTGTGACACACGACCCTCAAGACCACAACCAAGATGATTGCGCGTGCTCAAAAAGGCGGAGCAGAGGAGGGGCCATGATAAAAAAATCATGGAACATGCAAACTAGTTCGGGGAAATGTTTGAATACGTATAATGATTTATGAGTATGTATTTGACTGATGCAAAGGAAGGGTATAAGGAGTGTTGCTGTTGTTAGCAGGTGTGCCTCTGGCTACTGCTACACACCCGGTGCTGTTACTTTTGCTTTATTGCCTTTGTCCTCTATTGTCCCTTTTTAAATTTTTCAAATTCCAGCAGGAGAGTGGGCTTAGACTCTCACACTGCTAATGAAAGAAAAGAGGGGCATATGCTACAATATCAAAAAGCAGACTAAAAAATTTCTTGGCATCTTACATTTGAGTAACAAAATGTCATAAATTATTCACTTTTGTAGTAAATGAATGCAATTACTCCATATTTCTTTGCTCTTTGAAGAAAAAAATATCAAGTACTTGTTGCTTTAATACTAAGTACTACATCAGTCGTGTATAGCTTTGTTATTTGAAGTATGATACATTCCTATTTTTTCCTTAGTATTATTCATACTTATATCTTAAACATCTAAACTTACAGAACAGGTTTTGTGCATTGTAAAGTAGATGAAAATGAATCAATTTCCCTCACTTTTTATATGAGCCTTCTGTAATTATGGAAATAAGTGAACATGGCTTCTCAAACATAATTATTTTTCTCTTTAATTTTCAAACTGTAATTCAATTTGTACAGATTAGTTTTTCATCACTTTCCATTTACACTGAGAGTGGTTGATGTGTATATCTTTTAGATGAGTACTTGCTTTTATCTTCAACAAAGGCCATGAGACTCTAAAGCAACTGAGTAGAACAATTCAATGTGAACAAATGATGTAGTAAAAGACTAGCTGTCTGAGATATGATCTTCCTCCTGTCTTAAAAAGATGCCTTGCTTTTTAAATGTCTATTAAGATGACCTGATCTATTCAAATATCTTCAACCACAGAAACATTATTTCTGGGAAAGCAAGTCTTGTGAGGGTGCTCAGCTTTTGGTGAGACATCACGTCCTTTGAAAATATTGGCAGCATTGTGGGGATTACTTCAGAGCACATAAAGGGCAGTTTTCTACTCGTTGTCAGTTTTAGTCTTTGGGATACTAATAGAAGTGTCAAATTGCATATTGTCAGTTTCAGTCTGGAATTTATTATGTGTAACTATCTCTACAGATCCAGGTGTGGACCCTGTGGGAAAGGTTAACTTAATGGTATCACTATAGGTACCTGTAAATCCACTGGGTTAATCGCTTCTTAGCTTCTAGGCAGAGCCTGTGATTTCTACATAACTAATCTTTTCCATGGTTCACCTTGTCACTCTTCACAATTTATTATAGTAAATTTCTTCCTTTACAGCTCTTACACCATGACTGAATTTTTTATTCTTAAGTAGACCATGAACTGATATCAAAACTATGCATGAGATAAACAGAAAAATAAATAATCTTTTTCTCTAAGATCCTTTCTCTCAAAACACAATGGCATATCAATTTTATTCCTGTGAAACTGAAACTTCTATATTTATAGAATTCTAGGGCAAATGATGCTTGAAGTGTATAATTGCACAGTGTTCTGTAACCATCAATAAATTTCTGAAAGCACTGTAAGTCCCATTATGTCTTTTGTTTTTTTGGAATATAAAAAATTTCTGGAAACTTTGGAGGAGTAACTGTGTGCTGGGAGAAAAATACAGTAGTTGCTGAAAGTGTCAACCAATGTGTTCATCTACTCTGTATTCTTTATTTTAAATTTGAAAAAAAAATCACATTGCATGTTAAAGTACAATGCACAATTGTAAGCAATATGCAATGTCTTATGTTAAAATGATGGTGTAGAGATATGCTGATTAGGAAGACATCAATTATTTATTTCATATTGGTTTTTGAACCTTAGAAATATGACCTCAAAGCCTAGACATGGAATAGGTTAGTGGTAAGATTAGCAAAGTATTTTGTGCTTGTTAGCCTCCTTTAGATAAAAAGTAGTCTTTAATCAGAATTCTTGTAATTCCTTTTTGGTCATATCTGATGTATGCCCAGGGAACCTAGAATTTAAACTTTCTGGGAACCCAGAATATAAACCTTCTCTTCTGACTCATAAACAAGAGTAAATAATTTTATCTTTGAGAAAGGCCTTGTTTTGATTGATTAAACTTTCTTAAAAGCCAAGCAGTCAAACTCAAGAAGACTTAAATTACATCATGTTTAATGCACTAGGCAAGCCACAGAAATACTCAGGATTTTTGCATTGTAGACTGTCTCTCATAACATCAACTTGTTTTTGTCTGTTGCTGCCTCCTTCTTCTCTTCCTATACCAGAACAGCAACAGAAAAAGAAAGGACTTTTTTTTTCTAGTAACACTTAAAATCTTGAAGTAATGTTAAATTATATAAATATACAATTAGAAAATAATTCTTGTAACACAGTCTTCCAAGAGATGATTGAACAAAGATTCAAAATGGCTCAAAATACAACCTGACTTTATTCTGTGAGATCGTCAGGCAAAGTTACATGCTAATTAGTTTTTTATGTAGGCAAGAGATAAAAGGGACTGTCCTCACATTTTTCTATGCTTTCGTGTTAGTCCTGGTAAACAAGAACTATCTTATCCAAGCTACTGAAAATATTCAGCGATTTCATTTAAGGCTGTAAAACATTGCTATAGCCTTATAAAATTTAAAATATATTAAATATATGGACTTCATTTTTGCTTTATGAATAAAAATTATTAGCTTTTATTTTTGAAAGTAGGTAATTAAAAAGCATTTCTTTGGAAGTTTCTTCCTTCTCTGCAGAAAGAAAATTGCAACTTAACTGTACTGCAGATATAAAGCCTTTCTTCACAGATTAAAATTCAAGATTTCTTCTTTCTGTATCAGTAAATGTGGAAATATTAGTTAAGCAAGTAAATGTTATATTGGACCAAACCTTCAGTTCATTATCTCAAGAGAATCCTGAGTGAATTTCCAATTGAAAAAAACCAACTAAACCAAACAATACACACACACACACACACAAAACATACAAAAACCTCCCTATATAAGTGAAGGAAAAAAAACTGTATGAGTTCAACATTTTTAAAAGAAATTATATCTCTTCCTGGGCCTGAAAAAGTGTCAACCAGTCTGTTTCCATATTGTGCCATTTTCATGGAGATATTACAATAGATTAAAACAGTGTTACAGCTAGAAAGGCACAGAAGGTGATGCATATCATCTAATTTTATATGCACTGCTGAGAAGAGAATTAATAATGTTGGAGCACATCTACTATAAGTGAAAACTGAAAGATAAATACAATAACTTCAGAATAGAATTTTTGTTGTCATACTTTAGAAGCTGAAAACTTTGGTTAAAACAAAACTATTGAAATCAGTATTAATAAACATTGTGAACTTCCAGACTTTGGGATTTTCTATGCAATACTTAGTGTACGTTAACTACTTTTCTATTTCAATTAAAATGCAACTAATTATGCATGAAGATAAAATACTGCAATTGTCTAAACAAAACAGAAGCATATCTTTTACTTAAATTGCTGTTGTTCCAGGACATGTCTTCTTCTCTTGTAGATTGTGAAAACTCTTTTATCATTACTGTATATATTTAGCGAGTAGTCCCTAACTGTAGCAGAAAAAGTTTAGTAGGCCTTTTACACAGTGCATATTCCTTCATAACAGAATTCTTCCGAGTGTGGGTCATTGTCATAAGTTGTTTTTTTCTGTTCACCAGATGATGTTTCCAGTGATACGTCAACTTCTTCATCAGCAGTTCTTTTCTTAGCTTGCTGCTTGCTGACAGAAGGGCAAATGGACAGCACGTTGGGTTTGGTAGCTGCTAAACAAAACAGCGGAGTCTCCAAATGACTGCTAAGGCTCTAAATATTGCAATTTAACAGTCTAGGGTAAACCCGCTCTTGAAATACCCATTTTTCAGCAGCAGCAATAAAAGTTAATCTGTGTTTCTCAGCCAATTGTCATGTTGTGTGAAGTGTGGTAGAAAGCTGGTGTTACCAGTGCAAAAACACAGCAGAGGAGACAGGACTTGTTGCTCTGTTCCTTAGGCTGATAATAGAGATACCATACCAGGTATCTCTGGAAAACTTAATCCATTAATGTCAATTCTCTGTCTGTTCCTTCCAAATGAACAGTTCAGTGATAACTAACAAAAAAGGAATAAGGACAATAAGTGGAATTTATTTTTAAATCAGCATAGATCAACAAAATATTTGTCTGGGAAAAGATTTGTGAAGGCTTTTAGGATATGTTTCATAACAGTGTTTTTAGTTCTTAATTAAAAGTTGCATCAATTACATAAGTCTGACTGTATTAATTTTTTCAGTTTGGTTATGGAGTATGACTTACCCTTGAAAAACCAGGAAAGTATTCTTGAATAACCAGAACAAGAATAAAATTTCATCAATTGAAAGATAATTTCCAATCTCCTTAAATAACAATGAGGCTAGTTTTGGCATGCATCATTGTGTCTTAGACGTCATCTTTGTTTGCAATGTAATCCCAATATCTTAACAATGAGTTTTATTCTATTTTCATGATAATGTATTAGCCAATGGAGAGAAAAAATATGTATCAGTTACGTCTCCCTTAACAAAAACATTTAATATAATTAGAACACTTCATTGATTGGCAATTGCTTTACACATCATAAGGTAGCTATGTCTAAAATTTTTAATGTTCAGATCTTCACACAGCATGGCTCTTTCAGTTTGAACTTTTATTAAATCCTATGTTTGTATCAAAACACCTGTACAGTGACTGAATAAGGGTCAGAGAGAAGATGTGTAACCTTAACTAGCTGAGGTGAAGTATTACATTATTATTTTACTTTATACTGTGATCATATTCCCATTTGTTAATGTCAGAAGCCAGAACAGACACCTTATATGAAGCATTCAGTCACAGTAAAGATAGTGTTTAATAGTTCAGTGTAGAAGTTAATAAGCAGGTGCATTAATTTTAATTTTGTACTATTCTTTGGAAATTCCACTACATTTTAAAAATTCCAAGCCAACCATCTTTACAGCAAATCAATAACTTTTAACTTTTTCTCAGCTGGGAAAAATAAATACAGCATGTGTGTTTTTATCAATGTAACTGTGATCAATATCTTTATTCATGTGGGTTTTGCTAGTGAAAATGTGTTTAAATTTGTGAATATAAAGATTTCCTTCAGCATGCTTGCGAAATGCCAGTTGATTTTGGAGAGAGAAACACATGGGTATATATATCAGTATAATTGACCTATAATGTAGGTATGTGTCTCCAGCACTAGGTAGCATGGTTGTATTTGTGCCAGTTTGATGCATAAATATTCTCTCAGTGTGGCATTGAGCAATCAGCAGTTGATTTAACTAGATATGTTTCAATTTTAGAAAAGCTGTATATGGAAGTTAAAGCAATATAATTAATTCCCAAATTGTTTTTCAAGCTCTGAATCATCACTACCTGCTGTCGTAAGACCACATTATAAATTAGGAACACCAGAAACTGTAAAGGCTAAAGAAAAACCCTAGGTGAGCTATTAAGATCTGTCTTTGTAAGCCAATGGTTACAAGTCTGCCTCTTTCATATTACCTTGGTTTCAACAGGTAATGGTTGTAACTCAGCTTATCCCTTCAGAAACATCCTCTGAAATAATCCCTCCTAAAGTATGCTTCAGTTAAAATTTTGTGTTCACACAGAGTGTGGAAAGCTGTTTGGCAACACACATATATGAAATCGTGGAAGACTTTCAATGTTCTTGCAGTCCTAATAAATTATAAATCTGTTTAATAATTATAAGTGCAAAATTTCTATAAACCTCCAAGTATTCCTCAACTCTCACTTGAAATTTAATTATGTTGAAGGTATGTGTGGAGGGAATCATTGCTGCTAGCTGTAAAATAAATGACATCTGCAAGTTTTTGATGACCACTTTTTCCTGTCAGTTTTGTCCACCAATGCTGCAAAAAGCTACTAGGTATTTAATGATAAATTAACTTTTATAGCTGCAGTACAGTTCTGTGTCACAGAACTGTTTTTTTTATTTCTTATTAGAATTGTAGAATCATTCAGGTTGAAAAATATCCCTAAGATCAAGTCCAAACACTAACCCAGCACTGTCAAGGACACCATTAAACCATATCCCCAACTGCCATATCTACACATCTTTTAAATACTTCCAGGGATGGTGACTCCACTGCTGCCTTAAGAAATCTGTTCCAGGGTTTGACAACTCTTTCACTGAAGACATTTTTCATAACATCAAATCTAAATCTCCCCTGGCAAAACCTGACACCATTTCCTCTTTTTCTATCAGTTGCTAGCTGGGAGAAAAGACCAACTGCTACCTAGCTAAATCTTCTGTTTGGAAATTGTAGAGAGCATTAAGATCCCCCCTAAGCATCCTTTGCTCCAGGCTTAACACTCCCAGCTCCCTCAGTGTAGGAGGGAGTCTTTCTTCTCCTACCTTCTTCTTCTAGAAATAAATTTTATTCAAGGCCAAAAAATCCAGTCAACGTCTTGCTAATGCCTTGTTCTGTTTGGGTCTTTTAAATTTTGTCAAGTGAAAGTTGCAAAGTGCCTTATTCTATCTGGGTGTTCTAAAGTTTGCGAGTAAAAGCTGTTTGTTATTGAACCGCCTGGGAATGTTGGAAATTTTATTGTTTCTCCCATGCACCACACACCGTAAATCCTCAAAATCCGCAGAGTTGTCCGGGGCATTACACTCAGCTTCTTCTCATCAGACTTGTGCTCCAGACCCTTCCCCAGCTCTGTCGACCTTCTCTGGACACACTCTAGCACCTCTATGTCTTGCTTGGAGTGAGATACCAAACTTTTAGTAAAACTAAGATTTTCTTCTTCCTTTGAATGTTTTGCAGAATGAACAGCAATTGTGTGTCTTGTACACCGCCGGGGAATGGCTCCACTTTTACCAGAGCGAGCATGTGGCAAGCAAAGAGTGTGATGAGTTAGACTTTTTTTCTTTTTATATATGCATGTTCATTTGTGTTATCATTGTAAATTTCAGATGGGGAAAAATGTTCTCTTTTAAAGAAATAGATAAAGGTATATTTTTTATGTACATCTAGTTACTTGATCTGATTTTCTTTCTTAAAAATTCCAGTATTTTCAACCATCAAGAAGCTCATATGTGGTCATTATGGGATGATTCTCTGCAATTTCAGCATATGTTTACAGATTTGAATTAACTTTCCCTGAAAGGCCATTAATTTGTGATTACCTTATTTTAAGTACTCTCAATAATCTTCTGCTTTTATTGTTCAAAGAAATAAACAGGCCTATACTGGACATTCTGTCCATTCATCTGAAAGATGAGTTCTTGTCTTTCCTTCTAGCACTTTTTTCCCTTTTTGCTTATTATAATTTATGTTATCTTTTACATCATAACAGTTCAATAACATATGTAGTTTTGTTTTAAACTCTCATAAAAAAATCTAAAACAATTTGTAGTGCATTAAATTCTTTCTCATGTTTTTTTCCCAACATGAATGGTGTTGGTTATATTTTTCCATTTTGGAAATTTTTCATTCCTTGAATTCAAGCCTAAACTGTATTAGTTTTATCTCTACACTATACGTTTTTTTTTTTAAACCCCACGTGTTACAGTCTGCATGTGTTCAGGCTTATGATAAATAGCCTATCACCAGTTATACTGGCAACACCTCTGCCCATAGGGGGTTTTTTCTAATCACTTACATAAATTCTGAAGAAGATAGTTAGCTTCAGAGCTCATCATTTGCCTCATCAGTTATCAGAATCATTAATTAAATGTCTTTTGGGGCTTATGTGTAAAAGATTTTAGTGTCAAAGTTTCTGTTTAGAAAATAAATCCCAGCCTCTGGGCATGAAATCAAGCCTTATTTGATGATGACAAAGTATCAGCAGAAATTCATTTAATTTGCACAGTTGTCAAGACAAATTCAGGAAATAGTTAATGATATGTTCATATCCAGTGGATATTTCAAGGGTTTAGGTAGCTGGGGAGTGTGGATGAGGGAAAAGTTGGAGGGGCCTTTTGTTGTGGTGTGATTTAGGTGACTTTGGGGTTTAGGGTTTGTGGGTGTGTTTGATTTCATTTGGACAGTGTGAATCATTTGAGTTGTGGTGAGATGCTTCTACATCTCTTAAGCAAAGTTCTCATTGTCTGATTCAGTATTCTTATGGATGAACTTTGTATTATGGCGCAGTGATCAGCAAGTAGACACTGTTGATGAATAACAAACTTTAGTCTATTTTTTACCTATCAGTCATGTCTTAGCATAGATATGATAATGTATAGTTTATTTGTGTATAGTTGGTTCTCTTTTCTTTGTTGAACTATGCATTCGAATGTTCACTAATCCACCTGATCTTCCATTAACATTGAAATCCCCAAGTTAGTGAACTAGTTCTCTGACAGAATAGTTCTTTCTCACCCTGTCTTTAAATCAAACCCAGGTATTGGGTTTGATTGGAGACAATGGAGAAGGGGTAAAAAAGGAGGTAGATAGTGTGTTAAGTGTCGTAAGGTGACCTTGACTGGATTCCAGTTGGCCACCAAGCCACTCTATCTCTCTCCATCAGCACACAGAGTGGAGAAAATAAGTTGGAAAAAACCCCTTGTGTGTCAAGAAAAAGGCAGTTAAATAAAGCAAAAGGAAACTGCACATGAAAGGAAAGGAAAACAAAGGATGTATTCTCTGCTTCCCATCAACAGGCAATGTCTGGCCAATTCCTGGGAAACAGGGCTTCAGTATGTGTAGGGATTGTTCTGGAAGATAAATGTCATAATAACAAATGCCACCTCTTCTCCTTTAATTTAGATTTCATACTTGAGCAAATGTCATAATGGGTGAGAAATACCTTTGGTCATTTTTGGGTCTGCTGTCCTGGCTCTGTTCTCCCCCAAGATCTTTCCTGTCCCCAGTTTATTGGGTGAGGGGGAGTATGTTGGAGAGACATAGAAAGCTAAAGAATAATTTGGATGAAAATACTACTTTTGTTTAGATGTCATATTGTTCACATTATTGTGCAATTGCACTGGGTTTGTAGAAGACAATTGTAATGGCTTGATTGTTTTAAAGACCACTGAAGAAACTGTAGCCCCAGGGGTGAAAATTGTAACCTGGAAGTTCACAGCCTGAAACCTTGTGATTCTCTAATGTTATTCTGGTAAAAAGTACAAAACACTAATACTAATTTCAAGTTCTAGACATTTATTCCTGAACAGGAACATCAGAAGTGTCCCACATCTCTAGAAGCGTGTTGAAACAAAAGTTTTATACAGAGAAAATACTTAGGACCTTGAAGGCTGTCCTGAATATGCAAGTGGAAGCGGTGCATTATTAAAACTGTGGCAGTCTAGTAAACCCATTCTGATTTATAATGCGATTCTTTAAATCTTCTCTTATTCATGCTAAATAAAAAAGCTTCCAGTGTCAACCACTCTGACTGGTACAGACTATTTTTGTATATAAATAGTTTTGCCTAGTATTCTGAATGTGAGGGGGCTTGAGTTGATAGCAATTATTGCAATGATTTGACTTCTTGTATATGCCAGCTCCAGCATTTTTGCTTAGGCTTTGAGGCTGACAGTTTCAGACAAAGTGAAAACTGACTTGTGTTTTTGTTGCTGCCCTTCAGGGCATCATATGCAAATGATAAATTGCCTACAACCAGGTCTGTAACTCACCAGCGATGTTGGTGTGAAAGTAGTGAATGATGAGGGGAAAGAGGTGCTGGGGAAGAAGCTGACCAGTGGCGGACATCTCCAAATTAACAAAGTTACTAGAGTTTCTGAATATTCAAATCCACCTCAATCCCCCCAAAATAAAAAAGACTAAAATATGTTTGAAAAATCTGTTCCTGGTGGTGGAAATTTGCTGGAATATGACATTATAAAGAAGTGACTCCAATATCCAGCAAGAAGCATATGAGAAGTAAACGGTTGTGTTATGCTGTGTGGGGAGGAAAAACAGGTTAAAGGTCCAATTTCCCAGTAAGTATGGTTTTAATCTTTTTGAAGGAAGTGAATTTCAATATTTGGATGCAAAAAGATCCTGTTCATAAGGATTTGAACTGTGTTTTTTGGAGGAGGTGTTTGTGGATTGAAACTGGTATTTAATTGTGGTAAGGTGAAATTTCCTGAAACAATTTTGAAGTTTTAATTTGTTTGGTATATGCTCAGAATCTAATATGAAGCTACAAATTTTGTTGTGAGGATCAGACACCCAAGAGGTTTTGACTGTGAATAGAAAAACCCGAAACTCTAAAAGAACAAAGAACATGAATTCATATGAGAATAATGATTAATTTTGTGTTTTCTTAAAATTAGAATCTTGGAGGTTGGGGAAGTAAGTGGAAATTAAATACTTGGGGTTTTTCTAGACTTTTTGATTTTAAAGGTACTTCATTAGGATCATAAAAAGTTGTGAAATTATTAAAGATTAAATAGGGATCTTTAGCTGTATTGTCTCTAGGTAAGAAAGATACAGATTCAGATGCTTGATATGGATTGAGAAAAGATGGGAACGGATCCTGCTACATCTCAGGTAATTTTTTAAATCTCACAAAGCCTAGGGATGGAAGACACCATGCCATTTCCTCTGCCATCCTTTCTAGAAAAGTTACAGGAGGAGGTACCAAGGAGGTACCAAGCTGCTTTAAAGAAAATAATATTAACATAGCCATTCTTTTTGGAGAGATATGGGAATTGGGGTTAGGGGAAGGTGTACATTTTAAATGTTTTCTTTCTCTCAGTTTAGTCATAATTCATGATTTTGACACAACACATTAGATAGCCTGTTCCAACCACAGTTACAAACTTAAAAAAAAAAAAAGCTACTTCAAGAAAAACAGTACCCAACTATATTGATTTTTAATTTTAAAAAATAAATTTTAAACTAGCAAAGATAATCCCAGCGCACAGGAAGTGCTCCCTCCCCCAAAATACAATCAGCACGTAGTCTGTTATTGCAGCTGTCATGGACTGATCCAATTTCTAACACCCCTTCAGGGCTTGGAATAGAGGAGGTAAAGGAGACAGGAATGAGCAAGTGAAATTGAGCCTAGGAAGAGGAAGGGTGCAGAACGTTGTTTCTCACCAGCCAACTTTATTTTTAATTTACAACAAATTAAATTTCTCTAGGTCAAACTGTTTTGCCTGTAATGGCTAATTGTCAAGTGATTGCCCTGTCTATCTCAACCCATGGGTTTTTCATCTTATTTTCCCCTTCTGTCTGAGGAGGGAGCAGGAGAGGGTGCCTGGGTGGGAGCCAGCTGGCCAATGTCAGCCCACCATAGTTTGGGTGCTGATTTTTCTGAAGTTTCCTAGCAAGGGGGAAAAAAATCAAGTACAGTTGTACTGATTAGATTATATAACTATGACATGAGTATCACCTCTAACCTCATCAAATACAGAGGCTTTTGGTTGTAAGAGTTACAACCTGTACTGCCCAATAATTATTACGATTTAAGCATAGGCAAATGCTGGCTTTCTAGAATCCTGATGGGAAGAAAATAACATAAGCAAGGATGCTAGCACTGTAGTGTTTAATTGAAGACACGAAATACATGTTTTCATTAACAAAATACCATTGTGTTATAATGTCAATAAAAGCCCCTTTCACAAAATCTCCATGTAAAATTTGAAGGTACGTAGTAAAAATATTTAGAAAAATCCCCGTGTGTTTTCAAATGTTAGCCTACTTGTATGGTTTTGGGGATCATAATAACTTCATTTCTCTGTGGAAATAAAAGAAATATTTCATATTTTGGATGTAAATAAGACTAAAGAGAAAGTGGTTTTGGTTAAAATATTTCACTTTTTTGATGCAAAGTATTCAAGAAGGAATTGAAACAACTGATTGAAAAACAATTTTATAGCACTTAGCTGCAACAAATATGCCTTTGTTCTGATTAATTCTGCAGGCAAATTATGTTTCAAAACTTATTGGTATACGAAATTAATTCCCAGGTATGATCTGTCTTTGTAAGAATGCAACTCATCTCCTCCTCCTGCTGCTTCTCTTCTCACTCACAAAGCATGGACCCAAGTCTCTTTTCTGCTTTTCCAATAGATATTTAATTAAAGAGATGATGTTACTGTTCCACTGTTATAAGAAGGATTCTGATAAACAAAAGAGAATACACAGAGTAAACTTTGTGATTAGAAACTGACTTTTTCTTGAAGCTAGTTCTTTCATCATGAATGTCACTCTTAAATATTGCTGCAATCATACAGAACAGTCTTCGAAAGGTAATATGAAAAGTTCTTCATGTTAGTGACAGGAGAGGAAGAAAACTCAAAACCCCCAAATTTATGTCAAAATTGCAGAATTCAAAAAATACTTTGCAAAGAAGTCAAAAGGTTAAGTTCAGCAATTTCACATTGACTTAATTTGTTTGCCGCTGTAACCTGGAACATCAGTATAGTATCTATAAAAACTTAGATGCTGCTATCTCTGTTTGCACTGGATGCTTTAAAAAGTCCTGACATAAGGTTATAGCTGTAGTGGCCTAGAAATAAGTAGCTTTTCGAAGAAAGCATGCTATGTATTTATTTGTTAAAAAACACTCGGGAAGAATTTCACATTTCTGGTGAAACCACGAAAGTATTGAAAGAAATCCATTCAAATAACAGTCATGAAAAAAGATATAAGAAAGACTTGTCTCTTGCCTTTTGAGACCACAGTTTACTAAATCAGACTTTTTAAAAATGTGTTGTCTTTTTCCTGAAGTTATGATTTTCTGTCTACAAAATATGAGGGGTGTTTGTGGGAGGAGGGAGTTCTTGTGAGATTCAAAAGAGCCATACAACAAGTCTGGCTGGCTTTGAAAAAGCTTTTTCTACATGCCAGAGTTTACATCTGCTTGAAGTTACTTTGGAGCTGTGGAACAGTTTTTTGAGGAAAGAACTGACAACCTTATCACATTCTCTACTTCTACAGTATTATGGGCCCTTGGTCTACTTTTTCCTTTAATCTTTCTTTTCAGAGTACAAGTGAGGTATTAAATCAAAAGCCTGTTCATGCATCTCTGGCAAGAAACTGCTTCAATGTCCTGTAGTTTCACCGTTTCTCCTAGGGGAAGGTTATCCCTGCTTTTCTAGTGGCACAGGAACTTTAGTTTTACCTTTTCTTTCTTTAGGCTTATTTTGCTTATGTGCTTAGGGGTTTTGAATAAGGCTTTGAAATGTGACAGAAAGGCATCTGGGAAGATAAAAATGTGTAGATCATTTTAATATTTGGAGAGTTTTGTTTGTTTGAAGATCTCAAGCTCTTTTAATGCTTATTGGAAATTTTCAGGAAGATTACTGTAAATATTCAGAAAGTCTATTGTTTTTCTATAGTCCTCTAGAGCAGTTGAGAGCTGCTCAGGTTTGGGTTTTGATTAGTGTATTTGCGCTCTCATGAAAGCTAATAGTATTAATATCTGATGAAAGATGTTTGCCTACAGCAGGTGGTGGGAACTGCCCTGTAGAGAATTCTGCACGGAGCTCCTTTATAGCTCAGATATCAGAATGAATATTATTATTTTTTTCTAAATGGCTGCTCAGGGCTGGGAGCTTTATTTTCTTGTGTTTTTGGGGGATCTTAGAGTTACATCTAAGGCTGTTGGCACAGGCTGGTGTTATATGTTTCCTCGTCCTTAAGTCAATGCTGAAAAGAAGCTGCAGAGTGTGAAATCAAAACTGTCCTTCTACGCTGTCCTGATTGCTACTAAAGCAGCAAGACCCAGGTTTTGGAGCACAGGCTGCATGTTCCTTGTGCTCTTAGAGATCGCAGCTACTGAATAAAGAACAACAGCATCAGTAAAAGCAATGGGGTATTGCTTTTGAAAGACCGTGATTATTATCTGGTGCAGAGGAGTAGTCAGCAGGAGGCCAGTAATGAAAGGGCTGAGAGTTGTGTTGCGACAAAGATTTGTGAGGGTGGTAAGACAAGTACTGGCTGTGCTGGGAAGGCTATGGCCATTCCCAGGGAATGGAGATACCACATGCTTACAAACAAGGTCATTAATTAGTAAGCTAAGTAACTTTCTTGAGGGGTGCAACATTAGGTAAATGAGTTTCACATTCAAAAGTGTGACTGCTCTTGAGGTGCAGCAGGCAGCATAGTGCTGATTAAAGGGTTTATGTATTATATAAATAAATTATACACATTAAGCATAATATAAAGTATAAAGAAGTATATATTATATAGATGTTATGCTAATAGATAAAATTATGTATCTGTATAAAAGCGAAAAACATGCATTTATTTATACGTATTTGTATAGCCCTTCATGCAGATCTGTGTGTGTGTCTCTGAGTTCATAATGTATATATATACAGGACAGAAAAATTGGGGCCAGGCAGAGAAAATAGGAGGTGTTCAGCCTGGAGAAGAGAAGACTGCATGTAGACCTCATAGCAACCTTCCAGTATCTGAAGTGGATGTACATGGAAGCTGGAGACAGATTCTTTATTGGGAAATGAAGGGGAAATACAGGTTCGATATGTGGAAAAAATTCTTTACTGTGAGGGTGCTGAGGCACTGGAACAGGTTGTTCCACGACAGAGAAGTTGTGGTTGCCCCATCTGCTATGATCGGGTTAGAAAAATTTTTAGAGCAATGCTTCTGTCCAAGTTAAGGTACAAACAACACCATATGCCAAAATCAATAGTATGGATTTTTTTTAACAGCGAATGAGAGAAGGAGAGAGAGAGAGTGAGAAAGAAAGAAATAGAAAAGATGTGGGGAAAGAGAAAATATCACCACTCCGTGGATCCCAATGATGTCCTGTTGATCCTCTCCATCTGGTCTTCTTGGTAGTGAGGGTCTCCCAAAAAACATAGAGTCCCATGGATTAATATATATTTGGGCCAGGTGTCTACCCTGGAGGCTGGGCAAGTTTGACACAGCCTCTTGCAACAGACTCTGGATCTATTGCATCACTGTGCATTGTGTGCAGTACTCTGGTGCAAGGGCTCAGGAAGAAGTCAGGGGGAAATTTCAGGGGTGTTTGGATGATTATGACACCTCCTCAGCTGCTCCTCACATGAATGCCCCGTGAATATGGCCTTCTCAGGATAGGGGGGTTTTACAGCTGAGCCAGTTTTTGTAAGGGAGGATGGGTGTTCAGTGCCTCTGACCAGAAGTTACGCCACACAGACAAAACTCTCCTCACCTTGGTTTTGGGGAGTCTGTGCAAACCTGCCCTCAGCAGATCAACCTAGGGCCTATAGCCTCCCCTACCGTAAACCCAGTCAGGGATGATTTTCAGGACAGCTGCTGGGTTTGGCTTTCTAGTAGACGTATTCTTCTCCCTTAGCCTTCTCCTAGACCTGAGCTAATTGAATAATAGTGTCATCTTTATCTCAATTTCCCTCAGGCAGCTTAACTCACAGTCCAAGGCTCCAGTCAGGTATCTTCAAGGAGGGGTGGGTTTCTGTGGCCATAGCTTCTTTATACAGTTTTGCCATAATGGGCAAAACTCCCTCATAACAATGTTTAAGCCATTAACCATAACATTTCAGTCTCTGACATCAGCCCTGGAAGTGTTCAAGGACAGGTTGGATAGGGCTCAGAGGAACGTGGTCTAGCAGAAGGTGTCCCTGCCCAATGCAGGGGAATGGAATGAAATGAGCTTTAAGGTCCCTTCCACCAAAATAATTCTGTGATTCACTGTATGATTCTATTTTCATATTTGAATATTTCTTGGTCCAAATGAAGGGGCAGTAAATTGCAGGACTGCCTGTGAGAACATGTGGGTATGGCAGTGTCAAGCAATTTGTGTCAGTCAGTCAAAACACAGCACAGAAACTTGCAAGGAATGCTCTTTCAAAAAGAGGGTCCTCTGTGCATGTTATGACAAGGGCTTTCCCTTTCTGATGTGCTTCTGCGGACACTGGGAGTAGCAGCGTTTCCTGCTGGCTGGCACAGGGCTGCCTGAGAGTACCAAGGGCATGAGAGCATCAAGAAATGGCTGTGAGCCAAAGGAGCAGAATGATGATTAACAGAACAGCAGCTCTCTGCTGTAAAATGGTGGACCCCTTCCATAAAATGACAGACAAAAAACCCAGTGTATGTTAAGGAAGGGTCGTCTTGGCCTGATGCTCTTCTGAGTAAACTGGAGGAGGTAAATGGTCGTGTCAGCCAACCGTGTCAGATTATGTCACTGAAAGAAAGGGGTGCTCTTCCAGGAAAAATGGCCCTTGTAACTGTTGGGAGGGGGTGGGATTTTTGCCTGAAGCAGAGGTGTGTAATATCCATCATCATCATCTGAATGCCCTTGGTGAACTGGCATTTGTTTAAACAAAATGTTTGTTTTCTGTATTAATTGATATATCTTGTAGTTTTGTAGCTGTTTAGGAATTCTTAGAGGATGGGGAGGTAATATGGTCATGATAGATGCGTGCTATCTTTAGTTTGAACTTCAAAACTAACCGTTCAATAATCTTAATGCATTTCTGAATGAATATCAACAAAGGTATTTGCTGGTTACAGCGTGTTTTATGAACACCATGGAGATGAGGTGGATTAGCTTCAATTGATCCATACAAGGACCTTTGCCACCTTGAACTTTGATTTTAGCCATACAGGCAGCTGCCACATAGAGGTTTTAGTAACTGCTACTTTATAGCAGGAATAATGTGAAAGAGAGGAAAAGAACAAGATGAACTTACATATTTCCTTACTAAGAATGCCTTGACACTTACCTTGTTTACGATAAAGACAACAAATAATAAATAGAAAATAGGGATGAGATGAGGAAGAGATGCTTAAAGACCAGATTTACAAAGACTGCAGAATAGCAAAGGAATAAGTCAAAAGTGCTGTCCTATAAATAGTGTTTTGATATATCTAGACAGTAATGTGTAATGGGTTTTTTTAAATTTTGTGTGATTTTTTGGTATCTTTTTTTCCTGTGTAAAAAGCCAATGTGCATTTGGTGCCCCAAGGAGTAACACACAGAAGAGTGTAACTAACAATTCATCCATTTTTAAATGACTGGCAAGCTGATACAATAAGATACATGCCTTCACCATCTGTTTTTCTGCTGCAGTTAGATTTAGATTCTTTAGGATTAGGACCAAGATCCTGTCAAAATGATATATAATTCTGGATTTGGTGATATCACAGAAATGCATTGTTTTTTAATAGTATCATGGTGATGGATTTTACATAGGAAAAACAAGGCTGAGGTATTTGTGTTTAACTCTGCCAGATTTTTGCTTCTCAAATGTGAAAAATAATCTGTATTGTAGTTTGGATCTGCTCAAACTAAAGTTTACACCATTAGGAGAAAGGCTGGTATGTGTGTCAAAAAAGGGTGACATACTTAAGTACTTGAAATAAAAAGTTATTATCCAAGCTGCAGTAAAATTGCCTTTGCATCTATTTATTTTAACATTAAAGACATCAGGTATGATATTGAATCTCTAGTATGCATAAAAACAACATTCTACCATCATTGTATCATGTAAAATACAGATGATAGATTATGAGCTCTTTAAAGCTTATTATGTGTACTGTGCAGAACATCTTGGGAGGCTTACAAAAGCCAAGTGGGGAACAAGTGCTCTAATGAGAAATATGTTGTCATGTCACAGTACCAGTCTTGCAAATCTGGCTACATGTCAAGACCTTTATGGAAATGAAAGAAGAGAGTTCAGGGTACAGTCTCTTGTCTTTCAGTAGGTCATTTACATAGGTACTTCTCTGTAACATGAAGATTTTCTGTCAGTCTGTTAATTCTGAGGGTCTTAAAAATTCTCTGTTACTTCTAGGAATTCATGAAAATGGTTAATTTACTTTTGAATAAATTTATATTTCCAATCTGGCAGCTGGTTTCATAGGATTACCAATTTTTATAAGCAACTTATACATAAAACTGTTACACAGCATGTGAGGTTTTTTTGGTTGGGTTTAGGTTGGTTTTTCCTACTGATTTCAATATTTAGCTCTACATTTTGATCACTGAAGACCTGTCAGTATCTCAGGTGCTATTAACAGCCAGTCAGCCCTGAGCATTTTTTCCTTCTATTTAAGTAAGTGCTTGCAATCCATTATCAGAAAATTTTGATGGTTTCATATATGCTGAAAAAAAAAACAATCTAGCAATGTACTGACCATCAGATAAGGTCAAATAGGTACTATGGAAAACTTTAATCACAGAGTCCCAGAATGGGTTGGGTTAGAAGAGACCACAGTGGGTCATCTGGTCAAACCTCCCCTGCTCAAGCAGGGTCATCCCAGAGCACACGACACGGGATTGTATTCAGATGGTTCAATATCTCCAGTGCGAGCCACTCACTCTGGGTGATCTGTTCCAGCACTCAGTCACTGCACAGGAAAGAAATTTTTCCTCATGTTCAGGCAGAATTTCCTGTGCATCAGTTCCTGCCCGTGGCCTCTTGTCCCATTGCTGGGCACCACCGAGCAGAGCCTGGTCCATACTCTGACCCCTCCCTGCAGACACTGACAGACAGGGATGAGTGCCCCTCTCAGCTTTCTGTTCTCGTGGCTGAACAGGCTCAGCTCCCTCAGCCTTTCCTCTTAAGAGAGATGCTCTCCATCCCTTCATCATCGCTGTAACCTCCACTGGACCTGCTCCAGGAGCTCCATGTCTCTCTTGTCTTGAGGAGCCCAGAACTGGACACAGCACTCTGCAGGTGCCTTGCCAGGGCTGGATAGAGTGGCAGGATCACCTCCATCCATCTGCTGGCAATGTTCTTCCTAATACACCCCAGGATCTCATTGGTCTTCCTGGCCACAAGGGCAACTGCTGGCTCAGGAACAGCTTGTTGTTCACCAGGACCCCCAGGTCCTTCACAGAGTTTCTTAATATTATGGTGCTTAATATTAACTTTTAGTGTGCTTTTGACAGAACATGTAATAGTGACAGAAACTAAATGTAAGAAAAATAAATGGGGATTTGAAGCTTGTCTATGAGAACAGAAATCATAGAGAAACTTTGCTGTCCACTGTGGAAGAGAATGTGTTTGTAACATGTGTCCACAGCAAAAGCCAACTTATTTTAAGACATTAGTCTTAAATTTTAAGACTGTTATCTTTCTCTGTGTAGCTATTGCTTCTGTTAGAGCATGGACTTGTGCTTCCACAGTCCTTCATCAACTCTGTAGGGAAATCAGGCTTTCAGATGTAGGCTTGTGTTCAGTGTTTCCCATTATTAGTCTAAGGAGCTCCATGCAGTTTTTGATGGGTTTTTTTATCATGTTCTGAGGCAAGAAAATCTCTGTACAAGAGCTATTAGGAGGACTCTGCATATGTAAAATGATGGTTTTTGAGTTTTCTTCACAGGCCGAAACTAAAATGCAACTAATATTTGGAATGTTACTAATGTGACTGACAGCTTCATAACATCAATGTCCTTTATGGATTTTTGTCAGTAATCATGACTTGGAATGCAACAAGAAGAGGAGCAGAGAAAGAGATGCAGGTACGCAGTTTTAAAAAGCATAACTGAAAGTCCCAATATATTATGATAATTCTTTTATTTCAAGTCAATCTCTTGATCATCATCAGGATATATTTCAGTGTTAAGGAAAAAATAGGATTTGAATAATACACCTTCTTTCAAAGATATGCAAAAATTTGTGCAATGTAGAAAAATGTGTGAAGTTTCTAATGGGATGAGTGAAAACCACTCTGAAATTAAATAGCAGTGCTCTTTTTGCTCCAGAACAGCTTAAGCACGTTTTCACTATGAAGGTCATGAAACTGTATTGACATGCTGTAAAAGCCTACTAACGTAAAACAACACAAATAGTAGTAACTGCAAATGAGGATAAAACAAAATATATACGAAGATATTACAGCATATCCTAATAAACAGAATTTCTTTGCAAAGCAGGTGCATCCTGAGCTTGTGCAAACAGTGGTATGTGACTGAGTAAACCCTGAAGTGTGGAATGTGAGTCACTGAATCCATCCCAAGGATGGAAGAAGACTCGGAGGAGGTAAGCACGGACACTGTGCCCATGAAGCTCAGAGAATAATGCAGGGTGTGACTGAGCACAGCTGTTGCAAAGAAGCTGATTTCCTCTGGTCCCCTTTTGGTTCTGATAGTGGCCTTTGACTTATCAGCAGTTGAGTTATCAACTGGTGGTGTACATGCTTCTCCCTGAGTTCTTTAGAGTGTGACTGTCTCCCTATGTCAGCCAGAGCAGCATGGGATGAGAGCGAATACATGCCTCAGTCCAACATGAGGATGAAAACTAGGGAACTAGCAAAATAATTTTGAAGAGTATAACAGATGTGAGCTGGCTTCAACCCCTTATTTCTTCCCGGAGACTGAGAACACCCAGTGTCATGACGGTGAGCATATTATTGGGAATCATGCTGGTATTGCGATTGAATTCTGTACTGGAATTGCTATATTTTGTTCTGTGTAACTTACATTTGCCTTGTATGCTTTTTTTTTTTTTTTTAAATATCTCTGCCAAACCAGAAATTTCATGGAACAGCAAATATCTTCAAATATGTAAATCTGATTTTAAATGTTACGTCCTCCCTACATGGGATATGTCAGAGAACCTGGTCAGAGGGAATTGGACCTTGCTGTGGCATAATGAGGGAATGAGAAGACAAAGTTTTATCTAAACTTTTTTTTTAATCTCTTTTTACCATATTAAAGACACTTGCATAACTTTATCTAGCATAGCCATTCTCAGATGTGTTTATGCATGTCGCCTCTTTGATTTTCTAAATGATGAAGCAAGGGTGGGGTTCCTGTAAAAGAGAGGAAAAAAGTGTCCAGTACAACGTTGCAGCAGTAACACATTATATTTTTCCTCATTTTTAATTATTATCTTTCAAAGTATCTTGATCTAGTCTTAAATTTTTGTTCTTTCCTGAAATAAGACAACTGCTTGAAGTTTTATTACTAAAAGAGTGATAATTTGTTGCTGTTGGCTTTTACTAAAGAAAACTCACATGCTTTCTGTAATAATGTTATCAAAGGGATGACTGACAAAGTACTATTTTACGAGGCCTGTCTCTTCTTCCCATCTATGAAAACATTTATATGAAAGTAGTGTCATCCTTGCCTTTTCATGTCTAATATTTTGAAATTTTTTAGATGATTTACATTCAGGTTTTGCAGCTCAAGTCTACTTTTAAAAATGAAGAATGATAGTCGATACTTTGCAATTCTGAAGTTTTCTCTGTGCGTATTCTTATAAATAATGTTCAGCACTATGATGCTGAGCAAAATGGTTTTGGGAGTTCCTGTTGTGTCAGGGTCTAAATTTGTCTGATACTCTTAAGTCAATAGCCCTTTTAAAAACAACTGCCCACAACACGTATGCATTTTCAAGCCCAATGGAAATGAGAATGTTTTAATCTCCACATGTATATGTATACATGTATGTAAAATGTATGTATTTTTCATCTATATGAATATATATTTCTGAGAGTTGTTATAGAGCTCCATCTCATGATTTCTAGATTTCTTCAATCTCACTTATACGGCTAAGGAATTCTGTTAGCACTAGAGAATTTCCAGCTCTAAATGCCTTGTCAAAGATTTCACATTACCTCTACAATATTCTCCACATAAGAGGAGTGATGGGAAGTGATCATACAGACGTGATGGGCAGAAGTTGTACAGTTTTAGCTGTTAAATGTTGTTCCTATACAACTAGAATTACGCTCCATCTAGTTTAGTCTGAACGAAGTTTTCCTTCACAGGTCTGCCTATAAAAAGAACTGGACTTACTATTTTATTGCATAGTTGTTCAGTTTGAAGTTTATATAGTCTCTCCAGAACATGCAATAGTAGTAAAAACTACCAAATAATACTCCCTGCCATTTCTTGGTAGAAAATTAAGCATCTGTAATTCTGAACAAGAAGTGGGGATAATGTGACCATTTTGCAGCTATTTCATGACCCAAATCACATTATTTGAGTCAGTATTCTTTCCCTGCCATGAGTTGATGGCAATGGATGGCTTCATAAAACTTTCAGTGACAGGTACAAAAAGGTGATTTTGGGCAGGAAAAATATTTTCCGTCATCCTAACGATGTCAAAAGCAAGACATAACTAGAAGAGAAGTTGAGGATAATGGGTAACTATTTTACTGGTCCATAGCATCTTGATTTCTATGGCATTTGAAGGATGCTACAAACTACAGGGGTTTAATGATCTTATGGAACTTTCCACAGCTATTAAATCACAGAAATAATGGGGAGAGGAGGAGGGGGCGTGGCAGGGAATGATTTCAGTACTGCTGATGAAAATTTTTATAGGCATCTAGCTGTTTCCCATGGTGGAGGAAGATGGAATAAACTAATGACAGGCAAAAGAGGAAATACTTAGAGTGCATAGGCACCCAACTGCTCAGATGCTGGTCTGAAGTTTACCTGTGATTTTTTGGAATCTTTTTGGGTTGGCAAAATTGTTTTTAGAAGGTTTTTATTTGAAGACGTACTCATTATTTACTTATCAGGAAGTACAGTACTTATTGTGTTATTGTAATGCCTTCAATTCAAATTCCAGCCTGAGTTCAAAAATATAAAGGTTAGTATGAATAATCAATGATTTTTTTTACCATGAATATGCTTTTTTTGCGCTTTTTTTCTTAGGCTTCCGCTCATATGTTACACAATAATAACACTTCTAATACCTCAAACTCTTTGTGCTCCTTGTTCTTAGAACATCTGGAATCACTGAAGTTTCAACAGAGAGTTTGTTCCCTTTCAATTTCGTGCTGATCCGGCATGAGTTGAATTACCTGATGTAAAATAGAGACAAGCTGAGAGTATTGCACCAGAATCAATTTCTAGCTTGAATAATTGAATAGGTTATGGTATATCCTTGCTTAAAGGCATGATAGTCAAGGTATTTTGCATATGCATAAATCTGCTGTAATAAATAAAGTCCATGCAGTCAATGTATGAAATCTGAGTCTCACAGAGAAAAAAAATTGCAAACTTTAAGAAGATCAGAATTTCATCCAAAAGGAATTTTTGCCAGACCTTAGTGTACTTATATTTAATGAAATAAGAGTATGGAAATATAGGATCTGTTGTAGTGCTTCTACATTGAACTGATCTTGTTTTTCCTTGTTGAAAAATATATTTTAATACTCTTCCTGTAAGGTTTTTTGTTAAAGATACATTGTTTATACATATAGGCCTTATATAAAGCAGAGTGTTTGTGTCCAAAACTATTTAAAATAAAACTTATAAAACATATTCCAGTCTTAACTTGCAAGATACATACAGTGAGAAAGGAGTATTATTTGTGGAACTTTAGCAGAATAACACTTCGTCCTTCAAACTGTTCAAGAGTGGATAAAATCACGCAAGTAGCCACGTAAGCAAATAAAACTGTACTTCATTTTTGTTCCTTTGGGGAAGAGTTTCCACCAGTAACAAATAATTTGTTTGGCTGAAAAACAAATCTTGTCTTCATTAAATGACTATGTATTGCTGTCATGGTGACGGGGAAGCTGAAGGAAACTGTCTGTGGATAAATGTGAAACTTCAGAGGAAAGAGATAAAGAAACTTACTTCAAACAATTAAAGCTGTGTAAAAACAACACTTAGGATCTGTTGTCTAGTGGTATAATGGAATAGTAGGCATTCATTTTAGAAACCCTAAAAGGATTTTAAAACTCTAATAGATGTCAGCCCCAAAAGTATCCAACTCAGTGAAGCTAGTAATTTTTGTGTCCCGGAAAAAATGACACTTTAGATCTCATAGGTGTTTGATTATTACGAGGTTTTCTATTTTTGGCTGTCAAAGTTTCCTCATATTCATCACCAGGTGGATACCAGCAAAGCTTTTTATACTATTCATGACAATTTGATGTTTAGGTTAGATATCAGAAAAAGGTTCTTCAACCAGAGGGTGGGGGGGCATTGGAACAGATTCCCCAAGGCAGTGGTCACAGCACCAGCCTGACAGAGTTCAAGAAGCTTTTGGACAATTCTCTCAGGCACATGGAGGGTTTCTTATGGATAGTGCTGTGCAGGGCCAGGATTTGCACTCAGTGGTTCTTGAGGGTCCCTTCCAACTCAGCTTATTCTGTGATTCTGTAATTTTGCTACTTTTCAAAGAGGGAACTTACCTGGTTTAAGATCAGATATTTTAGAAATTCAGAGCACTAAAATCCATGTATGACAAAAGTCTTAATGTACATACTTTCCTCTACGACAAAGAACTGCTTCATGCACCAGTGTATGCTGGGCCAACTGGCTGAAAAGTGGCTTTGTGAAAAAGGAGCTGGAATTCCTGGTTAAAATGAGCCATAACGTGCAGAGACGGCCAGTGGTGTCCTGGGCTGCACAAGTAGTAGTGCTGCCAGCAGGTTAGGGAGGGAATCCTTCCCCTCTGCTCAGCCCTAGTGAGGCCACACCTGGAGTGCTGTGCCCAGGTTTGGACTCCCCAGTACAAGAGAGACATGCACATACTGGAAACAGTTAAATGCAGGGCTACTGAGATAATTAAGGGGCTGGAGCATCTCTCCTATGAGGAAAGGCTGAGACATCTGGATCTGCTTAGCCTAGAGAAGTGAATGCTGGGTGAGGATGTCTTGTCAATATGTATAAATATCTGAAGGGAGAGTGCAAAGAGGGCAGAGCCATGCTCTTTTCAGTGCTACCTGGTGATGGGACAAGAGGCAATGGGCACAAATGGCAGCAGGAGGTACCCTCTGAACATCAGGAAACATTTTTTTTTTACTGTGAGGGAGACAGAACTGATATCGCTTGCCCAGAGAGATTGTGGAGTTTCAGTCATTGGAGATATTCAACAGCTGTCTGAATGTTTTCTTGGGAAACTTTAAACACTGGGTGGCCCTGCTTGACCAGAGTGCTTGACTACATAATCTCCTGACATCCCTTTCAACCTTATCCATTCGATGCGTATTCTGTGTCCCACTAGAGAGAAAATGTGACATAATTTAAGATTTTATGCTGAGCCATCTAATAGGCTTTAAAAGGTGGGTTATAAAGTGGTGAATAATAATGGACATTGATATTAATAACATTTAGTTTAGTTCTTCTGTACCTTTAGGGTTATTTTCACAATGGCATTTGGAAAAGAGAATAGTCAAAGAAGAGAAATTAATAAAAGTTCAAATAAAATACTCTAATATGAGAAAAAAAACCATTACATTATATTAAACAAGGTGGTCATCTATTGAGATTTACTCATCCATCACAAAAATCAAAGTGACTCCTGAAAATCAAATGAAATATTTAAATCTCAGGAAAGCTAAACTCAATCTCTTACTGTGATGTAAGGAACAAATTCTGACAGAATCAAGGGCAACAGGATAGTCCTATAGATTCTTAGAAAAACAGCAGCTTGCCTTCATACTTAGTGGTTTTATGCCAAAATATTTCTCTGTGTTATTTTGTTGATCACTTTTAATTCCTTGCCTCTCCCCTTTTCACAAAACTTGGTTCACCCAAGTAAGGAGTCAAGACATCAGACCAGCAGAATGCAAAACTGAGCTGGCGGACGTTCTTATTCTGCCTATTTGAGTACTATTTTCATATGATTGGCCCTAGAAAGTTAAAAACACTCTATTGCCAAGAAGAGATTCAGAAGAGTATGAGAAACATATTCTTTATCATCAGATAGACCTTCAGCTTCCTTTGCATTAGAAAAAAAAAAAGTGCTTTTTATTTTTAATAAACAGTGTCAGTGTCCAACCTGTTTAATTTGTGGATTTATGGCATCTCTTCAGAAAGAATATATATGAAACATTTGTTTTGTTACAATTTAAAACTGAAATTGCCAGAAATTGATTTTGTAATCCTGGAATATGTTCATTTTTATCCTTTTTGTGCTTTTATTTTTCAGTAAGTACTTTTTCATTTAGCAGGGCCATTCAGGTTATTCAGATAAGCTCATCTTTGGTTTTATTACAAATTAAGTGGAAATACTAGTTGTCTTGGGCAAGAACAGATATTTCAGAGAAGACTGGACAAGATTGGGAACATTTCTGTTCCAAATTGGGAGCATTTCAGTACCCTGATGAAAAAATATCAAAAATATAAAATTTGTTGTCAATAAACACATTTATGTAGTTTCATACATTTTCTTGCCTGCTCTGTTTCATAGTGTGGCTTCATACTTGCAATTAGACTTTGAAGGTATGTTGGGAATGATTTGCGTGATTTCCTCTTGAAGCAAGTCTAACCTGAGGGACTTCTCTGCAATCATTGACATTCATCCTGTGCTATATGGTGTCGTGCATGCTAATTTTATCTGTGGATATGTGAGAAAAGTGACTTGCCTATGTATAAAAATTGTCAGCCTGTCACTGTCAATATATTTCTGTCATGTGGGCCAACAGCTTTCCTTGCATACCCTTGCAGAGATGCAGTGTGTGCATGCAAAGGAATAATTGAGTCCTCTCTATCAGCAACACAGGGTTGTTATGGTGGGATCCCTAATTTAGTTTCTAGCTCTTGCATGATTACCAGTGGTAGACTGCATGCAAGTGTGTTGGAAATGCAGTCATTAACTGTATTGATCCCCTTTTAAACACAAGGAATCTAAATTATTGATCTTCAAGTTCCACTTCTATTTTTCAAGGTTGATGGCTGAGCCAGGAGGAAAAGCAAATCTCTTGGTTCATTAGATAACACAATAGGGGAGTGGACAGTTATGCTGCTTTCTAGGATTTTTTTTTTTTTTTTTTCAATAGTATGGTCATTGGAAGATTGTATGCTTGTAAATTAATTTGCAGATGAGTTTAACTTTGCCTATAAAATGTCTGGTTTGAATCTCATGGTGTAATAAAACCTGATAATCCTTTGGGTCTAGTTCTGTCCTTAGCAATTGTGAAACTGTGTATGGTCTCTTAGACCTATTTGCTTTCTGTATTAGCTGTTTAGTCTTATGAATTACAGCAGCAGCAGATTACAGCAGGTCCTACTGTGCCAAATACCGTATGAACACAAAGCAAGGGACAATGCCCTCCCCAGGTCCTTACAGCTTAAATAGATTAAAAGATTATTAGGAAAACACAGATGTGAAGTGTCTTGCTCAAGGTTACTCATCAGGCCAATAGCAAAATCAGAATTGCACTGGTCCCTGTGTCCCAGTCTAGCACCCTGTTGATCACACCATGGTGCCTCTGGAGGTAATTTGAAGTAATATTTTTGACTTATGCATACAAATTGCTTTTAAACCTAATTGTGATAGTCTAAAAGGCATCTTAGTGAGAATAAAACCCCTTTGAGAAGGAAACTGGAGGACACAGTCATACCTAAGTCATGTCTCACTTTTTTCTTTTAGCATCATTCATCATCTTTGACAAGAAAATGCTTTGAATACAGTAGAAAGCTTTTCAGACAACCCTTCACAAGAAGAGGAAAAAGGCTCTACCCATTCTCAAACTGCATATTTACTTATGAAATTTTAGACCAAAAAATTTTCTTGCTGCTTGAGGGTCAGCAGGAAATCCCCCTTTCCAGATGGGAGCCTCAAGGACACTGTGCCCTGCTGCTGTGGTCCTGTTTCCTGTGGGGAGCTGTGCAAGTTTTCTGGAGAAGACCTAATCATCAAAGACAGGGACAGACTTATGAAATTATGAAGTTTTTCCATAGAAAGTATTTAACAACTCTTGAGTTTGGCTGTGACCATTCAGCTAAGGTCTTGGTCAGGAACATTTCAAATTAAAATTTAGGCCTTCCTCTATCAAGCCTCAACATAGGCAATACTGTAATCTTATAGAGCACTGGATATGCATTCTTTTCAGATATTTGAGTAACAAACAAAGCAGATCCTAAACCCTGCATTTTGTCTCTGCGAGCCTATTATGTTTTGCTGTTTTTTTTTTTTTCACTCTGTGAAACTATTACAAGAACATATTGTGAGCAAGCAAATACTGCATATACCATTTCCTATCGATTAATTATGTGTATTGTAAGACATCAAATTCAGATTGTCTCTGCTTCTAAAAGCCATAAAAATAATTTTAATCTGTGAAGAGTAGATTAAGAAAATTGCAACAGCTTACTTACAACAGTCTAATCAGAAACAAAATTTCCTCCTACCTTCCCATCTTAATGACAGGTTGAAGTTGATTTGTAAGTTGAAAAGCTTATCTATTGATTATGAGCGATAATTCCTTTTATCTTGTGGAAAAAGCTCAGCTATTTTGCATATGTATTTGCAGTGCGTGCACTATTTACGTTTTGCAATTTTTCTTGTTAACTTTTTCGTTGCCTTTCCCTGAGGGTAAGGTTTGTATACCACAGTCTCTTGGCAAACTATGAAAAAGACAAGAAGAATTGCTTTTATTTTGTCTGAACACAAAATCAAAGAAGAGATATGTTGCATCGTCTTTAGCTGTGCTATTAGTAAAAATTCATTTTGAAATACACAGTGGGGAGAAGTATGAGTAGTGAAGTAAAATAGCAAAATCAAGGAAATGCTCTGAAATAAAAACAATTTCTTTAAAATTATTCAGTATTATATGTTCAAAACTGTATAACTAGTCTGAATGGGATATGCAAGTTATTTAATGATGAATATTTTGATCACATTTGATGTATTTTATATAGAGGCTTTCCATTACCTGATTTTTGTCTCAGAAAATATTGATAATCAATAACTTTGAAGAGTTATAACTGGAAAATTAAACAGAAGAAACCTCTTCAACCATCTGAGCAACAGAAATACTGATCAAGCTAAGATAAATGGACATTTTAAACTTATTAAATTCTATGTACAATCTTAAGACCAAGAAGTATTTTCATAAATTTTTTAACGCATTATTGACCAAGAAATGCCTCACTGTTTGTATTCTAGTTGCCCTCAATTGTTAGGAGCTTTCCTGAGCAAAATGCTTTATGTATTTGCTAAAATGTTCTTCTGGATTAGAAATTCTAATGAAGGAAAAAAATATGCAGTCCTGTGGCAATCTAGAAGAAAATGATGTAGTGGAAAATAATCTATAATTGTAAATGAGTATCAGTATCCATATCTCCAAGTTATTAAGAAAACTTACATGAATAATTCAATTAATTTTGCAAGTCAATATTTAATAAGCACCAAAAGAATGATCTTTGTGATGCAATAATTTAATGAGATGTATTAAAAATAGTAACTTTACATTTGTGTGCTGCCATTGTGCTGAATGTTGTGCTATGTAAAGACTTGTTAGTGATGAGAAAAGACTGCAATTGCAAACTCTTTCTTGTTACATTGGTTGCCTTATTGTCTACCTTCCAGTTTGCCTATTTGTCAAAAGTGGGCCTCTCTGTTGCCTTAGTCTGACATTTAAGAGCAGGGAAACAACAAAAACTTCAATCATGCCTCAAATCTTATCACACTGGAGAACAACTTTACTGAAAGTCATAGCAGGCATTTTATTAAATCTGATAAGGGCATGAGCTCTTGTTCTGTTTTTTTGATTTTTATTTTATTGTTGTCTAACATTCATGCACTTTTTTTACCCTATTGGCCTTCCCTACAATGAATGGGATTTGTTTCAATAATAGAAGTTGGACATGTCCTCGTTTGCTTGCTTTTTTAACCTGGAAGCATAACTCAGGTTGTTTTGTATTGTTTTATTTTTTTTTAAATCCCCAACTATCTATTGACAGTGTTATAGCTCTCTAGCCACTCAAATATCCAAGAAATTTTTCCTCTTGGGGTCTAAGGCTTTCTGAATTTATACATAGCTGTCTTGTCTCACTGTTTGAATATAAGTTTTCCCTGTTTCTCTGATCATATACATATTTGTTCTGGTTGTTTCAAATCCATTTATGTTATTACTTATTATTAGCATGAATTACAGTTTCACATTCTTTATTCACAGAAGTTTTTCTAAAAAAATTTACATTGTCAAAATATGTATATTTGCCCTTTCTCTGATATGACTTCCCAGTCTTTATTTTTTTTTTTGTTTTTCTCCCCTGGTTCTTATGGGTCCAAATATATTCCTCAAGAACAGCTTGGAAAGAACAGCTCTTCATAAAATTACCATTTCGGAATTTTTTAAAGCTTAAAAATGGTGACATGCACTATGTGAAAGACGGCACTTGCTCCCCAGAAATATTGATTAGATTACTCTTGATTTTCTACTACAGAAACCTTGAAACATTACATGCAATTATTTTCAGCATTATTTTCCAAAGCCTTATGATGCTCTGTGACATTATAATCTTTTGATGCAGTGGAGGGATGGAGTGTTTAGATTCAGCATTAAATGCCAGTTTGAAACTACAAGAGATAAAATACAGACCCACTACCTGCTGAGAACAGTGAGAGAAAGACCAGAAAAATGAGACACCCTTTGTCCTATATTTATTCTCTATAGAGTTTTTGAGAGTCTGTAATCTACAATTTGCAGGGGGCTTGTAAGAGACCAAAAGATAGAGTTTTGTACTGTTACATGGAAAGACAAATGTAGGAGGAAAATTCTGTCACTTTTTTTCATATACTTTAGGTTGAAATTACCTAAAAACTTCTCAAAGTAAACACCAGACTAAAAGCCAAACACAATTTGAAATGGGTTTTCTCTGGATTTATATTAGACCGGTTTGAAACTATATACTTAAATGGACATTCAGTTAATGTCATTTGCTTATCATTGTTTTAAAAGGAGTTCAAATTCATAATTACAGCATGAATACTAACCATTACTGAAAAGATGATCTAATGTTGTGGTTTCATTGTGAAATTTTAATTACAATGTCTTTATATAATTTTAAAATATTTTGGCACAGAACTTGGTATTTGTCACAAATTTCTATTTAAATTTTAAAAATTTGTTCCTGAGGTTGGCAATATTTGTACACATCTGCAGAAAGGTCCCGTTCATGGAAAATAACTCCTTTGGAGGAAATGATGTGCTGTTGTGGCTTGACCCTGGCCAAACTCCAGGCACCCACAACATCTGCTCGCTTGTTCTCTCCGCGCCACAGTTGGGCAGAGAAGGGGAAAAAAGGAAAAAAAAGTTAACACACAAAGGGTTCATGAGTTGAGATAAGGAACCAGGAGAAAATCGCAAAACAGGCTCACCTTAAAGTTACAAAGTGATTTATTACTAGCAGAGTCAGAGGAGGCTAATGAGAAGTAACATAAATCCTTAAGACACTGTTCCTGCCCCCAACTCCTCCCTGCTTCCCACCAACAGTGCAGGGGAATGGGGTGTGGGAGTTTGGTCAGTCCATCACCAAGATCTTCTACTGCTGCTCAGGGAGAGGAGTTCTTCCTCTGTGTAGCCATGGGGTCCCTCCCACGGGAAACAGTTCTCTGCGAACTTCTCCGGCATGGGTTCATCTCACAAGAAGCAGTCTCCCCAAAACTGCTGCAATGTGAGTCTCCTCCCACGGGCAGACAGTCCTCCCAAACTGCTGTGGTGTGGGGTCCTCATCCATGGGGAGCAGATCTCTGAGGCCAGGCTGTTCCATTTTGGGAGCAAGGCCTCTCTCTCCACTGGGTCTCCTGCTGGACCACAGCCTCCTCCAGGCATCCACCCACTCCGGTATGGGGCATCTCCCCATGGGCTTTGAGTGGATCTCAGCATCTGCTGTGGACCCCATGGGCTGCAGGGGGACAACCTGCTCCACCATGGGCCTCACCACAGCCTGCAGAGGATTCTTGGCCCTGGCACCTAAAGCACCTTCTCCCCCTCCTTCTCTGCTGACCTTGATGTCTCCCTGTTGTTTTCCCTCACATATTCTCACCGCCTCCTCCTTCTCTGGCTAAAAAGAACTGCATGTCCCCATTGTTTTGGTTTTTTCTGAAATATGCTATCACAGAGGTGTAACCACCATTTCTAATTGGCCCAGCCTAGGCCAGCAGCATGTCCGTCTTCAGAGCCTTCAGGGATTGGCTTTGCTGGACATGGTGAAGGCTTCCAGAAGCTTCTCACAGGAGCCATCTTTGTGCCCCCCCCCCCCCAGCAAAAACTGGGCCAAGTAAAACCAACATATGTGCTTTGTTAGAATATCTTAAACCAAAGAGATATGTCTCAAAGGTTTTATTAAGTAAAGTCAAATTCAAAGTCTTTGAAGGAATAGGATACAAATAGCATCAAAAATATCTAAATTCAATAATGTGGGGAAATTGCTGTAGAGAAAAAGTTATGTCACAATACTTTTAAAATGCTTAGATTTTTAGTTTTTAAATGCTTGTGAAACCTCCCTGGTTTTTTTATTATTGTCTTGTCTTTCACATGTTTTTTTAAGAGGTATCTTAGGTACAGAATTTTGTGTGTAAAGCTGATTTTTTTAAACTATATCCTTTGGCAGAAGCAGTGACATTTTTACTCTGTGTGTTGATCACTTTGATGATAACTATGTTACTGAAATGAGCTAATAGGCCCACCAAGTAGGTTTTCTGGTTTGATATCAGAAGCACACTTTAGACAGTGTATATTCAAGGCAGGATGGGTGAAGGATACTGTTTTGAAAATTACATATTGCTTTTTATTGAAAAATTAATATTGCTCCATTTTTGAGTGTTACTAAAGCAATTAGGTTTGCACAAGATATTAATTACTTTTCTTCTGCTCTGAAGAAACAAAATATTAGAAAATGTAGGTAAATGGATAAAGGTGCCAAAATAACATCAATAATAATCAGAGGTCACAGTACATTCATCTCTGAAAAACGAAAAATTAGAACTTGGATTTGTGAAATTTCTGTCTTAAGTAGATCTACTCATACAAGACAGTAAATGTAGAATTTGATGTGCTTGTTTAGGAAAAAAACTTGTTGCAAAATATCTCCATTTTTTTAGGGGTTCTGAAATGTCTCTTTGAACTGGGGAAAAGAGAAATTTTACTGATTGAGCAGAAAGAAGAAAAAAAAAGGAAATGAACATTTTTAAACATATTTGAACATGGCAGATAGTCTTATTTCTATAAAAGATAGCATTTTTAATCTATTCTAATCCAGTTTGGTTTTCAAAATTAAAGCAAGTCTCTACAGAAATTCATCCTGGTTTGACAGAAGAGGGCAGTGTTTCTTTACAATTGTGCATGGGAAATATGCATATTATTTTAAAAATCAGTCTCTAGAGAGTATTTTGAGCCAATGAATTTAAATGTAATAAATGCCCTCTGAATATGCTACTTAGTAAAATAACAGGCAATGAAAATGTTGACATTACGGTTACTTAATTGTTGTCAGACTTGTACTGACCTAAGGAACAGCATGTAACCTTTACCATACTACATAGATGAATGATTTTTCTGTTCAAAGATGAAATCTATGAAGCAACATCTTAGGTTGAAAATGATAAAATGATAAAAAATTAAGGCTAATACTGCTACTTTTCAGAATATACTAAAGATATTACTATCAAAAAATAGCTTTGCAGTAACTCACATGAAACAGCAGGGATAATCTCACATGTCAGGAGATGTCCATGGTTCTGTAGTGTCAACTCATATAGAGCAGGAAAATTAAAATACAATCAAAGTTTATTAGTGGAATAAGAGAGTTAAGTATATATTTTTCTTTAAAGGCTCTGACTAAGTCCTGGCTGATTTCAGGCTGATTTACTTGTTTTATTGGCCTTTTAGGATAGCGATGTTTGCCAAGTCTGGGCCTTCATAACTGACATATTTCAATATCTTGAGTTGTTTTATCTATTTTTGCCCAAGATAATATTACAGGGACAAGTTTCTTCCTTTCCTCCTTCTTCCTACCAAAACCTTCTCCTAAAGCTCTTTCTTCCCTGCATTAACACTTTGCTCTTGTCTCTGAGTACTTTAATTCAACAGGGGATGGATGAACCTGACAGCTACTCATTTAGCAGTACTGAATTTCTCCATATCTGAGAAGATGAGGTTTGTTCATATGGACATAGGGAACCAAATTTCTCCATGAAATCAGAATGAATGAAAGTGATTGTAAACAAGTATTGAAATTTGGTCTGCTCAATGGTGGAAGTAATATGTTCTTATTTCCACACAGAATTACAATATTGTTGCCAGCCTCATAGGCCTCTTGTCCAAAGTAAATCCTAATTCTAAACAACAAAATGACTGTGCAGGGAACAAAGAGAAAGTTTAGTTAAACAACTTATTCATGAAACCAACAAAAGGAGTTGAGGAATGAAAAAAAACATTTAGAAGTTACTTCTCTTTTCTTGCTTTTGTTTTTTAAGCCTGTTTTCTTTCCTTCTCTCTCTACTTCTTAAAAAAAAATTGATTAAATTCAGTGCTTGAGGAAAGTGGTTCTGCAATCCAGACACATTTTCCTGAAAAAGCAGTAGCACAGAAACTGGTGGTACAACAGTCTCTCAATCTGCTCCAATCGCGTGAAAACAATCCTGCTGTAGTATTCAGCTTTTCCTTCCTCTGCTGCTCAAAGAAATACAAGGTGTTAGCTGCAACTCACTTGGAGCAGGAGACAGTCTATCAAGCCTGCTCATGTGAGCTACCAGAAAAGTCCTTATGTTTTGTGGAACATGAATTTTATGTAGCAATAACTTGAATGCCTTGGGAAGCAATGAGCTGAAGTGACAAACTGCACATACTACTGCCAATTGCCAAAACAAGCCTTTTCTAAAGCCTGGTGGGGTTTTCAGGGCTGTGGCAGAAGTAGCGAAGAGAGAGATTGGCCTCTGTATTCTTTAGGTGGCCCAATATCTTCTTCTGCTGTTACCTTTTAGATGCTCATAGGTGTGAAATGACTCTTCATAGCAAGACTGCACAGCAAAACCTTTTCCATTAAGCCTAGGTATCCTAATACAAAATTTTTGTGAGATACAGGTTCAAAGTTTTCTGATTAACACTTATCAAATGTCAGCATTCTTAGTCATAGAGTTATAGAGGTGCTTGTCAAAGAAGTCAGAAAAGTAGAAAATATGATAAACTGATAAAAGGAAGCATTTTTAAGTAGAAATAATCATATTTGAAATAAAATAGGCCTAAAGATCCACAAGATCAAGTACAAGATGAGATACACTATTCCTGCAGGTGATCAGTTCTGAACAATTTGGGGAATAAAAGTGTCATTTTTCTTAGTTATAAGGCCTTTGCTTTGATAGCAGTTTACTTCATTGATTGTACATTCTTTGTGCTTGTTTTTTATAGTTTCTGTTTATATTACTTGGCTTCTTTAGATTCTTACAGCGTAATTCATGTGCAAATGAAATGGGAAAGTACTGTTTTATCAATCTTCTGCATTTGTTATTTTGAAATAAAGCTACAAAATTGTTGCTATTTTCTTTTCTCCATAAGTTCCTTGATAAAAATTCTTGGCTTTTTAGGACTGCTATCAAAGCTGATTTCAACTTTGCTTCTACATAAGAGTCGAACTTGAAGAATTTTTATGTTTGTTAATAAAACTCGAAAACAATCTCTCCACAGTGGTAAGTAGAGTGAAATGAGGCTAAAATTTGGAACAAAGGTGAATATTGAGGAATTAAAAATGCTATTTACTGTTTAACACATTGTACATTTGTCTTTCCTAAGATTAATTCAGAGTTTAAACATTGGTTGAATGGCAAAATTTTAAGGATTTTAAGGCCTATCATGTTTGTTAACTGTAGAGTGCAGAAAGTTTAGAATTCTGTATTTTTCATTCATTTATTACACACAAAATAATCATTAAATGAACATGGAAGAAAATATTATAGATACTTGTAGTGAATACTGAGGCAAAAATACTGTATACAGGTATGTATGTGAAGCTAAATAAACCCTATTTTAATAGGCAGCACCTGAATAGATATATTGCTTTTATGTTCTGTTGAGCAGTTGCTGTATGTTTACCTGATACAATCCTGAAAACTTTACTTCTGTAAACCACGATGAAAGGCAAAGAAAAATACATTTGCAATTTTTTTTTTTCTGGAGATAAATCTAGTGTTATCTCTTTATTGCATTACTCAAAAATTGCACTTCTCATGCAAAAATCACAAAGCAATTTGAAAATGCTTGGTTGAGTAACCAGCAGACACCCCTTGAAAAACAGAAAATATAGGTTAATCACAGAGAGTAAAGTTAAGTTGTTAACCAAAGCACAACAGAAATCTTAATGCTTCTTTGCTAGGGGAAATATTAGAACTTTGCTCAGTACCCACATAAATATTTTTATTTTAATATTTTTCTACCTATGACATAAAGGTGTGTTTATAAACCACAGTACTGACTTCTGCTTTTCTTAAATACTTGAGAAGGGTCTTGAACTGACTGCAGTTTCAACAAAAAAATTCTGTCACCTCAGTCCGATGAGAAGATGAAAATGGGTATTTTAATGATCTAGAGGTTGCCTTCAAATGCCGTTTTTTCACTGCCCTCCTTACACACCTTTTTGAAGGTAATCTCTTATAGGATGTTATATCCATGAACATATAATTAAGCTGATTTAGAATAAGATTTCAGGGTGATCTGTGTATCCTAATTTCAAGACAAAGAGGAATCAGTTGCTTTTCAAGGAGGTATTGTTGAGTGGGTGGTTGTTAGTTTTTAAGAGAGAAGATAAATCCATTATGGTACTCTTTTGTATTTCTTGAAACCTTTTTGAAATACCATATTTTTATTTTCAAATTATTGAAATTGAAAATGGAGAAATCAAAGAAGTAATTACATGCAATACACAGTAATGTCTTTCCTTTGACTACAACATTTTGTGGAAATTTCTAAGCTTCAAAGCTATGGCACTGTGTGCTTTCAACTACTATTTTCTCTGCTTCCTAATTTCACTACTTTTTTAGATACTTACTTAAAAAGAATGTGCAAAATTACTGTTCCTTCCCTGTCCTATATACAAGTTGAAGATATTACATGGTGTGTTGGTTTTGCTTGGCCTGCTTTTCGGTAGTGGGGAGGCCACAAAGAAGGCTTCTGTGAGAAGCTGCTGGAGCCAGCAGAGCCCATCCCTGATGGCTCTGAAGAAGGACATGCTGCAATCTAAGGTAGGCACAATTAGAGATGTTAGTAACACCTCTGTGATAATGTATTTAAGAAGAAAATCAAAACAATGAACGGGTAGATAAAGCCGCCAAAACTGGGATAGCTGAGGTGGACCTAGATTGGGAATAAAAGGGTGAGCTGTTTATAGCCCGACAGGCCCATGAAACATCAGGGCGTCTTGGAAGGGATGCAACATATAGATGGGCTCGTGACTGAGGGGTGAACCTGACCATGGAGGTCATTACACAGGTTATCCACTGGTGTGAAACGTGCTGCCAGCAAGCGAGCCACACGAGTGCAGTCTCTCCGGAATAGAGGGCAGTGGCTGGGTTTCCAGCATGGTGTGGTCTGGCAGATTGATTACATTGGGCCATTGCAATAAACTTGCCAAGGCAAGTGTTATATCCTCACCATGGTAGAGGCAACAACTGGCTGGTTGGAAACATACCCAGTAAACCATGCCACTGCCCGGAACACGATCTTAGGTCTTGAAAGACACAGTTTGTGGTGACATGGAACCCCAGAGAGAATTGAGTGAGACAATGGGACTCATTTATGCAATAATCTTATAAACTCTGAAGGGCAAAGAGACATGGCATGAAGTGGATATATCCCATTCCCTACCACCCACAGGCCTCTGGGAAGATTGAAAGATATAATGGGCTGCTGAGAACTATAATAAGGGCATTAGGTAATGGGATGTGGAAGCACTGGGATATGAACGTAGTGGAAGCCACTTGGCTAGTCAACACAAGGGGATCTACTAATAGCCCTGGTCCTGCCCAGACGAAGTCCTTAGACACTATGGGAGGCAATAAGGTCACTGTGTTACATATAAGGAACTGGCTGGGGAAGTCAGTGTGGATTTCTTTCCCCATGGGAAAAGGCAAATCCATTCATGGGATTGTCTTTGCCCAAGGACCTGGATGTACTTGGTAATGTAGAAGGATGGAGAGACCTGGTATGTGCCTCAAGGAGATTTAACCTTGCAGTAAGAATAATCTATGGTGTAAGACATATGCTGAAGGAGTTGAAGTAGCAGGAGTGACATGAAATAACAAAGAAGGAATTTTATGGCAAGCAGAAAGAATGCAATGATAAGCTGGGATGGTGTCAGTGCACAAGCATCAAGTGTACTGCTTCTCCTGTCCTGACCCCTCACCCTGCTGGAATGGAGAGCCATGATGTGAAAGGACAGGTGAAAGCAGTTAATGAAATAATGTGTGTTTGGTATAGAGATGGTTTAAGGATGTAGTTTAAGCTGTATGTGTGGGTAAGAAAAGGATTGCACTAATGAGAAATACATATAAAGGAAGAGTTGGAAGATACATANATAAATGAATAGGTGGAAGATACATAGATTATCTGGGATCTGAGTATGACACGAATTGTATGGAATAAGAGGTGGAGATTGTGTTGGGTCTGGCTGAGGTAAAGCTCACAGCCCTCCCAGTGCTGTGCTTTGCACCAGCAGCTGGAAGGGTGCTGATAACAGAGCAGTGTTTTGGCTATGGCTGAGCAGCGCTGTCCCTCTGACATTCCTTCCCTCACCAGAGAGATGAGAGCGGGTAAGATCCAGGGAAGGGACACAACCAGGCCAGCTGAGCCAAATCAACCAAGGAGATATTCCAGACCGTATGATGTCAGCTCAGATATATACAGCTAAGGGAGAGAGGAGGAAGGGAAGGAACCATTACACGTGCTCAAGCCCTGATTCCTAGGAAGTGTCCATCGCTCGCTGATGGGAAATAGAAATTGACTTTTTATTCTTATCTCATGTGTGTGCATACTCCTGCTTATTTCCTTCTCTCACTGTAATAAAACTGCCTTATCTCACCCACTTGTTGCTTTCCATCTTATTCTCTCCCCCATCCCACTGGGAAGGGGATTGATAGAGTGGGTTAGTGGATACTTAGCACCCAGCCAAGGTTCAACCCACTACACATGATATTGAAATCCTTGCTGTAACTGAAGCCAAGCTGTGCTTATGATGATAAATTGAATTACGTTACCAAAAAATGGGAGATAGAAGGTCAGGTAATTTCTTCTTCCTTTTAAAGTTTATATGATTTTTATTAAATTCTTTGTATTTTTGTCATGCAGATACATTTATAGCTGTATTATTTTTGCTCTCCATGATTTAAAGCAAGAAATTAGTACAGTGACAAGTAGTACTTGAAATAAATTATTTAATCTGGCCAGGATATTAATTTTTGAAATGTCAATACAATAGCTCCTTGAATGACTAAAGATTTCCTAATGTTCTTAGAGTTATGGAGTTGATTTTAATGTGGGGGAAATTTTAAGCAAGTTTTTCATTCTGTTGTCAAGACTTTAGGTGATCACCTAAAATAAAAGTGAAGCAGATATGTGCATTTTCAGCTGCAGCGGACAAGAGCAATTTATAGAAATTTGACTGACAGAGATCATTATGAATATGCCATTTGTCAAGACATTTTTTCCTCCTTGACCTTTGTCCAAGACTATTAGGGATTCCTCTCAACCTACCAAAGCCTAGGTCTGGACTAGAATTTCTGACCGATACAGAATGAGAACGATAGGGAAAAAAAAAATCCCTAAAATACAGTGTCTTTTATTCCTTCAAATCACCATTTTTTGGATTCTTATAATTTCTAAACTAAGTATTGTTTATCCATTCTTGTTGTATAAATTTAATTGTCATTTAGGTGATGTCCACCATGAAAAATAAGGACGTCTGCAGTAAATGATAATCTCAAATGTGTATATGTAAAACTAATTTGAAAAGTATGGATACAGTCATAATGGCTTTAGCTAAGGGGTCCCTTTAACTGAATCCATTAAATGTTGAAGTGAACTGGGGTTCACTTCAACTATGTGTTCCAAAATGAATTCTGGATCTATGTTAGTCAATTCTGCTCTTTTACAAACTAGGTCAGTGCTTTATAAAAGTAATTGCAGTGCCATATTTTTCCACTTCTAAAAAATGTGCATAAGGTATGAAGGACTCATCGATTAAAAGTTTCCAGCAGCCATCATAATGTTGACTTTTATACTCACTGCGTTGAAGAGTATGTAGCTGAGCAAACTGTAATGTAAAGAACTGGAATTTGTGACTGGTGTTGCTATCTGTACATTCTATTGTCCTGTCCTCAGTGAAAAAAATTGTCTTTGATTGTATCCATATTGCGTGTCAACCTGTGAACAACATGAAACATCCTTATTTTAATTTCAGCTATTTATATCCAGATTTATTTATTAGCAATATTTCAGGATAGTTAAAAATTAAAATGAAAAGTATATAATACATTGTACATTTTTGCCAAGATCATCTTGATACTTTAACCAGCTGTGTCTGAAGGAGTAACTCTGCTGTGTTGCTGTCAGTTATGATTTGATACTGTCCTGTAAAGAGGCTGTAAATCAGCTTTTGGGGTTGGTGAAATAGGGTGTAATAACCATCTAAAAAATTTTGTTGCACTGTTTTGGGGGTAGAAAAGAATGAACATGATTTTCAGACCTAAAATATTAGAAAAATATCAAAGCATCCATGTTGATAATTTGAAATGGAGTACTAGAACTCAGATCTTTTTGCTTCGGGCACTAGATATTGATATTTTCTATTAGAAAAAAACCCAAAACCAAAACAACCAAAAGTTAAATCTACAAATAAGTTGCACCTGCACATTCTTTTAGTCTAGCTTTTATTGCTGAGGAAAGGTTAATATCCTTCCTTCTCCTTTTGGCTCTAGGTTATTAAACTCTGAAACTGCTGCTGTGAAACTGCTGCTTGAAGTAAAATCTCCACTGGGACACTGCTAAAGCAAACTCTGTCCATACTTACTGATAACTTTTTGTCTGTGCTTGTGCTGGCATGTGCTGTGGTGGGTTCTTTTTTGTTGCCATATAATTTGCAAACTCCAGCACCAGGAATTTCTATACCATGTCAAACCCCATATTTTCCTTGGAAATCTGCCTTGCTCATCATTACTTTGATCTCTTTCTCTCTCTCTTAAATTTCTCTGATATCTTGAAGAGCTATAGATATACAGATATGATCTAGTCCTGTTTCTTATCACAGAATCATTTAGGTTGGAAAAGACCCTTAAGACCATCAAGGGTAACCATTCCCACAGTATTGCCAAGGCCACCACTAAACCATATCCCCAAGTGCCACATCCACACATCTTTTAAACAGGAATGATGACTACATCATTCTCTGGGCAGCCTGTTCCAGGGCTTGACAGTCCTTTTGCTGAAAAAATTTTCCTACTATCCAGTCTAAAACTCCTCTGGTGCAACTTGAGGCCATTTCCTCCTGACCTATCTCTTTCTGCTTGTGAGAAGAGCCCGACCCCACCTGGCTACATTCTCCTGTCAGGGAGTTTTAGAGAGTGACCAGGACCTCCATGAGCCTCCTTTTCTCCAGGTTAAATACCTCCAGCTGCCTCAACCACTCTTCATCAGACTTGTGCTCCAGACTCTTCCCCAGCTCTGTTGCCCTTCCTTGGACTCGCTCCAGCTCCTCAATATCTTTCTTGTAGTGCCATTTATACCAAAGTCACAGAACAGCTCTGTCTACTCAATAGCTAATGCTCAATCATCATTAATGAAATCTATAGCACTCTGTAACTCCCAATAGACATTTCTGACATCTTAAATGATATGTAAATATTTATTATTTCAAATGCTGATAGCTTTGCTACAAAAGAAAGAAAATATCAGATTTATGAAAATATTCCATGTGAAATATCAGTGTTTTAACTCCTTTACTGAATTTTTCCCCCTATGGGGATTTTCCCCTCCTTCTCTGTTCTCCACCAGAAATTTAGACCATAACACTGCTTAATAATTTCACTTATTTTTTTCCATAAAATAGAATACAATATAAAATAATAAAAGTGGTTTGTAAGTACTCCTAACTTTAACTAGCACTTTTCTGATCTATTTGACAAACAGTTAGTATGTTTATATGTTTCCTTCCTTTTTTGGCAGTTGGTCCAATGTTGATGGTTATTTTCCTTGTATGAGTAACAGTGAGTTTCAAATAATTATAAGATTATGAACTGCTACCAGCAGAAAATTTACATAAAGATTTTTGTATGTTGAAATGCCAAATAAATGTTTTCCTTTTGAAATGCAGGGAATTCTTTATGATCAACCTGTATAAGCTTTCTCTAATCTAAAAAAAATCTTAGTGTTTTTTTGTGGTGGTGCATTCCCCCCTGCTCCTTTCCAGGCTGCAGCATGATCTGAAAAATGCTTATTAGGCCTTGGCTTTGAAAACACCACTTGGGCTTAGCTTTCTGAGCCTATTAGAAACACTGTCTGCTCCCAGAAACTGCTCAAAAGCTTCTGCTTTCCTTATGATCAGCCTTGGAAAATATTCCTCTTGCCTGAATGGCATAACATTCCTGTTCTCACACTTTCAAAGAAAGTGCTGACCCATACTGAGGCCAGGATTTGTTATGACTAAAGCCCACTCTCTTGTGTCCTTATAAAAAGCAGTCCAAGACGGGGCCGTTTGAACTCTCCTGGACTGCAGTGGGTGCCTGCGACCAGCAACCTCCCTCTGAGTGGAGCCTCGCAGAGCCTCTCATCAAACCCTCATTTTTGCTATACCTGGAGGATCACAAAAACATGCTGTGTCCTGGGTCCCTCACTCCTCAAGGCCCAGTCCTTGTGAAAGCATCCAAAGTATTTCACTAACCTCTTAGAGGAATTTTCCACAGGTACCTTGCTTGCACTGACTGTCTCTGTCTGGGTGCATGCCCCTGTGCATATGCTGTAGCAAATCTGAGAGAAATACTGCTTTCTTAGACGTTTAAGTACCTCAGATATCTATATACCCAGGCCTGGAAGTAAAGTTAAGTTGTAGGTATAAGCGTACTTAAATGCTGCTAAGTGTTGTTCTTTTGCTAAATTTTTAAACACGGGTTAAGCTAAGTGTTGCTAAGTACCCTTTTTTAAAGCTCCTAAGTTTGACATTGAAGTTATAATTTTGCTTAAATGCTGTTAAGTGGTATTTCCCTGTTAGATTGTTACCGTTAAGCTATAAATTAAGTTATAAGTTAATTTGGGTATAAGTTAAGTGTTTTCCCTATGTTAAATTACGAGACTTAAGGGATAAGTTAAGTACTTTTAAGTGTTGTTAAGCTTTAGGCTGTATTCCTTTTTATATTTGGCTGCACTGCCTTCTCACACACACCACCACCCCCTCACCCACACACCTCCTCCTCTAGGTAGCTCTCAATCCACTTCTGTTTTGATTGCCTGGATTTTTTTTTGGTTTTGTTGTTGTTTCTTTTCCCTTGTTGTGCCTTAGTTGCTATGTAAGTAGTAGAGTGGATCTTGCCAATGAATTTGTCGTGCTTTGTCACTTAATATTAAATCTGACTTTTGCTCATACTCTTGTCAGTGATTTTTTAAGTGATCTCAAATACACTCATTCATGACACTTTTGCAAAGGACCTTTTGGTCTTTTTTTCTTAAGCATAAGTTAATGTTTTGTACACATTTTCATCTCTCAGGGTTTTCATGAAGCCAAATGTTATAGAAACAATATTTATTAACAGAATGTTCTAAAATACATCATCAAAGAGAAAAAAATTGCACAAAAATATTCATAGAGTACCAAAATGTTTCCACCAGAAATAATATTTAAGACAATTTAGTAATTGAGACTCTGTTTATTACATCCCAGATTTGCGAACTTTTTATTCAGCCACAGCAAAAAACCTTTGACAATATATTGTTATGATTGCCTTTCTCTCTCTCATGGGTCTTCTCTTCATAAAAGTATTATTTCTTTTTCTGAAAAAGAAAGAAAAAGCAAACAACAACCCTTTATTCTATTGGAAATGCTATTAAATAGCAAATGGAGTACTCATTGTGTACAGATCTTACTCAAAGTTATTGAAGCTGGTGTCTTTTGATTTCAGTATCTTCTGGTTTAACTATATATTTTATTAAAGGGAATATGCCCAAATGGGATTTGACTTTGGCAATCAGTAAAAGGATTGAAGTTGACTGTCAAGAGATGCTTTTGTTGAACCTGTGTTTCATTGCAGGTTTGTTTGTTTTGTTTTTGTCTTTTCCCCAGGAATGGTCTGTATGCTGTGCTGGAATGTAGAATGTTTCACCTAATTCCCTACTAGGGTAGGAATCCTACTGATTGAAGGGGAACTAGATTAATATTAATTTGTCTTTTTTTTCTTTTATTTTTTTCTTTCCCCAAAATTTTAAAACTTCCTGTTCCAGAAACACATCTGCCATGGTTAATTCTTGACCAAAATCTACATCCATTTTTTTTTCCACTGATTACCACTCAGAACTGGGTCTTCACCGTAAGTGTTCATGGCATCAGTACCTGTGTTACTAATCTAGACCAGAAGGGTCATCTAATTGAGCTGTTGAGGTTCCTTTGTCTTTTTCTTTCCATGGCATAGTGCAAGGTATCCTGCTATCCCAAAGCAAGCAAGTATCCTTCAGTCACACCAACTGAACAAATTTAAGATATTTTCAATTCCTGAGTGTTGTATATGAGTGCACCATTATCTTCAAATAAGAAAGATAATAAAAATGATACACACCTTTTCTAATGTTCAATTCAAAATTGACCTATTCTTGCAATCTAATCATCATTCTTTGTACTCCCAGAAAGTAAATATTCTGAATACACACAAATATAATGATGATTTGTACAGAAGCCAGGTTATTCTCTGAAAGTCCATTTTCATATTTTTTTCTGGCAAAAACACTAGGATATTCTTTGATTATAGTGGTCATTACCAGCCTTTCAATGCAAGGGGAATCAATAGTTTAATATGAAGTGTGAATATTGCTGTTAAAATTTTGCAGGAGAGCTGATAAGGAATTAATAGCTCTTAGAGGAATTTTCTGAGTAATTGAAACTCTTCATGGGGAAGAATCAATTTCACCTAATTTCCTATCTCAAAAATGGTAGTTTCTAAATTACCATTAACTGAATGAAAAAGTTCTTAAACAAAATTAGCTAAGAGAAGCAATCATTTATGGAACTGAGTTAATAAAAAAAAAGATCTCAAGTATTCTACCTGAAAATATTCTGTGTTTTGATTTCTTTCCCAACAGTTTCTGGGAGTTTTTTCTGTTTGCTTGATTTTATAACTGAAAGAATACTGTATATTGAATAATTATATATAACTGTGTACTGTAGAAAAACAGTGAAATGCAGTTTTTCAGACTGATTTGACAAAAAAATTTCTCAGGTCCTGGAGTGTTTGTGCTGTCATCAAAGTTTCAGTGTCTCTCAAAAATTCATGGGCTTATATTTTCTTTCTTAACCACAGCGAAAAGCTTATTTTGATTTTTGTCTTTATTCCACTTTGATTTCTGACAAATCCTGGTTTTCTTAGCCGTCCAACTATGAGTATCTCTTTCTTGCAAGGACTGCTGGTCTTATCCTTTGAATTCATCCTTGTGTTTCACTTTTAGGTTTATTACTTGGGGTTTTTTTGTTTCTTATTTTACTGCTACATTTCAGTTCCATTTGCCAGTACTTGCTTAGCTCACATGCCTTTCAATTTTATTTCTTCTGCTGTATTTTAATCTGACCTGCCTATTTTCACAGGAATATTTTACCACCTAAGTATCTCTCCATACATTTTCTTTTAAAAAATAGGTGCCAAAAGTAAAAAAAAAAAAAAAAAAAAAAAAACCAAAAACCCATCCTCAGCCTTCTTACTACTGTAAAAGTAATGAAGAAGATTATTTTTTCTTTTGTTTTATCATCTACAATATAAAAAGTGATCTCTTTGAGCTGTATGCACAGACTCTGTCTTTTTAAAAGACACTGTCTTTTTGAAAAGCTTTTTAAGACAATGGTTATACTCACAAAGGATTTGTAGTCTGCTTCTCTTTGGAGTTTTTTTGCTGCAGCTTCACTAGTTTCCTGTGCTTATTGAGTGTGGTCCTTTGCGTCAGAAGCAGATGCTTTTTATGCCTGGAGATTGTCTATCAGATGGTGATATAAGTAATAATATAATTTTGTATTTAGACAGCTGTTAATATAATAAGGATCTGGTAAGAATTTTACAGGTACTTATAATGAAATAACAGTACTCAAAAGTGATAAGTTTTTCTTGTACCAAGGGAACAGGAATCTTGTGGAAACGACGATAAGACACAGAAAGTTATTTCCTATTCCTGTAGAAATGCTTAGTGAATACAATTGCTTTTAAGAAGCAAACAATGTGTAATACAGATCAGTCATGAAGAATACACTGGCCTTGTGAGGAAAAAAATCCATCTTATAAACTCTTATACCTAATTTTCTGATTATTTACTTTCAAAGAGCAAAATGGTTGAGTTTTGATTAAATCAACCTGTCTGGTTTCTTCTGGAGTGAAAACAAAAGTAACTTCTCTTCAGCAATGAATCTGTAGGTAACTTACAACATTGTTTATTTGGTGAAAGTGAAATATTGTGACTGTACTATTGAGAACATTAATATTTAATTTTTTTCCCTGTCTGATTTTGGTCATGAGTAACATGTCTAAGTTATATAATACAGCAAGAACTATTGTATCTAGGAAGGCAAAATGGAGACTTAGGAGTCTAAAGAACAGTAAGGTGTAGAGAGTTCTTTTCATTGCTAAATATGATTATAAATTACATTTATTACACATGACCCAAAGGACCGGTGTGCAGCAATGTATTAGGAGTAGGAATACACAGTAATGAACAACCTCTGCCCAGTATTATGGCTAGATGAAAAAAAAACCAAAAGAAAATACAAAGGAGGTACTCCATGAATTAATAGGCACACTGTGAGTAACACAGTGACAGCAACTGCTTGTTCTGTGAATTGCTGTCTATGATGGGAGGCTTATCTGAAGGTTTAACCAAATGGAAAGCAAGGGAAGTGCCTCTGGGGGAAGGAAGATGAACCATAAATTAAACCTGGGAGGACAAAGTCCTGGCTGCTCTGGCCAATGGAGAAACACAAGGGCTGGCCACGAGAGAACTGCTAGAGCTGCAGAATGCAAAGGGAATGATTTTAGCTTTTTGAATATTACATTGCCATGTTCTGTTAAATGATTTTAATTATTTCCATTTCTTTCCTCACACAGATGCACATTTTTTTGCTTGATAGCAGGATCTTTGCAAAAATGGCTCAATATCCTGCATGCTGGCTGTAGGTCTAGCCAACATAGAAGGAAATGGAGAAAAAGGTCATATGGCATAGAGCAAAGAGAACAATAACAAAAAATTTATAGACTACTGGTTTTACTGTTTCAGTTCCTGAAACCTGAATCTCTAATTGTTGGTGGTTTTTTCACCCCAGGTAAGACAGTGGTAATTGTAACTGCATGTATTTATGTGTACACCTATATGTGCTAACTCAGATAATATTTGTAAACTTTCAGCCAGGCCTGACAAGGCATTAACGATGATTGATTTTTCACTTGCAATTATATGCAAATTGATCTTAAACTGAGAGAAAAGATAAATGGGCCAGGTCTTCTACGGATGTAAATCAAACAGCCTATTGACTACAATGGCATTATGCCAAGTTAAATCATGAGACAATTGGGACCACTTAAGTTTCAAAAGTGCATCTGAAAACTTGTAGTATTTAAAATATTGGTCAAAAGTCTCTGCAATTGTTTTGGTTTCAAGGGAAAAAGCCAGAATCAGTTTGGGTTTATGGTAGTATTGCAGTCTCCTTTAGAAGCAATACAGACAACTCATCCTGGGCATCTTCTTCACTTGTAGTGAAGTCACTTGACTGTCAGCTTCTTACAAGGCACACTGCTTTCTTCCTCTCCCTTTTCCCCTTGTTTGTGCTACACAGAACCACAGAATATTCTGAGCTGGAAGGGACCCACAAGGAGCTTGAGTTCAGCTCTGAAGTGAATGTCCCACACAACAGACAATGCCATGGTAAAAAAAAGAACATTTCCTGCCACACACAAATGATGAAATAGTGCTGCAGATAAAACTATACAAACCAGTCTTAAATTGTACATCACATTCTTAAAAAGATGACACTTAAATGAGGAAATACAGAACCACATGAAAAAAATTTAAAGGCACAATGGATGAGTTTGTTTGTTTTTTTTTTAATCAACCATCATGGTTATAAAGAGAGATTTTGTTTAGCTGAGAACTTGCAAAAATTGAGAAATTGTGTGAAATCTTTTTTTCATAGGGAAGGACAGTGGCAATAGAATTTTAACAGTGAACTGTGTAAGTGTTTTATTTAAATAAATTTCAGCAAGAGAAAAAAACCTTGTTGCTCTTTCATATTTGGCTATAAAGTAAGCAATCATTTGATATTTTCTATTATGAACAAATATTTAAATACAGGGGTACTTTTAATTTTGAATATTTAAATGAGTTTTAAGACATGCACTGATTACCCAAGTGATTAAAAAAATGGAAGAAAAAAGTCATGCCTAAGCATTCCTCATCAACTGTATATTATCTTTAACTACATCAGTCCTGTACTCCATAAATTTTCCCACTTCAGCTCTCAGTAGTTACCAAAAATGAACGTAAGTGTAACTTGTGAGTCCATTTGAGCAATTAATACATACTCTGCATATCTTAATTTCAGTTCTACAGCAAAATAATTGGCTTAACACTTTTTTGAAGAAAGCTGCTGGTGGGAAGAACCACATATCCTCATAGAGGTATGATGGAACTTCATTTATTGTTTGCATCAAGCCTGGTTTTATACACGTTCCAAGCAAAGCAGGCATTGTTTATTGAAGCAAAGCAGGTATTGTTCATTATTTTTAAAACTCCTTGAAACTGATACATCAAACAATTGCTATGTGTTTCATACATCCTGCTGTCCTACTTCTCACATCTTAATAATTACTACTAACAATCAACGCATTCCTTTCACATTCCGAAACATCTCTATCTCACCTTCACAAGTTGCCTACCATGTTTCTTTTCAGCCTAAACTAAATCAGTGTGCTCTTGTTCTCAGCATACAATACTCTTAATTCTATTAATTGCTGTAACTGCTGACTGGGGTGTGCAAGTCGTGCAGCTCGAGCAGCTCTCCATGTCCGTTCTCTTGCAGAAATTCCTCTACACTTTTTTTCCTGTTATTCCTCTTCTAACCCTGCTGGACACTCATGTGACTTAGAAATGAAATTTTAGAAAATGTTATAAAGGAAAAGATGGAAGAATGTGCTGCTTATGGATGGGATATAGTTCACTTTCTTTATAGTAGCTGGTACGGGGATGTGTTTTAAACCACAACAAATAAATTGCATATTCTTTCCCCAATTCAAATTATACAATAGAATGAATTTGTTTCAAAATTGGTAGAAGAACCCATCATTTTTATTCCATTCCAATATGCATTCTCCATATTCTCCTAGCTGCTATAAAATCCAGCTTTTTCATTATCTGTTGATGTCTGTCTGTAAAATGTCTCTATAACCATGTTTTCTCCCAGTAATTACCCTCTCACAGGTTGTTACTTTCCACTCTTTTTCTGCAACCCCTTGCAGGATAAGACTTGGAGGTGCAGCAAGCAGGGGACCAATACAGAACACATTGCACTCATAGCTGACAGCTAAGAGTGAAATTGTAGTAATAAAATAATTCATTAGGTTATAAATGTGGTTCACTGCTGAAAATTCATCTGTTGTTTAATGATTCCCAGAGGAGATTATGATTGAATAAGCTAAGTCTATAGTGGGTCACCTCCCTGAAGCTGTAGGATGCTCCTGCCCAAGTCTGCTCCACCAGCTGGAGGTGAACTGAGGGGGGAGGATCCAGTCACAGCCTTGGTTCCTAGGGGTGTGCACTCCCTAAAAGGCAAAGTTTGCCTGTTTTTCCTGATTTTTACGCTCTCTTTGCCACTCCCATTTGACTAGACTCAGCTCTTCCTGTCTACCAGCTGCTTGTCTCAATCCAGTACCTCCTTATGACACTTTCTGATTATGCATCTGTTATTTCTTCCATTTCATAACATGTTTCTGATCTTGATTACCTCAGCTCAATCAATTCTGCTTCTTTCTTTTTTAATACTTCAGTGCAACTTCCCTCCCCCCCCCTCCTCTTCCTACCCTAGACTTTTTAACCAGCTGGTTTTAGTCCAATCTCTTACATCTGGCGGCTCTTCCATCGGTTTCATTCGTTTGTGGCTCCTTGTGCTGTCTCAGTCTCTCCTGCTTTCCAGGTCTTGGTCTTGGCCTTTATTTTTCACCATATTTTGGCACTCTTACACAGATTCTTCACCTCTGCCTACTTTCTGCACAGCAACATTTTTCCCTTCTTAAGCTGTTAACCTCGAGGTGTAACCCCTACTGCTGATGAGCTCGATCTTAGCCAGTGGCGGGTCCATCCTGGAGCCAGCTGGCATTGGCTCTGTTGGACACATGGGAACCTTCTGGAAACTTCTCACTGAAGTCATCCCTGTAGTTTTCTGCTGCTACCAGAACCTGGCAAGAAAACCCAATACAACAACTGATCATGAAGAGTTGTTCCTCTCAGTTTCAGCTGATGTATAGCCAGAGTAGGCACATTTGAAACATTGATGGTGAACTCTTACACTGTCTCCCTCTACAAATATAGATGATTTACTTACTTATTTTAAAAGAAACAAACATTTAGAGCTAAAGAATTTTAACCCCATCTTAAATTTTATCATATATTACTCTTAATAGTGTAAATTGGTGCCATTGTTAGGTTATTCTGATAAATGTTGATGGGAAATTGGGTTAAGATGCATGAGTACATGTTTGCATTATGTTCTGTTTAGCCTTTTGTGTTTAGTGGAATTACAGAACAGCAACAGGGACTAAAAGAGAGACAGCTTCAGGGACTATGGGTGCAGAGTTCTGAGGGCAATGGCCCATCAGAATGTAGCAAAAGGCATAATCAGTGTTTATAACGATCGCATAATGCTTACATAAATTCCTGCTTTCTAGCTGATAATAGCCTTCAGCTAGTGGACATTTGCATTCTGAATAGTTACAGAGAAATTGGTTTATTAACTGCCAGAATTCTATACCTATATAATGAAGAATAATACATTTTCTTGCAGACAACACAAAATTAATTTATAATACAGAAGACTTTTACAAATATGTTTATCCAAAAATAGTACACTTGGCCATAGTACACTTGGCCTACAGCCACCATTCCTACTAATATATTTTGACTGAATACAAATCCTGTTGAAGATTAACTTCTGTCAGAATGAAGAGTCCATAGAAATACAGCTGATCCTGCTTATAAGAAACTGTGCTGAAGTGAAACTTATTATAGAAGAATGGAAGGTCTAGGAATAATTTATGGATTAACCAAAATAGCATAAATACTTAAATTATATTTTCTGTGCATTTTATAGAACAGTTTTGGGGATATTTTTTTCTTTTTCTTTGTTTTTACTTGGTGTTAGTGTTCTTCTTTGAAGTTCAGCTTCTCTATTTTAGTTTACGTGTACAGAAAGCTGTTTTTCCAAACATATTGGGTTAACTGATGGACATGGTGAATATAGTACATATGTGAAGATTTTAGAGATTTTTCTTCTTCTTTACAATCTAGTACAAAATTTGAGATAGTTTATTTCCTTCATAAATGGAAAACAATACCTGAAAAATACCTTGACACCTCAAGATTAGAATACTGTCCTTCCAGGATTAGGAACTATTTTAGTATACAAAAACCACAAAGCAATGATGTTGATGAGGATCGATTTTTCATCCAGGTCTGAAGTAGCTGGGTTTTGGTCATCCCTTTCTAAAATGTCTCAGCACAAAGAGAGTAGAACTGATTTTACTGCAGTATTCATGGCCGGTGTACAGCTCTGTTTGTGGGTGTTTAATATGCCATAAGGAAGTTTCTGAGTGCAGTGAAACAGACTTAGTATCAATCTCTACTGAGAGGAATTTTGCCTCAGGAATGCTGCCACTGAACTGACAGCCCTTTGTTGACAGTATGCCTAAAATTTGTTAAGATGTACCCCTGAGACTGAGTTATGGAAGACTGTTAGGCCCCACGAGGAGATGGAAAGCAACCCTTTCACAGTAGGATTTCATGAGTAGAGAAGTCAGATGAAATAATTACATACATGAGTTTTCTTTAAGGCAGACCTATACAAGATGATGGTGGTTTCATTGCAACTCACTTTGACTTGGGCAAACAATGACACTGTCTTTACTCTGCCATTTTTAAAATGTACTTACATTATGTATTTTTTAAAATGTCTACCCTTGTTCATTTGGACAACTTCTTTCAAATGGGAAGAGTTATTCTTCCTCTTACTAGATATTTTGTATATTCTAAGAAAATTAAGAAACTTTTAACTGCATCATCTGGAATTATTTTGATGTTCTCCAGAGTGCCTTGCATAAAACAATCATTCCAATGTTTTGCTGGATATTTTTCATTAACTTTCAGTGAATCCTATAAGCTATGAGTTACTCACAATGTCAGAAGAAGAGATTAAAAATAAAAAATGTAGTCTATAATGTAGGTTTAGTGGTCATGTAATATGTGAATTCCCTCCTTAATGAATACAATTGGAGTGGTCTTCCCAGAATGCTTCCAAGAAATCTTGGAAACAGTAACATAAATACTGGTCACTTTTCATTGTTGAAAATATTTTGTATAGCATAGCTGTCAAAGTTAAACCTATGGTCAACAAAATTGTTCCTAAAAGTTATGGAAAATAGAATAGAAATCTAGTTGAATGATTGGTTTTTCACTTTATTTTTGAATATTTCCCTTCCCATTTTTATAAACTCAAATTCCAGTGAGAAATGACACTTGTAAATTGAAAACTAATAAGTAGCAGATTTTTTTCTCTTCTTAATAAGCTTGTCATGATATATTAAAGTAAACTCTGGAAACTGCAGTTGTTTTATCAAGCTTTTATCAAACAGTGTAATGATTTTTGGGTATATTTCCTTCAGAAACATATAGTTCAATCATACTTTAGCTCATATCAACAAATCTTAGTTTGTAATTCACGAATCTCCCCCAACATAAACAGTACAGATTAATGGAGTGTGCTTCTCATCTATCTTGTAAGTATTCCACATATAAAATTAGAGGAAAATAGTTTAGCTGTATAAAATGAATTATTTTAGTCTTAACCATTATGGAGTACAGGATCATAAAAAAATTTAATTGTTCTGTCAGTTACTAATTCTGTGTTTAAAATGATGGTGTATGTGATTAAATTCCAACTTACAACAAATTCAATTAGACTAATGAAAACTAATTATGAGTATTTCCAACCCCATTAGGAATATCAGTTCAGTACTTTGTCTGCTATATATTTAAAATCTGCCTGTACATGGCAACAGAATTTTTTGGTAAGGTTTCATGCTAAAAACATGACATAAATTGTGAGAAAAATCAAAGGAATTAAATAACTGAATGGCCAGATAAAATGCTAATACAGTTTAGAAATTCATTATGCATCTTGTCAATGTTCCCATAGTAAATATTTCAATGTATGTCCCTTATTGTTGTGTAGGCTTGGCATTAAATAATCATGACCATGATATCTGTAGCACCAAAGAAATGGACCATAGGAAAACAAAATATGATTCATGTTCCTTGCAACTGAAATGGAAAATTACTATTATATGACCATAACTGATTATCTTCTACTTTGAATCGATCAGTTGTCTGGATGTAACAAGCCTGAAGGACTTTAATAGCTTTGATTCCCTAGTACTCTAATTTACCCTTTTTTATTGAGAATTTGTAACAATATTTTTTTTCTAATGGAAACAGGATTATTTTACATTATAAATTGCTAGTAATTAAATCCCAGATCATTTAATTGTACTTAATTCTAAAAATAGGAAAAAATATTTGAAGGGTTTGAAAAATTCTAAGCATATTCAAGAATGATGAATGAATTCCTCATTAGTCAAAACATTGCCTTATGAAAAAACACTCGAAGGAGAGAAAGAAAATGGACAAACCTGCGTAGCTATATGTACCTCTCACTTCTCTGGTATTACAAAGAAGTGCTGTTAGAGTTATTTGCCTTCCCTACTTTTGAAATTCTTATAAGATCTCGTTAAGAAAATATTCAAATACTTGCCAGTTTCCGCTGAAACTCTTCTTTGAATGACCTGAAAGTTTTTATAAAAAATGATGGGACATGTCTATGCCAAAAATTTTTACAATTTTTTGAAAAATACTGGATTTCAGGATATATGTAAGGGAACATTTGTTTTTTACCCTTGTTTACCTTGGTACAAAATACTTGAAATTTATTTTGGCTGTTGATGATTCTACCTATCCTGATTAATGAAAAGAATTCTAAGTTACCCATTGAGTTTCTAGAAGAACAAAGAAATACGTTGAAGTTTGTAAAAGTATTAACTCTTCAAGTGTACTGTTTTTTATTTGTCTGAGGATGTTTCTTTATGTTACTTGCTGCTTTGCCCTTACAAGTAGTACATAGAATCAATGAATCAAATTTTTTACATTACTTTTACATTTTTGCAAGATTTTTTAAATTACTGATAGGTCATCATGTGAGTAGTTGTATGGTCACCTAAGAATTTAATGTTAGATTCATTTAAGGAGAAAAAAAACCCATTTGGAGCAAATGTCACTAAGTCAAATGGTTTAACTAAAGGTTTTCAGGAAAGTGGCATTTATTTGTCACTTTCTTTGACATTGTGACTTTTCATTTTGAGAGAGAATTAGGTAACTTTTTGTGTGAGGCCAGTGGGCAAGTAATACACCATACTAGAGAGGATCAAATTCAGAAATTAATAGCTTAATGGTTAAGAGCAATGATTATCTGTGAAAAGTCTGCAGCTTAGGAGAACAAATAGACTTCTGTCTCTCAGTTAAAAACCCATAAAATTTATATATAGGCATTTTCACATAATGGTTAGAGGACCAGGAGTTCCCATATTAGACTTATTTCCGTTTCAATCTCTGAAACAGGATGCATGACTTCACTTGGATTAGAAAACTAATGGAACAAGTCAAAGTTCAGCCTTTGATTTTATGGGGTTTACTCAAGTAGACCCCTTTTATATTTAAAGGTACAAAGTATTTTTTGGATATGTTACTGCAGCTCATGTATAGAAATGGGATTTACATGTCATAAATGTGCATAGATATACAACAATACTCACATAGAAACACTAGCATTACACACAAATAGATAACGATATTTGAGCAGGAAAACACGGAGATTTTATTTGCTTTAAAGAAGTATCTATTAAACTAAAGTTAGTTCACAATGGGCGACCCACCATTGGCCAAAACTGAGCCCATCAACGGTAGCACCTTTGTGATAATGTTTTTAAGAAGGGGTAAAAAAGAGAGAGGAGTGAAAATTTGTGGAACAACTATGTAGAAAACAAGTGTTGCATTGAGTCCCTGTTCAGGGGCCAGCTGTTGCATTGGTGGTGTTGATGAGCGATGCAGGCACCCCAGGCAGGTGCAAAGGAGAGCCATTTATTGTCAAAACCCCGGCCTTTTGAAGCAGTTAGCCAGTTATCAGTTTACATTGTTTTAAGGCACAAAACCCCAAGTTAACCAACCCCCATACACCACGATGCGGACACGCAGCAGTCACGCAGCAGTCTCCCAGTTTCTCACGTCTGTCTATTCCAGCTGAATCATTCTCCCATAGTTCCCTTCTGTTTAGCCTAAGTAACAGGCCACAGCCATGTTACAAGGCCTTTCCTTTATAAAGCCTTACCTATCAGTAACAAACAAGGACAACACAGAAGGAAGGGGAGGAGGTGATCCAGGTGCTGGAGCAGATTCCCCTTCAGCCTGTGGAGAAGACCATGGTGATGCAGGTTGATGCCCTGCAGCCTGTGGAGCACTGCAGTGGAGCAGGTATCCACCTGCAGCCTGTGGAGGACTCCACATCAGAACATGGACATGCTCTAAAGAAAGCTGCAGCCTGTGATGAACCTATGCTGGAGCAGGCTGCTGGCAGGAGCTGTGCCCTGTGGAGAGGAGCCCATGCAGGGACAGGCTTTCTGGAAGGAACAATGGCCTGTGGAGAAATCTTTCAGGAGCAGTTCACTCCTGAAAGACTTACCCCATGGAAAGGACCCATGCTGAAACAGTTCATGAAGTATTGTCTCCCATGGGAAGGACTCCCCTCCCCGGAGCAGGGGAAGAGCATGGAGAAGAAGAAGCAGCAGAGATGACATTTTATGAACTTACTACAATCTCCATCTCCTGTTCACTTGCACAACTTATGGGGAAGCAGGTAAGAGTTATAAATACAGATATGAGTTGAACCTGGCAAGAAGGAGGTGTGGAGAAAAAGTGGTTTTAGTTTGCTTTTATTTCTCACTATCATACTGTTATTATTTAGCAATAAATTAAATTAATTTGCCCAAAAATGTCCGTTTTGCCTCTGACATTAATTATTGAGTGACCTCCCTATCCTTTTATTTATCCCAAAGCTTTTTCTCTGGATTTTCTCCCTCTGTCCTGTTGAGGAGGGGAGTGATAGTGTCTTGCTGAGCAGGAAGGTCAAACCACTACACCACATTATGTGTTCTGCATGCCCGTTTTCCACTGTTCTATGCTGTTTTATCTAGGTAGGTGTTTTGTGCTTCATGATGATGACAACCTCATTATTATAATGTCAACCTTTACAATGAAAGAGAAAGCTCCATTTAGATCCATGTGATGGGGAGAAATCCAGCACTCAGTCAACAGTCTGAAAGTTAAATCTTAAAATCTCATTTTTTCTTCTTCAGTTCCAAGTGATGACAAAGAGAAAGAAATTACATGTTCTTACCATGACAATCTTCCTTCTGCTAAATTGTGTCTAGCCACATCTTGTGAGTTTTAAACTGCAATTCTACTTGTGTTGGTTTTAGCATTATTTTTCCCCTTGTAAAACTTTAAAACATAACTAGAAAATGAGTCTGTATAATAACCTGACACTAGGGCCTCAACACTATTTCAATTTCTTGAATAGCATAGCATGGCATAGTATAGCATAGGATAGCATAGCATAGAAAGTTTCAGAGTGTGTTTATACTTGTGCGGTTTTGCTCTGTCTTAAACACAAGATATATTAATGAATATGTTTTGCATATTATCAATATACACTGGTGAGAGACTGTATACAAGGACATGTAGAGACAGGGTGAGGGGAAATGGCTTCAAACTGACAGAGAGTAGGTTTAGATTAGACATTAAGAAGAAATTCTTTACTGTGAGGGTGGTGAGGCCCTTGCACAGGTTGCTCAGTGAAGTCAAGGATGCCCCATCCCTGGAAGTGTTCAAGGCCAGGCTGGAAGGGACTCTGAGGAACCTGGTCTAGTGGAAGGTGTCACTGTCCTTGGCAGGGTAGCTGGAACTAAATTATCTTTAAGGGCAACTGTGCACCAGAGCAGATCACCCAGAGAGGGTGTGGAGTCTTCCTCATTGGAGACGTTCCAGAACCATCTGGATGCAACCCTGTACGATATGTTCTGGGTTGACCCTGCTTAAGCAGAGAGGTTGGACTAGATGACCCACTGTGGTCCCTTCCCACCTGACCCATTCTGTGATTCTATGTTGTTTTGATTAGAACTTTGAGAAAAGTTTTGGAGATAACAGGTTGGGGAAGAGTTAAAATTTTCACAGTTGAGAGGAACAATTAGACTGCAGTGATACAAACCTACAAAGAACGATTATAAGCAGCAGAGATGTGGAGAATCTTGTCTCTCTTCTGATAGTGCTTTGCATTTGCTTCTGTGTTTAGGGCTTTTGCTTGCTTGCTTGCTTTTGTTTTAGCCCTGTGTTTCCAAAATAAATGTAACACTAGCCTTTTCTATTTGTCATCTTGGCAAAAACAGAGGTCATGGGGAAAAGTTGTTGATTCTCAGTTGCTTCTGCCAGAGTAGAAATCACACTGATTTCTTTAGGGAAAAAAAAGGAGCCCAGAGCCTTTTCCTGGCAGCATACATTATTTTTGTGCTAATTTGTATCTCTACACTGATAATTGAGAAGTCTGCTGTTAGACAGTAGCCTTTGAAGGCAAATTTTCCTGGAATGACAAAAAACAGGGAATCAAAGGGGAAAATACAGTATGACACAAACAGAAATCGGAAAAGGATTAGAGAGAAATTAAATTTTAAAAAGCACCATATTTCTAAATTCTCTTCTATGAACCCTTGCCAGAAATTTGATAGGTATTCTTTTCTTCCCTTCCCTTCCCAGAATTTCCCTTCCCAGAATTTTCCTTCCCAGAACTTCCCTTCCCTTCCCAGGATTTCCCTTCCCAGAAATTCCCTTCCTTGTATGCTTGGAAAGTCCAGGTACAATTGAATAGAGTGCTGTTCATGGCAATAAAGTGTAGTAAAAAGATAGGCAATATTTAGAGCCATGGAGTATGTTTGTCTTTTAGGTAAAGGCTGATCAGTAGCAGTTTATTCAGGTCAGGACTTGCAGAGAGTACCTTTAGAATGTATAAGGAAGTTGAACATTTTCTTGTTTCAGTCATACTTACTGCTCTCTGATTTGGCTTGTTAAGCATCTGTTATCATGGGTAATACCAATGAAGGCTTTTACTAAGTAATTAGTAATAAATAGTTGTTGGATTTAAGATCATGATGATTTCATCTTACATTATATTTTTGAAAGAGTCTTTTCAATAAAAAGCTCTAATTTTTTTGCTTCTTTAAATTTTAAACTTTTTAAGTTATTATTGCAAACCCTGAATCTTCATTACTTACAGAAAGCAAACAGATATTCCCATGCTTGTAGCTGCTTTTAAAAAGCAGTTTGTTTTCTGCAGAAATGCCAAACATTTCCTTAGTTTTGTTCTCATATGCCTTCATGTTATATATCCTTTTGGAAACCTTGAATTAGACAGTACATACATTTGAAGTATTAAGTACAAGAGGTATATGCCGGGGGCGAGGGAAAG
>VZRN01002712.1:311425-325360 GCA_013397935.1 Dasyornis broadbenti | reverse complement strand
CGGCTCAGCGCACGCAGAGATTTTCTCCTTTCAACACCTTTTATTAAATTTCCCCCCCCTTTCCCATAAAAATTTATAATAAAAGCCTTCCTCTCGCGTCGTATACAAAATATTCACTCTACCGAATAAATAAACCACGAACGTGTCGCGGGCAGGACGTGACCTCTAAAGGAAAACCAGCATCCATCCACCCACCCATCCTTCCCTCTCCTGGGGATTCACCACAGCCTCATTTACACTCTCCCTTTTCCACAGAAAAACTCCCAGCTCGCCAAAGGAAAGGTGGGGCGGGATTCACCTGTGAGGAGAACACAGTGCCCCTCATACCTGGAAGAGAAAAGCTCCCACTCTGAGGAGTTCGTACCCAAAGCTGTGGCCAGACAGGACCAAATCCTAGAGAAATTCTGTGGGGATATCAGTAACAGCAGGTAAGGGATGCTCCTACCGGGACTAGAACATCCCTAAGTCCCTTGATAGTCCAAAATATGATCCCAACAGAAAAACTATTCTTACAAGAAGCCAAAAAAGCCAATTTTGTAAAGATTTCCTTGTCCTCCTCCCTCACCCTGATAAAATCTCTGTGCCCCTCTGACCCATCACCCGGGGGTTTGCAATGAAGAATTCAAGGCCTTTACCACCCAACCCCTTCACCTGAAGCTCAGTGTGGAAGCACTTTAGGCACTTAAAATTATCAAAAGCACTGGAGCATCAGAACTGCCCCTGTGCAGGGGAAGTTCCCCACATTTACATCAGAAATATTAAAAATAAAGGGGTTTTCAGTCTTGGGTCAGGGGAGCATTTTTTTTTCAAGGACACCCCACCTCTGCCAATAAGATTTTGCCTCAGATCCTTTCTGCTTCAGCCTGGAAGTCCAGACCCACAAACTGTTTCTGGAAGTGGTTACGCCACGGCCAAATCCGTCCCCAAAGCAGCTGCGTTTCAGCACGCAGCCCTTGCTGTGGGAAAGGGAGGCTGGCAGGCCCATAATTTGAGAAGAACTCAAACAAAAACAGTGACCCCTGACGGGAAAGGGACGATGTGAGAGCCGAGCAGCGCTTTGAGGGCCCGGCTCAGACAGCAGGGGAGTCGCCCGGCCTCCCTGCCAAGGAACAGGCTGACAAAACTCGGCCAAAATAGCAACGTTCTGCCCTTCAGCCCAACCTCGCTAGTGCATCTGGCTGCCCACACACCTCCACAGAAAAAAATCAGTCACAGCCAGCTCGTGAGGGCTGCTGGAGTTGGTGTGTGTGCTCACAGCACCAATGCAGCCTTCGCTCCGCACGCTTTGGATCGTTCCTGACCGGGGGCCAGCGCCTCAGCTCCTCCTCGGTGTGTGGGCAGGTCTTGGAGTGGTTGGAATCTGCCAGCAGCAGATTTGTCCCAGCTGGGCCACTCGGGACAGGGAATGGGACTGGCCAGAGCGAAGGGACTCAGAGCTGGGAGCCAAAACAACCTGGACGGCCCAGGAGGGGTTGGTCCCCGTGTTCTGGCAGCAAGAGGTGGCTTTGCCTCACTCCAGCAGGGGTTTGCTCTGCCTCAGGGAGAATCTGGACTCCTGGCTGGAAATAAAGGACGTTTTAAGGAAGCCCAAACAGCCACAGGTAGGGAGTAGCTCCAGGTCTGAGTTTAACTCATCAGCAACTCCCCCAGGCCTTGCAGGAGAGCTCTTCCTGCTCTCCTTCGGTGCCACAGAACTGAAACCCCTGTGAGAACAGATGTCCCTTTTAGGGGCCACGTGTGGGAGAGGCACAAGAGTCTGGATCTGTGAGGGGAGAGAGCAAATGCAGGTCCAGGCACTGAGGTGAGGAGTGAGAGGTCACAGTTACTGCGAACTGTGTGAAGAGGGCAAAAACAATCATTAAAAAAAAAAAATAAAAAAAACAAAAGTACAGAAGTCCTCTCTGTCTGATGTAACCTGGTACATAGGCAAAGGTTAAGTCACCTTTTGGAAATGGTCCTAATGGGATGCTCCTTGTTTTTTCCACAACAAGGCACAGTGACTTTTCTCCTGGATGGTTCTGGAGCCCAGGTGGGGAAGGACAGAAGGACAGAGGTGTGAGTGCACCCCTGGGCACCCCCTCGGCCGAACCTTTGCCGCCCCGCTGCTTGTTTTTCCCAGGAAATCTCCTCCCAGTGCCCCATTTGCTGAAGCATTGCTCAAGCAGCTGGGTAAAACTCCAACAAGCAGGGGGTGAGGACACAGCTGGAGGTGGAGGAGAGGAGAGCCCATGATTTACCTCCTCCCTGAGCTGCTCCTGCTCAGGAACACGACCCGTTATCAGAGGGAAACTCCAATTCCCTTTTTCCCCCCCTGTCCGACCCCTTTGGTGCCGGCTGTGCTTCCCTCTGCTGAAGGCACCTTTGGAAAGCACTTCTGGCCCGGAGCACAACACCCCGAGGCCTCTTATTTACACCTGAGATTAACCCCGCGCTGCCCCCAGCCCCAGAGCCGCGCCGGGGGTGACAGCAACAGCTCGGGGGCGGCCGGTGCCCCACGAGGCTCCCCACAAGTGGCCCCGTGGGCACACACACGGCTCCTTTCTGCCACCCACGCAGCTGCCCTGGTGTCACACGGAGTATTTGGCCATGTCCCCCTTGTCAAAGACAACTTTGGTTGCGAAGTAGATGGCGACCAGTCCGAGCCCGGCCGCTGACACCATGTAGGCGGTGACGGACTGGGTGAACTGGACGATGGAGCCCATGAAGAGCGAGGGCACGACCTGAGAGAGGAGGAAGGCGCTGTCCAGGATGGCCAGGTCCAGGCAGATCCCTCGGCCCGGAGCGCCCGGGTCCGGCTCTCCCACCATGATCCGGAGGGAGACGTCGCAGGAGGAGCTGACGCACAGAGCGGAGCTGGACACGGCCGGAGGGGAGGAAGGAGAGGAGGAGGAGGAGGAGAAGAGGCTCCCAGCGTGGCCATTCTGGTAAGGCAGCTTCTGGCTGGGGAGCAGCCCTTTGGAGAAGGCTGATTTCTTGTCCAGGAGAGCGGCGTCCTCCTCCTCTTTCCTCTTGTATTTATGCAGAAACACCTGTGGGGAAGAGGGAGGAAGGAGCTGGGGCTCCGAGGGGCAGAGAGAGCCTTGTTTTTGTGCAGGAGAGCCCAGGCAGAGCGCTGTGTGTGTTCAGGGCAGTGCCAGGCCCACGTGAGATGGGCTCCAGGAGCCAGGCTGGCTCTGCCCGGCTGGCACGGGATCCAGAGCAGCCCTGACTCACCGAGGGAACCCGGCCAAGCAGGGCCTTGGTTGTGCTCAGGCTCTGGGGCTCGGCAGCCCAAAGCCTGCCTGGGGATGTTTCGTGCTGAGCCCTGGGGTGTCACCTCCTCACTGGGTGCCAAAGGAACCTGGGTGAGCCCATCCTGGAATCTCTCAGAGCGAAGGGGCTGAGCTCACTTTGGGGAATCAGAGATGCAGGGCGGTGCAAACGGGAAAGTTTGTGGGGTGGGAGGCTGGGAACCCAAACCCTGCCGGCACAAAGGGCAGAGCATCAGCCCAGAGCCCGGGATGAGCGGCCACTTCTCATCTGGGATGCTCAAAAGGGGCACCAGCTGGGACAGAACAGTCCTGGGAACTCAGGGAAGGGCTCTTTTCTCAAACCTCAGCCAAGCTGCTCCATCTGCCTGCCCAGAGCCTCCTCACTCCAGCCAGAAAAATGGGCAAAGGGAACCAAAATTTTTTTCCTTCTCACCCTTTTTTGCCTCGTTCTCCTCAAGCTGTGAGGTCTCTGGAGCATTCCCAGAGCATTTTTTAACACCACCAGGCCACGGGCAGGCGAGGCCAGAGCCAGCTGTACCCTCCTTCATTGTATTCCCAGCCTTTCCCTGTCAAGCCTTTGGCAAAGCGTTGGGAATGTGGCCTTCCCCTTCCCAGCCTGTGGAGTTTGGGTCTCATTCCATTGATAAAACATCCATGGGAGATCCCAGCCAAGCCGGAGTTTTTGCCAAGCTGAACATTCCCTCACCCCCTGTTTTGACAGAACTCCTGGTGCCAGTTGGGATGGGTTGTTCCGAAGGATTTGTTCAATGGGAACATCTGGATGCCTGTGGTAACAACTCCTACTTATTCCACGGCACAGCCAACCACTGCCCTTGGGATGAAAGAGCTGCTCTCAAACCACAAATTAATTCTGCATTTGCAGAACAAGAGAAACTCCCATTAATCCAGTGTGCAACTCAGGAACCTCCTAGGACTTCTTCCACCAGGATAACATCTGTGGGACAGGGTTACGAGCTTTTGTGCTGCTGTCACAAGTTTCACAAGGTTTATTCTTCTTGGAGCTAAGGGAACAGGAAGAGCTGCAGTTTTTATTTTACTGGTGCTGTGGATGAAAACTGGAAAGGCTGAAAATCCTCAAGTTTTGGAGCACCTCGGGCTGGCAGAGCTGCAGAATTCCCACAGGGATAAATAAACCAGACCAGATTCCCTAAAAACACTCAGATCCCTACCTGTTTGTCGTGGTGGTAGAGGGACGCCAGCGTGTAGGGCAGGATCTGGAGCGCTGAGAAGGTGAATCCCGTCAGGGCAGCTGAGATGGTGACCACGGTGACGCTGCGGGACAGGCACATGACAAAGGCTGCCCCAGGGAAGAACACCACGCTGGCCAGGTACACGGCCCGGGTCCCAAAGTGCTTCACCAGCCGGTCCATGATTGTCGAGAAGAAGATGGAGGTGATGCACTGCAGGAAGAGGCCCAAGCTGCCCATGCGGACGCCTGCGGGTGGAGAGGGGGTGAGGGACACTGCCCAGGCTGCCCCTGGGTTCACAGCCAAACGTCCTTGCCTCAGTCCCAAACCCCAAAAACATCCTTCCCCATCCTTCAGTCCCAAACCCCAAAAACATCCTTGCCTCTCTGGCACTCTCAAACTCCAAAAACATCCTTCTCTGTCAGTCTCAAACTCCCAAAACATCCTTCCCTCAGTAACAAACCCCTGAAATATCCTTCCCTCTCTGTTACTCCCAAATTCCAAAAGCATCCTTCCTTCTCCCTCAGTCCCAAACTCCAAAATCATCCTTCTCTTTCAGTTCCAAACTCTGAAAACATCCTTCCCTTTCTGTCAGTATCAAACTCCAAAACATCCTTCCCTCTCCTCCAGTCCCAAACTCCAAACAGAGAGCGAGGCACAAACAGCCCTGACCGCCTGGTTTGGCTCAGAAAGCAGAGCAGCATCACCCAGCAAATCCCGAGATTATCCCAGCCATTCTCCATCCCCCTCCCTGCATTGTGGGCACCCCAGTCCAGCCGAAGGGACTGGGAAGACGATGGGAATCCAAGATGGGAAGCTGAAGATGGGAATCCAAATGCCACCCTTGTCTGTGGAAGACACTGTCTCCCCCTTGCTCCTGCCCCAGGATCCGTCACCTGCTGCTGAACCAGGATCTGTTGTTACCTGATGCCAAAACCAGCAGCACAACAAAACGAGCAGGGAATTGTGCCTGAGCCAAGGTAAAGTACAGAACATGCACTAAACTGCAGGATCCGGTAGCAATCCGGACCTTATCCTTTCGCAAAGATCTCTCAGGTTTCAGGGAATTAAAACCATTAACTCTTTGGAGCAGGGATCGTTACCCAACACATGTTTCTATGACAGCCAGCACAATGGAGGGCTGACCCGCTGGGAGCTAAACAGTGCAAGTGTTAAATAATAATTAAGCTGCCTCTAAGTTAAACAGACACCCAGCACAAAGGGGCAGTGTGCTGCAGGGCCCTCCGAGTGGAAAAATGGAGGAGGAGGGCCAGGAAGGTGCCTCCAGAATAAAAGATTTGGATTAGGGAGAGGAAGAGAGCGGTTGGGAAGGGAGTCAAGGCTCTGGCACAACGCAGGAGCCAAAACGGGACAGCAGGTAACACCTGTGAGCAGGTGAAGTGCTGCTGGAGCAGTGACCCGGGGTGGGGATGGGGCAGCTACAGGCTTGGGATCTCCTCCTGGAGAGGGGGCTGAGAGCTGGGAAAGCTCCCAGAAACAGCTGGGAGGTGGGAATCTCACAGCAGCATGGAGGGGAGAAGCAGCAAATCCCACCTCAGTGCTCCAGAGCACACCCTGGCCTCTCAAGCCTGCTCTCCAAGGGATGGGGAGCACCATCACCATCACCATCGCTGAAACGGGAGGCGAGAGCAGCGCCAGCAGAGCCTGCAGGCAGAGCCAGCTCCATCCTGTTCCGTGTGCACCCTGCCAGGCCATCCTGCCACCCAACAATCCCGCCCCAGGCCAGGGCTGCCCTGCCAGATCCGTGCTGGGAGCAACCACGAGGTGATTCCCAACCGGGTCCCCTGTGCCACGCTCCGGGAGCCACGGGAGAGCATTCCATCCTGACCCATCTGCAGAAAGCCGAGTTTGCTGTCATTTCTTTTGCACTACCAGCAGAGCCGAGCCCATTCCCATCTCCCATTAAACGTTTCCACCCCGGAGAACACCCTCCTCACCTTCATCGTAGTGACGCCTGGCCTCTGTGCCCGGCTTGGCCCTGGGCACGCCATGGTACAGCCCTTCCCCGACAAAGTCCGTGTAGAACAGCATGAAGGTCATGAGAGCCATCCAGCTGCAGAGCTCAGCCACGAAGAGGCGGCGGATGACCCTGGGGATGCGGCAGTAGAGGCCGTGCAGCCGCGGCAGCAGCGCGCACAGGTTCCTCAGCGCCTGCAGGACGTGCCTGGCCTGCGGCAGGCAGCACCCCCGGCACAGCTGGCAGCAGAAACAGGACAGGGACGGCTTTGGGGACACATCCTTGAGCGCTGGCCCATCCAGGAGATCCCCCTGGGCGGCCTCCTCCGTCACAAAGAGCGTGGCCAGCACACAGCCGAGGAAGATGAGGGCCAGCAGGCTGAAGAGGCAGCTCTCCTGGCCGCCCAGGTAGGGCGCCAGGAAGGCCCAGTCGATGGCGGGCAGCAGGTAGCCGATGCAGCCCCCCAGGCTGATCATGAAGGCGTACATGGAGAAGGCCTGGCGGCAGTTGTCCGGCTCCTGGAAGAGGTCGGAGAGCAGGGCCTCCAGCGGGGTGAAGCACACCTGGCCGCAGAAATCCAGCAGGCCGATGCCCAGGATGAGGAAGGCGATCTCCAGGGGCCGGGGGTTGAGGGCACACAGGCTGGCCAGGCTGCTGGCGTGGGGGATGATGAAGAGGCTGAGCAGCACCCCCAGGCACAGCACCCAGATGAAAGGTCTCCTCCGGCCGTAGCTGCTGTGCCAGTGGTCGCTGGCCGAGCCGATCAGCGGCACAAAAACCAGCCCGAGGACCGGGCCTATCCCTGGGAAAGAGACACGGGGTGTCACAGGGCCAGAGCTGCTCTGTGTGTGCTCTAAAAAAGGATGTTTTGTCAGTTTGGGAGGTTTTGGTGGGTCTCAGCCCCTTACTCCAAACCGCCCTGCAGGAACAACTCTCCCTGCCCTTACTCACCCCCACCCTCCAAGGGTTAAAAAACACAGCCCCAAAGAGGTGACAACAGCTGCCTACCCAGAACCATGGTCATGAACTTCTCCTCCACGCCCACTTCCAGCAGCAGCGGTGGCACGTAGGTGATGCCGGCGGCCAGGCACACCTCCAGCCCGAAGGTCAGCGAGTTGACCAGCAGCAGCTGGGTCCGGCGGCTCTGGAAGGACATGCTGGCCCCAGCCCCCCGAGCCACGCTGCCCTCAGTGGCACAGGGCTGGGTCCTGCCAGCGGCACAGATCCCACAGATGTCCCCCAGGCAAGGACTGGAGCTTCCCTTCCTGGGCTGCTGGGGAGATGCTGCTTCCCATTTTATCAACGGTGAAGGAACCGTCTTTTCCTCTTCCTCTTCTTGCAAGATGTGGAGAGTCCAGGCAGGGATCCCACTCCAGGCTTCCCCTCCTGCTCACAGGCTGTGGTCTGTGGGGAGAGAGAGCGTTAAACACAGCGGGGACGGGGCAAAAGCAGGGGCCACGTGGATGTGTCACTGCTGGAAGGGACAGTCCCCATCCCAACGGGCTTGGAGGCTCTGGGAGAGGGGCAGCTTAAAGGATATGGGTGCCCGGTTTGTCTCCGAGGGTTTGGGACAGGTGAGACAGGGTTTGGGAAAACCCAATCCTGCCCTGGGGCTGAAGAGGCCTGATGACCTCTCTGTCCTGTCCAGCCACCCCTTACAGATGGCAGAGAGACAAAGGATTCGGGGTCTCCTCTCCCAGGGAAATTAATTATGAGTGCCCTTCCAGGATCAGGGGAGGGCCTGCAGCCACATGGGGTCATCTCAAGGACCAGGACATGCCCCGTGCTGCCCCACAGCCTCCAGGGGAAGCAATTCCACCCCAATCCCATCTCCAGCCCCCGAGATGGGGCACAGGGAACAGATGGTGCCTCCATGGAGTTTCACAAACAAACCTGACCCACTTTAGCCTCATCTAACAGTGAATGGCAATTACCTTACTCATTAGACTGAGTCATTTATTTGCCCTGTAACTGCTCCCTTCTCTCCGGCTCCTTCCGAGGGGAGAGGCCACTGGATCTGGACAGGGCTGAGCAGCTGGGGCAGGAGGGAGCTCTCTGCCGCAGTGTCAGTCCCAAATGGCAGAAATCCTTCCAAGGTCCCCAGCATCCAGCCCAGCAAACTTTGCCAAAAACCTCAGGGAGGTGGCCTGGTGAAATCAGTGCGCACTGGCTTCCCAGAGCTCCCTCTGCCCTCCATCCCTGCACAGGCGTTCGCAGGCAGGCACGCAAGGGACAGTTTCTGTCACTTTTCCCTCTCTCCATCAGCTGATAACCCACGAGGGGTGGCTGAGGGGGGCTGGCAGGGTGGGGATGACATCCAGCCATCACTCTCTGCCTCTTTCTGCAGCCCAGAAGCGCCACTCCTGAGCTCAGGAGCTGAGGGGCTGCAGTGACACTCAATAAACACCGATTATTCCCCTCCTGGGAGCCTTCACCTTCCCCCTCCTCAACTGTCACAGCAGATCCCTCCTTCCAACAACCGCCAGCATTCAAATGCCTCGCCCGAGGCCAAACAGCACCAGAGGGGGAACGGCAGCAGCTTTGCTTGGATCACCAGAGGCGGCTCCAAAGGAGCCCTGGGCCAGGCTGAGCATCCCTGCAGTGCCCTGGGTGTGCAGGGAAGCGCTGGGGCAGCGCCCACCCGGCTCAGGTATGGCTCAGGCACAGGAGGTGCCAGCCTGGCTCTGTTAGGAGGGTGCCCAGCTGTGATCGCAGATCCAGGATAAGGAATTGAAGCTCCAGCAGCACAAACCCGGGTGCTGCTCCAGGCAAAACGAACTGAGCCACCGTCCCTCTGAGTTAGACCCCAAAGGGAGATGCGGTGTCCACTGCACTCCGGGGTCTGGAGAGCTCAGAGAGGGGCAGTTATCCCAAAATAAACCCCAAACATTCAGTAAAAGATCTCTCACACAGATCAAAATTTGTTTTCTTCACTTTTACTGCTCCGACAGAGCACTGGGGAGGCAGCAGGGATCTGCCCATCTGCCTGAGAATTCCAGTTTGGAGGCAGAGCTGGATTTCTCATCAGCAGGGAGGAACAGACCTGTCTCTTCCCCCTCCACACCCTCAGAGGGCTTTATCGAGAAAATAAAACCCAGAAGCAATAATCATGTGCAGCCAGAGATAAGAAGTCTCAACAGCAATAAAGCTGTAAAACGGTTGCAGCAGATGATGAATCTTTCCAATTTAATTTTGTCCCAGTACCCATCAATTACTCCTTTAACTTTTTTCACAGAACAGAGACAAGGAAAAAACACCCCAGTGCTGAGAAGGAAGATCACCTGAACTGTCGATCTGTGAGGACAGGGGGTGGAAAAGGAATATTTGGGAGGCTCAGGGAGCCAGGACTCACCTCGTCCCTGCAGAGAGCGGCAGGTGCTCCCTGCAGCGCCCAGCCCGGGCACACAGCACTCAGGAAAAGCTGCTCCAGAGCGTGCAGGGCAGCAGAGGTGGAACCGAGCACAGCTTTGGTTTCAGGGCCCTCCCTTTCTGCTGATAACAGCAGCGTTATTAACACCAAACCACTCCTGTGCCCGGGCCCCTCGCTGAGCACGAGGCAAACGCTGCTGGCACCCCCAAAACCTGCCCCAAACCTGCCCAGGGCTGGGCTCACATGGGAATCTTGCCCCAAATTCCCTGATATTCCCATTTATCACCCTCCCTCGCTGCTCTGCTGGTGCTCCACAGCAGCCAGCGGAGGTTTAGGATGTTTTGGGGTTGGTATTTTCTTTTCCAAGCAAACAAGCTGTCCCTGCAGCTTTGCAGGTACCAGGCTGGCTCTGAGGAGCGGCCCCAGCAGCAGCCAGACCAAACTCCCTTCCTCCAAACCGCTCATCTCTTGACTCTCCCGGGGGGATTGATCCCCTGGGCTCTGCAGAAGGACTGGTTTGGCTCTGGAGTGGAAGGAGGCAGGAAAATCCATCCTCCCCTGGTGTGTCAGCAGCAGTTCCGCCTCGCCCAGGGGAGCTGGCAGCACTCTGCCCATCCCAGGGGGATTCTGGAGACTTCTCACAGCCCCACGGGGGAGGCTGGTCCATGTGGCACCGGCATTTCTCACCCCCTGGCCTCAGCGTTCCCAAATTCCCACCGCAGGGACAGAGTTTGTCCTTCCCTACGGAGCACCTGGATACCAGCAGCCCCAAAACGCCACGCCAGCCCTGCTGGGTGAGGCTTCCTGCGCTCAGGAGCAGAAGGGAGCCACATGTGGGGCTTTCCCACAGCTGCTCCCGGAGCTGCCGTGCCGTGGTGAGGGACATCAGCTGCTGCTCTTCCTCTTCTTCCCTCCCTGAGGAAAACCAAAGCAGCTCCAAAGCCACGGGTTCTGGTTTGCTTTCAAAGCTCGCAAACCCAACTTTTCCGTGCCTTCGCCTGCAGAGAAACAACAGATCAAACTCGCAGAGGCTGCCTCACCTGGCAGCCAGGTAGGAGGGCGGGTCCAGGGCAGGAGCAAAGCGCTGCTGGACAAAGGCAGCCGAGAGGAGAGGATGAGACCAGGGAAGATTTCAGGAAAAACAAACCCCAAACACCTGGAAAAGGTGGGTGTGCAGGGCATTGATGGACACACACAAAGACTGAAAGAAGCCTCTCCTCCTCCCAATCTCCTCAAACCTTCCCAACACAAGATCTTAGAAGGAATCAAATCTCAGCAGTGCTTAGAGTGAAGAGTCAGGGCTGGTGATTTGGAAAATAAAATGTGGGGTGTACTTGCACAGAAAACTCATTTATTCCTAGAAGAATCCACATCCTGCTACTCCATAATCCTTTCAGTCTCTCCTATGGGTGCAGAGGGGCCACGAGATGATGTTAAATGTGACTTTGATTTGCAGTGGTTGAGCACCTACTGCCCAGCTCAACAAACCCCAGCAGGGATCAGCCAGCAGAGAATTGCATTCAGGGTGAGGCTGCTGAGGCACTGGAAGAGGTTTCCCAGAGAGAATGTGGCTGGAAATGTCCAAGGCCAGGTTGGAGCAACCTGGGATAGCGGAAAGTGTCCCTGCCCATGGCACAGAAGTGGAAAAAAAAAAAAAAAAAAACAAAAAGAGATTATTTTTTTTAAGAAATAAAAAAATAAAGAGATTTAAGATCCCCTCCAGCCCAAACCATTTGATGATTTTATTATCATCAACTCTTTTTGACCTGTCAGGGCTGCCTCATTCCCTTAGGAAAGGAAACCCCTCAGCCGAGGCGGGGCTGCCCCAGCCCAGCAGGCCCCAGGTGATTCCCATCCTCACCTGCCCTGCCCGGATCTGACACCCAGAGAGAGGGGAGGGCACAGGGCTCCCATTCACAACCCCAAAGCTGCATTTCCAGCCTTCCAAGGGGCTCTTTATGAATTCCCGGGAAGCCTTTGGAAGAAAGGGCGGGAGAGAGCTGAGGGAAGGGCCGCTCCTCCCGCGCCAGGGCCTTTCACAGCTATCTGTCCATTCAGCGGCGCTGAATGGGAAATGCACCATGGAGAATAGCTCTGGCAGCTCCTCGGGATGGAATGGAAAACTCACCTGACCCCTCCTGACCCCCTCCCCTCCCAAATCTCCTTGGCCCCATTCACAGCGGAGGGAGGGGAGGAGAGCGATTGATTTGGTCTCTCCGAATTAACTCCGCGTTTCCATTGGGCCCCAGGGCTCCATTCTCAGGGAAAGAGCAGCAGCCGCTGGGAATCCCCTCCGAGGAGAACAAGGAAGACCTGGGAGCCCTGGTGGGTTTGGGATTCCCTCCCTCATCCCTCAGGGCAGTGTCCAGCACCCAGGATGATGGGATATCACGGATATCAATCCATGACCAAAGGCAGAGGCTGCAGGAGCACCCAGAGTTACGGAGAGGGCAGATCACCATGGCAACTCCAACTTCCACACAGGGAGACCCCTGGATTTGTCAGGACTGGGGGATGATTCTTTCCTGCCTCACTGGAACCTCTGCACTGCAGCAGCTCCAACGGGATCCTGCTGCTTCCAGGGCTAAAATCCTGAGCTGTCCAGGCCCTTTTGTGCCCCTGAGGCACTGAGGGATCTTTGGCACAGACATGTGGCCGAGGGCACCTCGCTGCCATCTCCCTTGGGCAGCCCAGAGAGGAGTTTTCCAGGGTGGAGAAAGCTCTGCCCTGCCTGCCCCTCCTCACCCTGGTACCTCACACTCCTTTAGGAGCTGGGCCAACAGCTCCGAGGATGCTTCGTCCTCATCCCACACCACAAACATCCCCCAGAGCAGAGCCCCAGGCTCCTGTCCCACAGCATGGGACAAGGAATTGCTCCTGCCAGGAGCTTTTGGCTGCCTTGGGACCTGTGCCCAGCAGGAGATGCAGCAGCCAGGCCTCCTCCTCCCATTCCTGTCTGCCTGCCGGGGTCACTGACTCAGCAGAGGCCACACTGACACTTGTGGAGCTCTCTGAGGGGCAGACATGAACCCAGGGCCATGGCAGGGCCAGCACGTGGCAGCAGCTCCCTGCTCCTGGCTGGGCTTGGCCCTCAGGGTGCCCAGGACATCCATGCTGGGAGCACGGCCAGCACAGGCCTGAGCCGGGCACTCTGCAGCCAGCAGGGGCCAGAGCTGATGGGCCTGAGCCTCACCTCACCCAAAAGATGAGCTCAGTCAGTGGTGACAGGGTGAAGCACCCAAAAAACACCCCCAGCTGTGCTCAGTCAGTGGTGATAGGGTGAAGCACCCAAAAAACACCCCCAGCCAAGCTCAGCTGCACAAGGGTCTCCAGCCTGGTTTGGGGGAACCACACCGGGATTTGTGCTGGTGCACAGCAGGGCCTGGCAGCGTTTCACCCGCTCAGGACTGGGATCTCCTCACCAAACCTCACCGAGCAAAACCTCCCACACTCTTCAACACACGCAATGCAAAACCAAAATCAGCAGCACTTCCAGCCCCAAGAGCCTCAGCCCTGCTGGTCACGCTCCCCTGGGCCGGGCCAGGTCTGCTGCAGCAGCTCCAGCCCTCCAGACAAGCTTGGCTGGCTCCACGGCAGAGCCCCAGCTTTGTTTGGCTGCTGCATGACCCAAGCTCTCGCTTTTATTCATGAGAGGAGCCCCCGTTCCGGAGCGGGAGGGGAAATGAGATGATCCGCTTCTGCTTTTCACTCATTTCTGCTGTTTAAAGACTGTGCCCATCACCCCTGGCACTTGATCCAAATCAACCTCTCCCCTGGCCTTTCTTCTCCGCTTATTATTATTATTATTATTTTTTTTAAGCAGAAGAATCAAAATGTAAATTGAACTGGAAAGGGGGAAAAAATAAGCCCCCTCCAGGTGCCCCCTTCTCCTCGGCGTGGGGACGGGCACAGATTATATCCGGCACCACATGACCAGGGCCTGTATTTATGTGTCAGAGTGTAAAACCCACCCTGCTGAGCTGCCTTTTCTCTGCCTGGGGCTGGGGGCTTCTGCTCCGCGTCTCCTCCAACAGCCCCACAAAGGGGATTAAGGAGAGCCCCTCAGCCCCGCAGAGTAATCCATCAAATTATCCCTTGTTGGCGTTGCTGTCCTCTTCAGGGGAAAAA
>VZRN01002712.1:271191-287014 GCA_013397935.1 Dasyornis broadbenti | reverse complement strand
AAAAAAAAAAAGGAAAAAAACAAAGAGAAAGTAAACCTCACAAATGTGGAGAACACAAAGGGAACGGGGTGGCAGACGCTCCCATGCCGCACTCACACCCGCGCTCTCGCACACCGAAGATTTTCGGGGCTTTTACACACACTGAAGTCTGGCTTAAGCTGATTCTCGAGGATTCTCCGTCCCACCCCGCTCCCCCCTTCCCAAAATATATATATAAAAAACCCTCTCTAGCCCCACTATACAAAGCATATGCACACTGGTGTTTGCAGTCACACTGAGCATGCTGGGCCGGCTGCGGGGGCACGAGTCGGGGCCAACAGTGGTCAGAGTCAGCGGCAGGGCTGCACTGGACTTGAGAAAGAGCTGTGGGCTGACAGGAATTCCACGGAAAGACATCCAAATGTCAGTCAGCTACTGAGGTGGGAGGTGGGAAATTTGAGTCAGAGCTAGGCTCGGCTTGGGGAGGTCCCCAAAGGACGCTGTCGGCTCTGCCAGCTCTGATGTGCTCAAAAAAAGCCAAAAATCCTCCTGGGCAGCCCGGAAGTGTTAGTGCTGCTTGTACTCCATTAGGATTTGGATTTAAGCCTCCCAGAACTGCAGGGAAATAGGCAAAGTTGAGGGGAAAGGTTCTATTGGATCAAATACATACAGAATATTGAATTTCCACGTACAGATCTGACACGCTCCCCCCCAAAACTAACACATCCTGAACGCCAGCAATTCTTCCGTGACAGTGTCCCTTTAAAATTTCCATCTGCTCCATTTCCATCCCCCCCCCAAAAGATGAATGTCCACTTCTCCATCAAATATTAAACTCATGGATCAGTTCAGAGCTTTTAGGATCTGTTATAAAAATAAACACTTCACAAACAAATTACAGAAAGCGAAGCACCAGTTTCTACAGCTCAAAAAGCTTCCAGCATGTTACAGTTTCCTTCCCTCCCTCTCTCACCTGGGTGCCTCTGTGGCTGCTGTACCTTTGTGACCGTCACCAGTGGAGGGAATTTTTAAAAAATAAAAAAAAAAAAAAAAAAATCATGTATATTTGGAAATAACGGCTCGCTCTCCATNGGAATTTTTAAAAAAAAAAAAAAAAAAAAAAAGAGGAAAAGGGAAAAAAAAAAGGAAAAAAAAAAACCCCAGGAATTGCGGATTTCTGGCAGTGCCCTGGTGGTCCCTCAGCGGTGCCGGCTCAGAGCTGGCACTGGTGGCTCACCCAAGGGTGCTGCTTCTCTCCCCTCGCTCTCTCCTGCCCTGAGGAAGTTCACACTGAGAGAAAAGCTCCTCAGCTGCCCCATTTCTCAGTCGAGCCCGCTCTGACCCACCCCGAGCTCGGCTCAGGCGTTTGTTCTCCTGCTGAGCCCCCCGGAACTGAACCAAAGCACCTCGAGCACGGAACCGCAGCCGGAAGGGCCAGTCTGGAGTGATCTGGACAAGTTCAAGGCAGGACTGGATGTGGTGGTGCGGATCCAGGGACAGGATGGAAGTGCTGAGCCAAAATTTTAACAGCGAGAGCAGGGCAGGGCTCTGGACTGAGTGAATTTGGGAATAAATCCGTTTATAAATCCTCTCTGCAAAGGCTCCAAAACTACAGCTGTGTGACAGAAAATCTTTTCAGAGCTTTCTCCCGTGAATGAAACTTTCCTGCTCCGTAAAAATCTCCTCGTGCTCCTAAAGAAAAGCGTTTTCCCAGCTTTCCTTCCAGAAGCCTTAAAACAAATGAATTCCAAAGGACTTTGAAAAAGGTGAAAGCCTGCCGCTGCTGAAAAATGCTGTGTGCTAAAAAAATAAATTCAGAATAAAAAAAAATAATAACCTTGACAGTTTTCTTCTGTCTGCAAAAATGTCAACTGCTGTATTTCTGACAGAGGAGCCAAGAGACCGTTAGGGCTTAGTGTTTGCGCAAATCAGCGAAACAGATTTAGAAGAAGTTCCAAAATCCCCAAAATCCAGGGTTTTTATAGTGTTTGGGTTGTGACACACTCAGAAAGAAGCACCAGGCAGCCTCCAACACGTGAGAAATGAGCGTGTGAGAAAGCAGAAGAGTTTTGTAAAATAAAAAAACTTGCCAGGCGTAAAACAGTGGAAAAGCTGAACCGAGGACAACAGAAAAGGATTTTTCACAGCCTTCACTTCTCTGAACCGTGTCAGAAAAAAATTAAACACACCAAGAACCTATTTTAGGTGAGATTTACAAAATAAGAGTCTTCAGAAAACATCTGGTCTGGCAGGTGAAATCACCTGGAATTCTCTTTGTGCACCTGAATTCCAAAAATACCCCCAAGATCCCAATGGACAAGGGTAGCTTGAAACACAGCCTGGACTGCAGGAGAACAACTCTGTGACCCAGACATCTGCAGAAGTGTTTGCCTGCTACCCCAAAACGGGTTTTATTTTTAAAATGTGGCCATTTGTTTTCCCGTATTACCCCAAGAAGTAGAGGGAATGCAAGAGGCTCTGCTCTCCCAGAAATCCTGAAGGAGGGAAGAGGTGTGGGAGAGGAGAGAGGGGGGGTTACATTCACTTCTTTTTCAAGATTGAGATTTCACTGCAGCCTGAAGCTGTTCTGGAAAAACAAAACAAAAACAACAAAAAAAACCAACAAAAAAAAAAAATCAACCCACTTTAAAAAAAAAAAAATAAAAAGATTTTACAATGAAACATCATCTTTATTGTAACGGCAACAGTAGTTCCATGAGAGTAAAGAATGTTAGAGAACTTCAATTTTTATAAGCCAAGGTAAATAAAGGAATTTACCAGCCTCAAGAAAACCCAGGGCTAGGAATCACACAAGACAATCACTCAGAGCTGTAGGAATATTCCATTCCTCACTTGAGGCTCCACTCTGTGCTCAGCATCCTCAGGCTCCCTACGGATTCAGCCAAGTGTCCCTTCCTGACGGTGTTTAGTGTATCACAACTGAGAGCTCTCTAAAATCCCAAACAGGATTAAAAATTCCGGTGCCACGTGCACCGGGAATCCAACTGATTAGCTGCCTTTGTTACCTTCGAGAGGCTGGTTACAAAATGTGTAGTTCTGTGACAAAAAAAAAAAAAAATTTAATTTTGGTAAAAAAAAAAAAAAAAAAAAAAAACGAAAAAAATCCAAAAAAAAAGAAGGATGCAAAGCTTGTCAGCCGGAAGGGAACGGTGAGCGACGGACAGAAGCACGGAGGGTTTAAGGAAAAATAAAAAGGAAGAAAAAGGGCAGGTCCAGTTTTCAATGTTTCCACCAACAAACATGGCAGCAACCTCTGCCTCAGGGTTTGAAAACCAAAGCTTGTGGAGTTTAATGGAAGTTTAAAAAATTAATTAAAAAAAAAAATAAAAATAAAGGATTTGGCTGCTTGGATAAAAAGACATTAAAATGCCACCACACACACTCTGAGTGTCCTGCTTGGAGAGGGACATCCTGAATTTCTCACTCCAGCACTCCCAGCTCAGGGAGCTCGACCAGGGGGTGAGGGAGCAGATCCCAGGGGCGGGATGGAGACAGGGAAGTGGCCCCGTGGTGCTGCTCAGTGCCCCCCTCTCAGGGGCTCCCAGGGATCCCTGGAGTCTGAGGGCAGCTGGAGGGAGGGAAGAGAAACACTAAAGCACGACTCATGGGATCCAAACTGACCAGAGCACGACAGGAATCCTTGGCTTCACGCTCACAAAAGGACATCCCTCGCCCCAAAAAGCTGAAGAATTGAATTTTTACATTATCTGTTGTTTCTCCTTGGAAAAACCATGAGCACATTTTGCACAATGCCAAATGGAAAGCAGTTCTCAAAACGGGTTGCAATTTCTCTTCCCTGTTCTGCCCATCTACAGAAGAAAGAAAAGAAGGGCTCATGGATGTGGGAAGGCCGGAGGTTGAAAAATCTGAATTTGTCTAGAATGGGCTGCGATTTGCCTCCAGCAGAACAGTTTTCTGTCCAGCAGAGACAAAAGATCTCCCATCCTAACTGGAGGGACTTTTCTAAATCAAAGACACTGGACCATCTCTGAGTTTCTTGATTGCTTTCCATGAAAAACGTGCCTGAATCCAAGAAACACAGGATTCCTCCTCCCTGTGTTTCATCTTCCTCCACTGGAATCAGATCAACTACGTTTTTGCTGAGAGTGAACTCGTCTCAAAGTCTGTTAAAGCAGAGGTTCATTTTTTTTTTTTCCCCCCCCCATATATTCCAAATACAGAATAACAGTTTTAAACAACTCTTACCAGCACTGGGAAAAATCTATTCTACTTAAGGATTTGTAAGTATGGTTTCCACAGATCAGTCTCAAACCTTATTGCTTCACAACTGCAGTATCCCTTGAAAAAAAAAATAAAAATAGATTGAATGGTCTTGGTTAATTTGTCTCAAATGGCTTTTCAGATTTGGCAGGGGAGGGAGAACGGAATGGCCAACAGAGAACATTGACTTCAAAATATTACTGTAGAAGGGTTTCCTCTTATTAAAAAAGGATACACTGTATTAAACAGCTGAAAGTAAAGACAGCATTCAAAGCCCATGAGTCAAGCCACAGCCAAAACCGTGTTCTACCCCTAAGTATGTTTTCTTTTCCTTTTTCTTTTTTTTCTCTTTTTTTTTTTTAGACAAAGATTTTCCTCAACTGCCATTTTTAATCTTCACCAGAGGGTGCTTCATCTTCAGATCCCTCATCCCCTGACTTCTCTGGTGGAGGGCTGGCTGATTTTTTCTTTTCTGGGGGACTTTCAGGCTCTTCATCCTCTTCTTTGGGGGATGGGGTCTTTTCTTTTGTTGCCTTGGAAGCTGTGGGGCGACCTGCCTTCCCTTTGCCTTTCACTGGGCTGGGGGTCACTGGAAAAAGAAAAACCTTGTAAAACTTCTCAGCAGCAAAGGCAGCAAAACCTCACACTGTGTCACCCAAACGGGATTTCAAAGTCACTCGGCAGCAGCTTCATTTGGCTCTGACCATATCCACAATTTTTTTTTCTTTTTGCCCTCACAATTAGCAAAGCTGCAGAGAAATCGGAGATTTAATTGCAAGTGCTGTCTAATTGCTGGGGATGGCGTCATAAATGCACACAGCTCTTGTCACAGCAGAACACTGCTGTGATCACTTCCTACTTCCTGCAGAAATGCATGAAATGCATGCACTTTTCCTGCAGAAATGCATCCACTTTTCCTTTGGTTCTCATCTCCCCGCCCTGAAAACATCACCAAGTCCCAAGCAAAGCCACGAATCGTTACTATTTGGCTACGAGACACGGAAAGAATGGAGGGGAAGGTTTGCAATTCCATTTAGTTTTTACCAGCAACACACAGAAACCAATTCAATCCCTACAACAAGAATTAAAGCCAGATTATTCCGTGCTGCTGCCGTAAATAAAGGAACTTTGGCCCTTCAACATTTATGTCACTGTCTGCGACCCCAAGGCTTCTCCCAAGTCTTCTGCAGCGCAAAAAGAAAACCTGAGTTTTAAACTGAGTGACTTCTTTTGCCCAGACTCACCTGTAGCCTTTAGCCTGGGCTTGGGCATTTTCTTTTCTTTCCTCTCTGGCTTCGATTTCTTGGAGACCTTCTTATTTTTCTTTTTTGAACTGCCATAGTCACTGTCATCATCATCCTCCATGAGGAAGTCTTCATCACTTCCTGAATCTGCTGGAAGCGTACGGAAATTTCAGTTTTTTGGGCAACAACAAGGAAAGAGAGGAGAGGACACAGCTGAGATCTGTCAGTTAAACTGGGCACAGACTCTGAGACCTTGTGGGCTGCTGTGACACAGAATTTGACTGGGATTTTACATCATCAGTGCCTCGGAACCAGAGGGACAGCAAGAAGCAGCAAAAAGCATTGGGAAGTTCGTAATTATCCTTTAGGGCTGCTTACAAAGAAATAGAACTTTGTAAAACACCCTCATCTTTGTAAAACACCCTCAGAATTTTTGCTGCAAATTTCGAACACCAATTCCGGATGTGCAAAACCTCAGATGGGGAGATACCCGGTAAAAATGAAGTTACAATTTATGCCCTCAGTGTCACAGCCAAAAAAACAAAGCTGTGTCCCTTTTTACAATCCCATTTACTCACTCTCCTGGAACTGTGCCTCATCATCCTCCTGCTCTTCCTCCTCACTCCCCACATCATCCATGAGCATCTCCCGTTGTTTCGAGGCTGCTTTGGACGCCGCCTGCCGCTGCTGACGAACGTTTTTGTGATCTTCCTTCTCATCCTCGCTGTCCTCTGCAGCGAAAGGCCCCACGTTGTGGTGAGTACAGAGCACAGAGAGGCAAAACAGGGGCAGGGCATTCATGAGGGGCTAAAACACTCACTGAGGAAATGTGAGGACAATTCAACCTCATAAACACCATTTCGAGTCACCCAGCAAGGGTCCTCTGCAATATTTTTCACTGCAAACATTTGTAACCTCTTTTTTTTTTTCCTTTTTTTTTTTTTTTACCTGCAGGCCTCTTCCTGGATTTGGAAGCTGCTCTCTTATTCTTGTCTGGTTTAGCCTTCTTTCCTTTTTTGCTTTTTTGAGAGCTCTCGTAGTCGCTGTCAGCTTTGCCATCATCAGCTCCTACGTCATCATCTTCACTGCCAAAATCTTCATCTGCAAGGAAGAGGCACCAAGATCAAGTTTCTTGTGTCATTCTGGATACAAACTACAGGGAAAGGATCACCAGAGCTCTCCACTTGTGATGCAAAACTTTTAGAGCATCATCACATTACACAACACATTATCCCAAACCTGGGTGGGAAATAGCAGCAGCACAGGTGGCATCCAGCTCAAGATAAATCTGAATTATTTCGTTTCTATCTCAAATCCTACTCCTGCAACTCTCACAGGTGCGGAGAGACACGATTTTGAAGACGTACAATCAGTGCAACGTGATCAGTTACCTGCTGAGTGTGAATCATCTTTCTTAGTCTTCACATCTTTGTCTTCTGAATCCTCACTGCAAATCAGAGAAAGATAAAAGTCTGACTCCTGTCTTAACTTTGATTTCAGCCACTGTTGTGTGGAAAATAACGATTTTTAAAGAGCAAACTGATGTCTAGGCTGAGAATTCTCACTTCTCCTGGACATACTTCAGCATTACTCAGCTGTCTGTGTAGTTATCACGGTTGGGAAGATAATGTTCAAATTCTGAATCACAGATAAACTTAAACCAGGCAGGAAATCATCAGATTGAGGTGAACCATGCACTTCGCTCTCAAACCAACCCACAATCCACATGGCTTCCATTTTAATTACAATTTTGATGGTTTCTATGCAGTCTGTAAGTGAAGTGAAGGTTTTTCTCTGAATAGATTTATTGTCTTCATGTCATTGTTTGGACCCCATTCTGTGCATGTGGCTGTACAGATCTGAACTGGCACATGTCTGGCCTAAGCTTTCTGAAATTATTTGATCATTTGATTGATCTGGGGAATAAAAGACATCTTGGGGTTATAGAACAAGAACCAGCTGGCAGAGCCTCCATCCCTGAAGCTGCTCTCTCATGAAAACAGAAAAATTACTAAAAAAGGTCTCATGGCAATCATTTGGGGACCATAGTTACTGTAAAATGCAAAATTCTATGGGAAAACTCAGTTTTCAGTAGGGCAGCGCCGAGGCTGCTGGAATAACTCAGCTCCCAGATGAAATTCTGGAAATTCTGGATTAGCCAAAATGAGAAACAAAGAACCACAGAACTGCCCCATGTGCCCTGAGTGCCCCTGTGAGCACAGGGCTGCTGTGAGCAGGGGCAGAGCACGGGGAAGGAGCCGCCGCTTGCCCCAGACTCACCTGAGACTGCAGCAGCTGCCAATCCCTGTCCCTGGGATCCCATTCCCTGCCATCCCAGCCTCTGGAGCAGTGGCAGTGCTGAAGCACTGCTGACAAGCGCTTCACACGCCATTCCTCTGTCTCCTCACATCAGCAAGGAGCCACCTGGGTGTCTCAGCTGGTTATGAAAGCCCTGAGTGAGAGCTCCCGCTCTCACCCCTCACACTTCAACTCCACTCGCAGTCGTTCCTCCTGGGAGATGCTGCTCCCCACACCCAGGAGAAGCTTTGGAGATGTTCCCAACAGATGAAATGATTCTTTTACCTGTCCTCCTGAGAATTCTTCCCAGATCTCCTCTTATTTTTAGCCTCTCGGGGAGACGAACGGATTTTCTTGGATGGGGGACCTGAATCTCTTCCGTAATCTTCATCTGGACAGGACAGGACAAAATTTGAATCAAATTCCCACTTCCCAGCAAACTGCCTTGCTCAGCTACAACCTAAGCTGATCATTTCATGCACATCAAAAAGGACAAAAAAAAAAAAAATTACAAAGCTTCAAACAAACTTTGATGGAAGCAAAGTCCTGGCTGAAGGCAGTGATTTTACCTTTCCTTCTGCCACCAGCACAAAGGAAATGCTGTGTGCAGTCAAGTCTGACCCAGGGAAACATGAAAAGCCTCACAAGAGGACGAGGATCCTCACAGGATCTCATTTTACATTTAGTTCTTACCTAAATCTATGAAAAATCCCTATTTCTGTACGATTTCAGCAGCACACGCTATTTACTGTTTACTGTTCTGTGATGGGGAAAGTGTGTGATTATACAGGAGTTTACAGCACAACTCCTTACAACTCTTACACAACATCAAATGCAATGAGTAACAGCACTGCAATTAGTAATTGCACATATTTACTTCATATTAATTACCAGTGCAACCTGGCAGCATTGAGCTGATCTTCCAAGAACTCAAAACATACTCCAGAAATGTTCTGTTCATTCACACAGATTCTGGGTTTTTTAGAAACGTGACTCAGAAATGTTTTAATTCCCACAGATTATATATATTTTTTTTTTTTTAAGAAAAAAATGCCTGATACTGTGGGTTCAACTAGAGCCATAAAATAAATGGAAAACATATTTTCCTGTAGGAAAAAAGTGGCATCAAGGAGCCTCTGCCACAGAACATAACATAGAGCGAGGAAGGCGTTGCTGCCAACAGCCCCAAGGCACTACAACAATACAAGCATTAAATAATAAGATTTCTATCACCATTGTTTGTTTAACACAAAACATATGGGAACCATTATATTTTCAAATACTTATTAACAGTCCACGCTGTGAAGAACAGAAAATCCTTGGAATCTGAGTTGAAGATGTGACCAGAAGCAAAACAATTAATGTGCGTGGCAATGATGAGCTGCTCGAGCCCAGGGAGATTAAGGAATAAAAGTCATTTACCGGCATCATCTGATTCCTGAAACTGGGAGTAATCGACCACCTTCCTGTTCCTGTTAAAAAGCAGGAGGGGAAAAAAATTAGCAATTCATCATTTCAGAGATATAAAAGCTTTAAGGAGCAAGGAAGTGCCATCTCCTTGCTTTCAGTGCTGGATTTGCAGCCCAGAAATAGCCCAAGAGAACTTCCATGGATCAGCCACCTCCAGCTCTGGAGACAGAAGTGAACACAAACTACACTGAGTACATTAAAGCAAGTATCAGCATTTTCCTGAGCAGAGATTAGAACACTCTGGATTAGAGTCTCAGAATCTGAACGTTCTTTTTGGTAAGCACACAAATATTATGAATCAAATAAACATTGAACTGCTCTTTTGGGAATTCCTGCTTCTCACAGCGCAATATACCCACCCTTGCTCTCAACACCTTCTCCTCAAATTTTTATTCTCCCATGTGATCCCCGTTTTTAAAGCATTTTATGTTTTTCTGGGGCTTCCAGGAGCTTTCTCAAGGAGTTGCACTGATCCTGCAGGAAGAGCTGGGAGTCAACAAAATTAAATCTGCTTCTTTCACTTACTGAAACCTCAGCAGTGGAATTGCTGGCTGGTTCATCAGCACCTTGTCAATCAAATCCCAACTGCTTTATTGACAAGACACAAGTGCCTTGTAACAGAGCCACCAGAGGGAATCGAGGCAGGCACTAATTGAATTAAATTGGAGTTCCAGCTGATAATGCCTCCAAGTCGGACTCCAAGCACCCCCTGGAAGGACTGGGAGGAGGAGGCTCAGCTGGAAAAGGCCCCAGAGAGATTCCCAGAGTCACTTTTTACAGATCTTTTGGCCCAGAAGCAAGGATGGGTTTGCTTTTGCAGCAATCACCACGTGAGCTCACTTTTCCAGCTGGAAAACTCCAGCCAGCACACGGATCCTTCCTTCTCCTCTTTCCCATCTCCTGCTCTCGGCACGACTGTGCCAATTCACACTGAGCTCCCGAAACTGAGCTGCATTAATTAATTCATTGTCATTAATGAATTAATTGTCATTAACATCCTGCACTGCTGATAAAAAGCGGTTTAGCTGAAAGACACCCCCAAAATCATCACTGCTGATGCACCTGAAATCCATTTTAGGTTGCCCTCCTGAACAAGCGTCTCTAATTCCTGACTTACAGAAGCATGCAGGAGCAGAATTGTTTTATTTCAACCCAGCAGCAAACCCCTTAAAGAAATTAAAAACTGAAAAATGAAACTGATCCCTCAAAAAACACCCCCCCAAAAAAAAAAAAACAACCCAACAGGCAAATGAAAAAAGAACCAAGAGCAGGCATTGGATGTGTCCAGGTTGAATCTCGCCCAAGCTCTGGAGCACGTGTGAGCGGAACAAAGTGCAACAGCACCGTGCACTGCTCGCTCCCTGCCAGTCTGAGCGTGGTTAAACATCGGTTTGGGGCAGAATTACTGGCAATTATGGATTTACATTTCTATTCCAACAAGGAACCTTCCTGAGATTGCCTCCTGACCCGTCTCACAAGTGAAAACATTCATTTTATTCTGATAAGCATCTGAAGCATAATCAAGTTACTAAATCAGATATTTCATGGAAGTATCAGGCACTGGGGTTTCTCCTGCGACAGCATAAATGGGGTGAAAAAAGCAGAATTTCCACCTATGAACAACAGTTTGAGACATCACTGATCTACCAAACAAGATGGAAATGGCAGTTTTTCCACCCTGCTTCCTTCAGAGACACATTAAATCAGGTACTGGAAATGGAACAGTGTCAGCTACAGCATTAACAAATACATTGCCCCGATGGCAAACATCCTTCAACAAAAACATTGTCCCTGTGGAAATCATCTTTTCTCCAAGCACTGTCCCCTGTGTTTTCAGCCAGAAAATAAACCCTGCTCGGTTTTTCTTACGTGGTGAACAGGAGCTGTGATATTTGTACTTAAAAAAATTAAGAATCACGGTTTCAGGAGAAAGCAAAAGTGAAGGCTGTTTCCTTGAATTATCTTATCTTGCAGGGCAAGGAGAAGTGAGTGAAGAAGGAATATCTGCACTGATATCGCTGGAGATAAAAAGCTGCAACTCTTGCCAAGAGGGCCAGAAACAACCAACCTGCTCCTGCACCTGCCCTTCCCCTCACTTCAAACTCATCATTCCCCTCTTTTAGACCAGCTGGGTTTTATTTAGAACTGTCAGCGGCGCTGATGTGCAATAATAACCACGGGTTTGCAAAGAGAGACTGCAGTGTTTACCACACCAAGGTGATAAAAACACTCTGTGGAAGCTCAGTGGAGTGAGGAGCCAGGAGAAGAGAGCGCTGCTGCCAATGAAAAGCCTCTCTTTGCCATGAGATGTGAAAGGCACGCAAGAAGACATAAAAATAAAGTTTGTTAAACGCACTTCGACCGAGCAGAAAAAGACAAGCTAGGGGACAGCTGGGATGGGTATTGATTAGTCTGGTTTAAAATACGCACTGAAAGTTCAAGAGAAGTTCCTCGCTAGTTCCGATGAACACTTGAAGTGTGCATGTGAAGAGTTCACAAGGAGGTCTACCAGCACAAGTTTTTAATAGCAGCTGTCAGTCCAATATTTTTGGAAGAACCAGTCACTCATCAACATGCTACAACGGAAGCACTCAGCGAAGTGAATTCTCCAGTAATTTAACTGCAGCTCAGAAATGCACAGTAATTCCTGCAGCCTGCACTTGACGCCTGCCAAACTGCAATTTCGAAATCATGGAAAGCAGCATCAACGTGTCAGAGGATCACTAAATGCCCACAAAACCGAGGAAGGGTTGTGTGGCAGTGCCTCATCTTCAATTTAGTCCTAAACCCTCAGCCTTTATTATAAATCAACACAGCAGCACAGCCAGGTAGGAAACTCTGGGGGTTTTTTTTACAGGGAATGCTTGAATTCCCAGCTATTTGGCCAGGCAGTAAAACCCACAGGTGAAGTCCAAATGAAAAAAAAAATTTTGGAACACAAGCAATGCTAAAAGGAGTCTTCAAAAATCCAATCACTGAAGAGGAATGTTCAGGTCAAATGACAACAGCAGAAGCAGCAACCACCGACCCTCTAATCCAATAGAGCAAAGGGAAGGAGGTTAAATGGCTACTGAGATTTTTCTATGGTTTTTTCACCACAGCCTTTAACCAATAAAAACCAAAAAACTCAGCATTTGTGACCAAAGCTCCAGCTCTTCCCTCACCCTCAGGGCTGGGGCAGCTCTGGCTCTGCAGTCAGATTTCACTTTCTGGTTCTCATCCCAGCTGGTAAAGGTGTCCCCTTTGATGCCAATATTATCAATAAATATAGCCATTAAAAGTATCTTTTGGTGCCTTTTTTCTACCTAGAAAATCAAAAAATTCCAGCCAGAAGTGTTTCTTGCAGGGATTTGCAGAGCTGTGCAAAGCAAAGGTGCAGTGCTGGATTTGGGCCTTCCATGAACATTGCCTTAAAATCACCATCAGAAGGTGACACAGAGCACCTGGTGATCTAAAATACGTCCCCGAGGGATGAATCTGTGTAAAAATTGGCACAGCTGGGCTCAGACAGGACTCACCAGCAAGAGGGTCCCACTACAGAGGGCAGGGTTTGGGTCTGGGGTGACTCCCCACGTCTGTAAGCCCAGGCTCTGCCCATGGCATCTGCCGGGTTGTCAGGGACACACACACGACTTGAGACTCCATCAAACAATTACATGATTTATGTTGCAATAATTAAAGCAGTCTTGTGCCTGTTCTCTATTTGATTCTAACTGGGATTGAGATTTTACTACAGAAATGATGCACAGCAGGAGTGGAGACCAGACCCAAACACCCACCCTGGTGTTGGTCCCTGCTATTTCGATTTTTCTTGTACCTCCACCTTCTCTCTGTTTCTCTTCAGACTGAAAGAGAGCGAAGATCTTTTTTTTAACTCATCTTCAAAGTGTCTCCAGCCTATCTCTGGACCACACAGCACCGCTCAATTTTATGAAGTGCCAAGCCCCAAGGAATTGTTGCTTTCCTGCAATCCCATGGAAGCTTTTCCAGAATCACATTTCTATTTTACACTGCCCAGGTACAACACTGGCAACAAGTCGTATTTAACAGATAAACGTATTTTTTTTTCCTGAAAGTAAAATTTCATCCTTCCACTGCAGTGCCGACACCAGGCTGGGACTCAAGTCCAGCAAAATGAAGGATGTAAAGTCCTGAGGCACCGAGATCGATTCGTAACTGCCTTCAAGCTTAAAATGAATGACCAAAAAACCCCTGGGATTTCCACACCTGCCCACAACATCTCAATCTGCAAAGCCTGCAGGAGAGGAGCGGCAAGTAAAAGTGACCAGCGAGAAAAAGCAGAAGAAAGGCTCCATGAGAAGTCAAAACTCTGACTCAAAACACATTAATTGATGCTCTATAGAAAAAGACGGTGGCTCAAAGGATTTTATTTCATTTTTACATCCCTATAAGCAGCCCCAGCTCTCTTAGCAGTACTTCAGGAGAGTTACCCACAAGATGCAGAAGTTCAAGAACTTCAGGTTCCTTTACTTTTTATTCCTCGCCTTCTTCTACCAACAGCGAAAACGCCATCCTTATCCAGCCAGGAGAAGTGGAATTGAGCAGGAAGTACTTGGCTCTCAGTGCCAGCCACATGGAGCCTGTAAATACCAGGACTTTATTACTACTTAATTTTCAGTAACTGACTTCAACAACCAGACTCAGCCTTAGGTCAATTTTCTCCAACAAGTGGAGTAAAAACCAGGGATATAGGATGGGTTTTATTAAGTTCACTGCTCTGGGTGCACAGATATTCGCCAGAAACCAGCAGACACCATCAATTCCAAGAACACTGACTAAAGGAAAGCTTTTCCACCACTAAATCTCACCTTTCACCAGACTTCCAACAACAAACTAAAACAGGCAGAAGAAAACTTCATTCCAGCATTAATTTATCAATAGATTTAAATCTATTGGCAGAGTTAATACTTAGTAGAGCAATATAAAGTAGTAGCCACTGAATATTTACCTCTTTTGCCCTGGAAGGGTTATTAAATCCAGGGAGATAAAGGGCTGCTACGTCTGTCCTGACACGTGCCAAGAGGTTTTGTGCTCCTAACAACCTGCTGGACTTTGGCGCTTCATTTTCCTGCAGAGCAGAGCCTGCCAGCTGAGGGGGAGACCAGGCAGACCATTCACAACACTGCAGGACTGGACAGAGGTGTTTCATTTGAATTATTTTTTTAAAACCCTTGCAGAAATACTTAATTCCAGCAAGTTCAGAGGCTCTACTTTTAAAGATACCGCCCTTTCCTTACCTGGGGCCAATTTCCAGAGCTGGCACGTGAATGACCAACATTGAAGTGTTCCCCTGAGCAGCACAGTCACATCACCACTAATTTGGGAAGCTCACCAATCACTGAGCCACTCCCCTACTCAGCAAAGCAGTCCTGGGTTCCATTTATTTTTTAAATTCTGTATATTAGAGATGTAACTTAAATACAAACACTGTCACTTCTAAATGTACATATTTATCATAGCTACAATTATTTTGTACTTGTTACTTAAAATAGCCAAAATACCCAGCATCCACACCCCAGACCAGGCTCACTGAGAATAAAAGTACAACCAGTACAAGCTGAGGTATCTTGAGAAAGAAGGAATTCCAAAGCATTAGGAGAACACCGTGGGAAACCTCACACCTTTTCTGTGAAGACAACTTAAATCACGAGTTCCCTCTTTTGCCAGCCCCTTGGTAAAGCTTTGAGACACAAGAGAATCACAGAACATCCTGAGCAGGAAAGGACTCACAAAAATCATCCAGTGCAACTCCTGGCTCTGCACGGACACCCCAAAATCCCACCCTGTCCCTGGGAGCGGTGTCCAAACACTCCTGGTGCTCTGGCAGCTTTGGGCCCTTGCCCATTCCCTGGAGAGCCTGTTCAGTGCCCCAGCACCCTCTGGGGGAAGAACCTTTCCCAAATATCCACCCTAACCCTCCCCTGACACAGCTCCAGCCCTTCCCTCGGGTACCACCTCTCTGTGCCGCAGCTCCTCAAAGCCACCACGCTCCAACCCCAGCCAAGCCCACTCAGTAACTCCTCCAGCTCCAACGCCGCTCAACCCAAGCCACCGAGCCCAGCCTCACCTCGGCGGCTGCCGGGCACACACACACAGCCCGGCTGCGAAACGCTTTCCTCTTCCCCACGAAAGGAAAAGGAGGGGGAAAACAGCAGCAAGAAACCGAGCCCGGAGCGCGCAGCCCGCGGCCGGGCAGGCGGGCGGAGCAGGGCGTGTGTCAGCGCCGCTCGCACCGAGGGGGCGGCTCCTGCCGGCTCCTCCCCTACGCGTGGTTCCCCATGCACAGCCCCCGTGCCCCGGACCCTGGCCGGATGGCACCGCGTCCCCTCCCCCGGCAGCGTGCTCGGCTCGGCCCCCCCCGGCCCCGCCACCGGGAGAGGGCCCGGGGGGCCCGCGGATTGCGGGGAGAGCAGCGCCCGCCCTGCGCCAAGTGGGTCACGGCGGCGGCGAAAAATTCCCTTTTCCCCGTTACAAAATGTGGGACAGCGCCCGCAGGTCCGCCCCGCCGCGCCCCCCGGCCCCGGGCGAGCGGCGCAGTGTGAAATATGGTGTTTATTGTGGTGGCTGTG
>VZRN01002712.1:247009-260164 GCA_013397935.1 Dasyornis broadbenti | reverse complement strand
ATTAAAAAAAAAAAAAAAAAAACCAAAACTACCAGAAAACAGTCTGCAGCATTTCCTGCTGGGAGAGCCCAGAGCTCTGGGGCTTTCCAGCCTTTCCCGCTCCTAATCCATCCCCTCTCTGTTCCCAAATAAGAAGATTTAAACAGCTGCGCTCAACCCTCACGATTTTGGGTCCTTGGGGAGATTTCCTGGGTAAATCTTTGGCAGCTCCCGCTCCTTCCTGGTTATTGATTGACACAAAGAACCCAAATTCCGCTCAGCCCCGCTCCCAGCCACCTCCTTAGGGACCTTCCCAAGCCCTGCCGACCCCTCAGCAGCGGCTCCAGGCTGTTCAGTTAATGCTGGTTCAATTAATGCTGGTTTTACTGGGATAAACCGAGTCTGTAACCTCAGTCTGCTCAGGTTACAGCGCCGGGGGTGGTTTTTCCAAGGGCTGGGAGAAGATGGGGCACCCCAGATGAGCCAGGCAGAGGCACAGAAACCCCCGGGGGCTCAGGGCTGTTCAACTCATGCCAAACCAGCGCTGCTGCTGGTTTTACTGGGATGAGCTGAGCCTGTAAACTCAGACTACCCAGCTTACAGCTCCTCGGGGCGCTTTTTCCAAGGGGTGGGAGAAGGATGGGGCACCCCAAATGCGCCGGGCAGAGCGACAGAATCCCCCGGGGGTTCAGGAACGATGGTCTGGGAACTGATGCTCCATAAACCACCGATGATGGGCGGCTGTTCCTATCCCAATCCCCAATCCCACAGCCCAGGGGACAGGAGTTGAGAGAGGCGAGCCCCTCGGGCGAGGAGCGCAGTGCGGAGCGCTCCGGGCAGGGCGGAGCGGGGCTCGGGACGCGAACCGGGACGGACCCGGTGCCGGTGCCCGGGACAGCCCCAGGGAGCCCCCAGGGAAGCCCCGGGAGCCCAGAGAAGCCCCGGGAGGCCCGGCAGGGCTCACCTCCCACGGTGGATTTGTAGTGCCGGTTGAAGCTGTCGTTGGCGTAGCGCTGCACCAGCGACGTCTTGCCCACCGTGGCGTCCCCGACCACCAGCACCTTGAACATTCGATCGCGCTGCCCCATCCCGGCCCGGCCCGGCCCGGCCCGGCCCCCTCGGTCATGTGAGGGTCAGGTGGGGCAGTGCCGGGGCCGGCACGGCCTGCCGGGATCTGTAGTTCGCTGGCTTCCGCTGGAGACCGCGCCGGGCAGCCCCAGATCCAGTCCCGGGCATCCCCAGATCCTGCCCTGGGCATCCCCAGATCCAGCCTCATCCACCCCCAAGCCCTGTCCTGCACATCCTCTGTATCCTCAGACCTTGCCCTGTGCACCCCCAGATCCAGCCCCTTGCACACGCGAATCCTGCCCTCCACATCCTCTGCATTCCCCGATCCTGCCCCCTGCATCCCCAGATCCAGCCTGATCCACCCCCAAAATGCCCTTTAACCCCCGATCCTGCTCTCTGCACTCCCAGATCCAGCCCCGTGCACCCCAAATCCAGCCCCCTGTACCCCCAGGCCCTGTGCCAAGGCATCCCTGAACCCCAGGCCCTTCCATCTGCACCCCCAGATCCAGCACCCTGCACCCCCAGGTCCTCTGAAACTCCCAGACAAATAAAAACCACTCCACAATATCCCCCTCCCAATATATTTTAATTTTCAAACAAGGCTACCCTACTGCTGCGATTTCTCCGAGGTCTTAATGCCCAAGTGTTTCTCTCTGAAACTCACGCTCCTTCCCCCAACCCCAGGAGACCAGGATCTGCCCCAGAAGATCAGGATCGGCCCCATCCCGTGCCCCAGCATTCCCTGTGTGACCCAGCAGAGTCTGGGTGGCTACTCCCCAAACCCAGGGCTTTGTTTTGGGATTCTGCACCAAGATCGTTCCCTGGGCGAGCTGGAGGCCCAGCCCTGCAGGGAAACACATCCCGCAGCTGGGCAGGGTGGGAATCCTTCCACAGCCACCAATTCCTGCAAATCCAGGGGCTCAGGGTGCCCCAGAAGGGGCAGGACCCTTTTGTAGATCCAGCCCCGTGCCAGGCAGGGGCCACGTGTGAGCAGCACTCGGGGAGCAGGGCCTGCATTCGGAATCCAGGGAGGGCCAGAACAAACACCTGGATTCCTGCTGGGAACCCCACGAGCTGCCAGGACCTGACCAAGGGCACGGCCGAGGCCATCTGGCACTCACAGTAATCCCAGTTTGCTTCATGCCCAGCAATTTATTTGATTTTCGTAACTCTCGTATCGAAAGAGCTCCAGCCTGAGCTAAAATAAGCTGCAAAACCTGAGAGGGACCTTCAAGCAGAAGGAAAAAAAACACCACAGTCCACATAAATAAATGTCATCTTTATTTAACCAAATATAATTTATCCATTAGGTCGACATCTGTCAGTTATAGGAACTATAAATAATTAAGACAGTCTTTTTCCTTTAATAAAAGAGTAAACCAGGATTTTCATCTGCAGAGTAGGCATGCATTTGAGTGCAACCAGTGGGAAGAGGTTTTTTCTTTTTCCATCAGTATTCCTCAGTTTTAGATTAGATTCTTCCCTGACCGTTCCCCGAGCACACCTTTGGTCGTATTCAATGTGCAGACCCCCAGCCCTGACCCCAAGTGGCAGATTCCTCCTCCAGGGAATCTTTTCCTGGGGAATGAAGTGGTGCTGTGACAGCTGAAAGGCCAGGAGAGTTTCTCTCTATATACATAAAAGCTGAAGTGTTAATGGAAGGAAGTCTCTTATCTATTCCTCAATATCAGGCAGAGAAATCAGGTGAGCAGCTGAGAATATTCCAGAAAATATTCCAGAAGTCCCTGGGCTGAGCTCAGCACAGCAGGGACAGGGTTGGTTTTGTGGTTTGGTTTTTTTTGTTTTTTTTTTTATTTTGAACACAGCTTTGGCCAAAGGAGATCTGTGAGATGAGTGGAGAGAGGAGGATCAGAGCTGCTCCCACACAGGGCACGGAGCAAAGAGGAGGAGGGGGAGTGAGCCTGACGTTTGATTAGTGAGGGAAAAGGGGAAAATCATCTCAAAAATACAACCCTGCTCTTCTGAGGGGCTGAGAACGAGCAGCCTGGAGCCCACCTCTGCCTCCTGCACAGCACCAGCAGCAGGGAAGGATTCCACAGCTTCAGAGAGGGCCTGGAGCAGCCAAGAGCTCTGGTTTGGATCCTCCTGCTCCTGTGGATTTCCAGAACTCACTGATCCTGATTTTCTTTTCCAAAAGGGTCATCTCTGAGTAAGGCCCAGCTCTGCAGCCAGAGCCCTGGGCTGGGACAATGATCCTGGACTAACTTTGGTGTTGATTTGCCCATCTGGGTGCACCTGCTCTGGGCTTTTGTTGCACTTCCAGTGTGGACTAACAGGGGAAGAGAAGGAATTCCAGCCAGTCCTGAGCTGGGAAGCACAAAAAGCAGGAGGGGAGGAAGCCGAGGAGAGAACCCTGCACTCCCGGTGCTCCCACGCTGGGCTGCAACCCCAATCCCAGGTTTTACACCAGGACAAGTGGGTTCCTGTGCTACAGGGCTGCACCAACAGCCAGGGCTCCAGACATCCAGCTGTGCCTGGATTTCCAGCTGTTTTCCAGCTGGCACCTACGCAGAGGGAGAAACCCCGTGGATCCCATGGATGTGCTTTCCTAACAGACACCAAGAGCCAAATGCTCCTGCCCAGCTGGAAACACCTCAGGCTCAGCTGGGGGAGGTGCTGAGAGGAAATCTGAACGCACAAAATGGGAGCTGTTTTTCCATTCACCCCTCGGGGAAAGACTGCACTGAGCCATGGAAAAGGTGCAGCACAGGGAGACAGCATCCAGGAGAGCTCCAGCGGATCCTGCAGGGGATCCCTGGCAGGTGGGAGGGGGATGATGGATGGGGAGCGCTCTGCAGGCTGGGATGGGTGGCAAAAGGGAGCCTGAAGCTCCCAGCCAGGGGCTGGGGCTCCCAAATGAGAACACTCACCTTCCTGGGAGCCTTCCTTGCCATCCTCCTCATCCCTCTCCCAGAGACTCCCAGTTTTTGGATGTGGGCACAGGATGGAGCTTCAGAGAGCTGAGGCAGGAGGCACCCTGTGCCCTCAGCCATGAGGCTGTACTTCGCTAGAAGGTGCCAGCCCAGTCAAAACGAACCTGAGCTCGACCTCCAGGGTTTAAAACGCTTATGAAGCGAAAAAAGCAGCCCTTCACCTCAAGTGAGTGGGGCAGGGGGGGCTCCCTGCACGATCTGACTGAGCAGGACCTTCACTGCAACCTTGGTTCAGACAAAACTGCTATGAAATTGCACTTAGTGATTGTCTCGTTACACTTGGGTTTTTTCTGTTTGTTTGTCCTTCCTAAAACTAGATCTATTCTCTGTACAAACTTGGCTTGAAATATAAACCATGTAAAATTCCCATTGAAAATAATGAGAATCCAGTATCAAAGATGAAGTCTCAAGAGAGACGGGGTGGGAGGAGGGGAAAGGAAAGGGAGGCGAAGAGGGGGGAAGAGAAATGACAAATGGAAGGAGGAGGAGGAGGAGGAGGAGGAGGAGGAGAGCTGTGGGAAGGGGGAGCAGGGAGGGTTAATCCCCAACATCGGAGTCCCGGTCACCGATGAGCCAGAGGACGTGGAAGCTGAGGGCCAGGAGCCCTGTTCCTATCAGGTCCCCCAGAGCTGTCAAGTATGGGATGGAGAAGTTGTCGGGATCCAGGTCCCGGCCCCACATCCAGTGCACCATCCAGTCAGCGATGTAGAGCAGGATCAGGACCTGGGGCAGCAAGGGAGGAGCCACATCAGCCACAAATCCTGAGCCCTGCAATCCCAACCCAGCTGGGGCAGCTCTCTCTGGCTCAGGGAAGCACAACCACATCCCAAAAACCAGAGCTGGAACCACCTCCCTGAGGGCTGCACTCTGCAGCTGCATCCCGAAGAGGAGCTGGGGAGTTCCCTGAGCATCCAAAATCCTCTGTGTCCTTCCCAGCCTCTGCCTGTCCTCCCTGAGCTTTGTGCCACCACCCAGTTTAGGCTCAAACCAGCACCCAGAAGGCTCCGTTTTGCTCCTGGATTTTCAGCTCTAACCAGAACAAGCTTGGGGAGATGTGGGGCAGAGAGGGACTGCAGGCAGGGCCAGCAGCACCTGGCTTCCAGAAATAAGAGAGTAACTGTTGTTTTTTTAGAGGAATTTAGAGGAATAACTTTTCTAAAGGAGTAAATTTCAAAAGAGTAACTTTCAAAGGAATAACTTTTCAGCCCAGCAGCTGGAACTGCCCAAGTGGGATTTTTCTCCTCCATCTGCTCCGGTGCAGCGAGGGGCTCCTATTGGTATTTAAAGACAAAATCTGCAGTGGATCCTCTCAAGCCTTTGGTCTCGTGTGTCCCTCACAAGAGTCGTCCCTGAGGGCTCCCTGGGGAGGGAAAAGGGCAGGACAAGGCACTGTTCCCTGCAAATCCCACACCCTTTTCTTCACCAGGCCTTTTCAAGTTGCTAAATCACCCCCAGCACAGCTTAGGAAGGAAACACTTCGGCCATCAAAAGGACTTAAAAGGGACAAAAGGCAGATTCTAAACTCCCCAAGAATGGCAGGATGGAAAAATTGCGTGTCCAGGTGTCCCCAGCGGAGTTATTCAGTTCCACCCGGGATCCCTCTGCGCAGCACAGCAATCTCTGAGGCAGGGACAGGGTTTGTTGCTGTGTATCCACAACTGTGTCCCCTCTGCAGGTGACCCCGGTGTCCCCTGGGGGGCTCAGCTCACCTGGAGCAGCGCTGCTGTCATGTAGAACACGATGAAGATCAGGGTGAGCGTGGTGTGTCCCCCCTGCATGGAGCTGATGGTGTAGAGGAAAACCAAGTGCCCAGGCACCACCAGCAGGAAGAGCACGCGGGCAGAGCGGGAGTTCACGTCTGCAAGGGAGCAAAGGGGACACCAGGCCTGAGTGTGACCCTGGAAGTGTCCAAGGCCAGGCTGGGCAGGGCTTGGAGCAGCCTGGGACAGTGGAAGGTGTCCCTGCCCTTGGGAGGGGTGGCACTGGACGAGCTTTAAGGTCCCTTCCCACCCAACCCATTCCATGACTCCGTATTCCAGGCTCCAGGCTCTCAGGGATTTTGGGACCTTTGTGCAGGGCCAGGAGCAGGACTGGATGACCCTTCCAGCTCTGGACATTCCATAACCCCATTTCCCCACCCAGCAGAGCCCTGTACCAGAGCAGTGGCCCCTTGCAGAGGGCAGGGAAACACCAGCCCCACCCCGAGCCAAGAGCTGCCTCTGAGCAGGGCTGTGCCCCCTTTCCCGTGCCAACGCTCCAGCCACTGCCCCAGAGAGCTCAGGGGGCACAAATCCCTGCATTCCCACGGTTCCTGGGCTACCTGAGCTGAAGAAGGTGCTGCAGGGGCTGGGGCACTTCCGAGGGGCCGTCTCAGGGCTGTCTCCAGGCACCCCACTCATGTGCAGGTAGGTGGAGATGCGGCTGGCCTGCACGGCCACCAGGTTGCCACCCACACCTGCAGAGCAGAAACAGCACCCAGGTGATGTCCCAGACACTTCCAAGAATTCCTTTCAACAGCCAGCAGATCTGGAATCGCCAGGTGCTGGAATAAGGCAGGACAGTCTACTTTTGACCCCAATTTTTTGACCCCAATTTGACCCCAACTCCACTTTTGTAGGATGCGAGGAGCTGGGACAGAGCTGTGGCTTTTCCCCTCAGGCCCCTGAGCGAAGCTGAAGTGGTTCTGTTACTGCAGCTCGGGGTGGAAGAAATATGTGAAATGAAAATGGTGAGTCAGGCACCAAAACAGACACAGGAAGTTCAGAACTATTATTTTTCACCCGAGGCACAGTGAAACTGTGAAAGCCACTAGCTCAAGATGCACTGGCTCAGAATTAACTCCACACATTGCAAAAAGCAATTAAAAAAAAAAAAAGAGTTTTCCTGGTTCGTTAGGCAGAAAGGAGGTGAAAACTTTATACCAGGATCAATTGGATTTCCTGACTCCGAGGTGCAAATACAAATCTTTGTGTTGCCAGGCGCCACAAGGCAAATATTTTGGAAGATAATTCCACGAGACAGGAGGAATAAAGAAATGAAGAAGGCCCTGGAAATGTGGTTTTTTTAGGGAACAGCCTCCCAGGCCTGTCACCCTTCAGTGAAAGGGTGGCACAGGGGAACCCAAAAGAGAATTATTGCCCTTAACCTGCCTGAAATCCCAGCCAATTCCACTGAGCTGCAAGGCCAGCGTGGGGCAGGACTCACCATTGATAACCGGTGTGAAAACAGCCATCCCAGCAAAGTTTGGGTCCGACACCGTCCTGTCCAAAATCAAGCCCCCGACGCTGCAGGGGGAGAGGGGAGAGGTCAGTGCTGGGGTCATTGCAGCGAGCGGGGCTGTGCTTGGGGCCAGGGCCATCCCCACCTGCTGATGGCCATGGCAATGATGACCGGCTCCCAGCCCGAGTACAGCACCTCCCGGGTGGCAGAATTCCCCTTGGCAATGATGATCCAGATGGGCAGCAGGGATATGAAGAAGGCGCACACCAAGGGGTTCACGTAGGCCTTGCTCTCTGTGGGGGGAAGAAGCAGCAGAGAAATCAAGGACACATCCCTCGGGAGCTCCAGGAAGTGCAGGGAGAACTGGGCCAGGCCAGCCTGAACTCTGCAGGACGTGGTGTTTCCTTCTCCTGGTGCGCTCACAGGGTGGGAGCTGCACTCACAGGGGTGACGGTAAAACACTTGGATCTGTTTATCAACAGATCTGAGTGAGATCCCTTCAATTCCAGCTGCTCATCCCCACTTTTCCCACTCCCAGGCAGGATCTCTGAGTGCTGCTTCACCCCTGGATGAACCTGGCTGAGTCACATCCCTGTGTCCCGGCTGCTGAGGGAGGAAGGCGGAGGGGAAGGAGGAGGAAGTTGGGAGTCTCCAGCTGCAGCCCTGCCCTGCGGATCCGCAGCTGGAGCTGACAGCACAGCAGATGGAATCCAAAGCTGCCTTCTCCCACTGCTTCAGCACCTGGAAGGGGACAGCCTCTCCCTGAGCACTGTACCTGGACAGCAGGGAGTGTGCAGCTCCCTGTCTGCAGCTACAGGCAGTGAGAAGGTCCAGTTCCTCCCCTTATCTGAACAAGGAATAACTGAGGGAGCTCCAGAGCAGGAATCCGACACATCCCAAGCACAGAAAGGGTGAAATGAGAGGGAGACACAGCAGCCCGGGGGGGCCTTTTGCTGCTCCTCACCCAGCTCCTTGTACAAGCCCCAGCTGATCCCTGACAGCAGGGCCAGGGTGATGAGGTCCCCCAGGCTGGCAGCAATCGGGGTGGCCACGTTGTCAGGATTGATCCCCATCTTCCTGGAGCCGATGATCACCCCAATCATAATCATGCCTGCAGCCAGAGAGAGGAAAAACCAGGATAAGGCCAAGGGGAGCTGCATATTTGAAGAAGAGGTGCCCAGAGGGTGCGTGTCTCACCCAGAACCAGGGAGGCAATGAAGGCAGTGGCCACGCTGCTGGCACAGAGCAGCACAGCGTGGTCGATGCTGAAGTGCCCATCCGGGATCCATCCGAACACCACGGCTGCGATCGAGGCCAGGAAGCCGACCACGGTGGCCTGGACCTGGAAAGGGAAACCAGAGGCTCACCAACAGAGCAGAACAGTCCCAGGGTGAGGGGAGAGGTTGCCCAGAGAAGCTGGGACTGCCCCTGAGTCCCTGGAACTGTCCAAGGCCAGGCTGGATGGGGCTTGGAGCAACCTGGGACAGTGGGAGGTGTCCCTGTCCGTGGGAGCAAGAGGAGCTTTAAGGTCTCTTCCAACCCAAACCATTCTGGGATTCTATTCTATGATTCTAAGAGGGAAGCACCATCCAGGTGGATTAGATCAATTCCATTCAGGATCAATTCCATCCAGGTGGATTAGAATCCGGCATGGAAACACCCAGTCTTAACCTGCAGGGCCAACGTGGCTGTGGGGCACAGAGGTGCCCCTTGCCTCCCCATCAGACATAGAATATTGACAGTGAACAGCACAACCCGAACATTCAAACCTCCCACACTTGCCAAAGTTGGGCTTGCACCAGCTTTAAATATTCCACTTCCTTCTCCGTACCTGTATCAGAGCCATGTTCCCTGTTATCATCTTCCAGAGCTCCTTGGGTGTATCCATTTGGCCAATATTAGCCTGCAGGAGGAAATGCAACACCATTCAAAACTGACAGCACTTTACGCCTGGTAACAGCCAAATTCCTGTGTGCCAGGAGCAGGGGGCACCTCAAACCCTCAGCTCTGACAGGAAAGCAATTCAGCAGTGAAGGGAGTGTGAAGGGGAATTGATGTCAGTCTGATGGGAATGTTGCACAAGCAGCGAGACCTCTCTGTCCCCCTGCAGCCACCCACTGCATTTCTCCGGGAATTCACTCCACGGCTGATCCAGGCACGCCTGGCTGGGGCCCAGCTGGGTCAGGCTGCCCCTCAGGTCAGCCAGGCACGCAGGGACAGAGGTGCAGAGCCTCGGGTCAGCTCCGTGCCCCTGCTCCAGCACGGAGCGAGGCCGGAGCAGCAGCACGTGGGGCAAAGCTGGCAGCAAAACCTCCCGTTTCTGATAAAAGCTGAGTGAACAAGGCTGGTCCCACATGGGGATGTGGAGAGGAGCGGGAAGCCGTGGCACAGGGGTCACCTGGCACCGGGAGATGCTAATCAGGATAACCACGAGGTGGAAATGGCTTTAATTCCCGGCGTAAGATCCAAAATAACCCAGCGGAATCACTGCAGAGCACGAGCTCTGCTCCTCCCTGCCACCTCCTGCATCTTTATGGGAAGAATGGGGAAGTTGATATCCAATTTGCATCATTAGAAGCCGATGAATTTAGGAAACAAGGGAGAAGCTCAAACACTGGAGCGGAAAATGTACGTTGGAGGTGCTGCCTGACAGCACCAAACTTGTGCACAACGATACAGCAGCAATTCCCTCCCCAGGTGGAAAGGAAAACAAGGAAACAAGAAGTCACTGATAAATTAATCCCCCTGCTCTCCTTGCTGGAGAGCTGCCAGCTCGTTTTACTGAGATGCCCCCAAATCATTCTGGGCAGAGAGGAGGAAGGAATGGGGGAAAACCAACAAAAAGTTGACTGGAGCAGCACATCCAGCACAAGAATTTGAGCTCCATATGAAGCCTGACCTTAAAATTCCAGACACATGGCAATTAGGCTGGGATTAACATAACCTCGCTGTAGTCACTGGCAACGGGATTTTAATCCTTTTACTAATGGGGGAGTTTTGCCTCTTAATTGTGAAAGGAATTTCTGAGGTGCCTTAAAGCAGCACTAATTAGAAACCCAAAGACTGAGAAATCACTCCAGGGCTGCTGCCCTGTGGGGAGAGCTCAGGATCCACACCGGGAAGCTCTGGGCAGAGGGGAGCTCTGGGAGCAGAGATGCTCCTGTCCCACCAGGCACAGGCACAGGGAGGTTCCTGGATGATCCTGGAGGTGTTTAATGATCCTGAGATTCCGTGATTTTGAGGAGGAAGAGTGCAAGGAGGGGAAGCAGAGGCCAAAGCCTGGCTGAAGCCAGCCCAGGGACAGAGGGAGGCACCAGGACAGGAGCTGCTCCTGCTGACCCTCCTGCAGCCACCAGGGCACATTGGGCAAAGTTGTGCATTCCTGACTTTCCACAGTCTCGTTCCTCTGCCAAACCTGCCCCAAAGCTGCTCCTGCCAGCCCCAGGAGGGGACACAGAAGTGCCAAAGCTGCCTTTGCCCCAGGCACTCCCCCTGAGCAGCCCATGGCCGGAAGGTGGCCAAGGCCAAGAGGGAGAAGGTCCCTGTGTCTGGGACAGCAAGGATCCTGTCATGATCCCAACAATGGAGAGGGAATAAAACAAAGGGATTTGTTTCCCAGAGCGAAGGGGCGAACAAAGCTCAGCCTCTGTCCCTGCAAGGCCTGGCACTGGAGCCCAGCTGGGCCCAGCAGCTTCGTCCTCCCAGGGCCTGGGCAGAGCGGCCCTGAAGGGCAGGGAAGCCATGAGGGGCCCTGAGGGGCAGGGGAGCCATGAGGGGCCCTGAGGGGTAGAGGGGCCATGAGGGGCAGGGGAGCCATGAGGGGCAGGGGAGCCATGNGAGGGACAGGGGAGCCATGAGGGACAGGGGAGCCATGAGGGGCAGGGGAGCCATGAGGGGCCCTGAGGGGTAGAGGGGCCATGAGGGGCAGGGGAGCCATGAGGGGCAGGGGAGCCATGAGGGGCAGAGTCACAGCCGGAATCTCCAAAGGGCAGGAGAGGAGAGGGCCTGGTAGAGCAGATCCAGAGGGACACCTGTCCAATTCTGCTGTGTCTTCTCCTGCAGCAATGGCAAGGCTGGGAGGAACGGAAGGAGCCCAGCAGAAGATTCTCCATCTCCCCAGCTCAGGGAGCACTGCCCTAGCGGCTCCTTGGACCAAGCAATATTGGCACTGTCAAGGCCAGGACCAGGCTGCCTCCTGCAAGGGCTCTCCCCTCAGGAATTCCCATCCCAGAGGAGCTAAAACCGCTGGCAGCAGGCAGGGAACACCCTGCAGAGGGAAGATCCCACCATGGGACACAGGGACATCAGGCTGGAGATGCTCTGCAGAAGGAGGGAGTGTCCCTGTCCCCACCAGGAGAGGCTGTGGGTCCCTCTCCAGCCCTGCTCAGCTCCAGGATGAGCAATTCCCTGACAGCTGGACTAATACAGAGCTCTGAGGACCTGCCAGAGCCTGTCCCCAGCCCTCAGGGGGCTCAGGGATCCTCACGGAACAGGGAGCTCACTGTTCCCCAGGGATCAGAGTGAATTCCAGCAGGAGAAATGCCCAGCCACGATCTCCATCACTTCAATCTCCTGTCAATCCCCCTGCAAGCTCTCACTGCAAGGTCCCCTCTGCTCCACAACTGTCCCCAGGCTCTCTCCTCCTCCCCCCGGCTCCTTCCAGCCTGCTCTGGTGACATTCCTGCACCCAGCTCCTGGTAGAAAAAGCTGGATCCCAGCCAGCTCACACCCCATGCCCTGAGCAGCCAGCACAAGGAAGTGAACTGTCAGCAAAGCTTAAGGACCATTAATCCTTCCAATCCCATCAGTCCAGCGGGATGAAAACACCTTCCCAGCACGCTGAACTCCAGGCTCTGGTGGCTGTTGTCACTGACACAGGGAATTTTGCCTGCCCAGGCACCACACAGACACACAAACCCCGCCCCAGCCCTTCCCAAAGCAGGGATCTCTCTCCCTCCCTCAGCCCCCTTCCCAAATCCGGGATCCCACACTCACAGCTGTGGACAGGCGGGATGCCAGCGTCATCTCCAGGTTCCCCTTCAGGCCCAGTAAAGCAGGAACCAAGATAAACACCTCAGTCACGTATTTGAAGACATCCCAGTGCTGCAAGATTAAAGCCCATTAAATAAAAACATGAAATACAACTATGATTGATAAAAAGCTTTGCTCCGGGCTATCACCCACTCATCATCACCTCTGACACCTGGCCCTGCCCTGAGCAGTCATCCCAGTCCCCTCCCTGCTGCCACACTTGGAATTCTGCAGTGCTTTTCCCACTTCTGACATTTGTAGCGGTGACCACACGTCCCTGCTGGGCTGAAAAAACAGCTCTGAGCCAGCAGCTTTCAGTGAAAAATCCCCCAAAGAGTCACCGCCGACAAAATGTTTACACACCCAGAGGCCAAAACAGGGAAAGATGGAGAGGCTTTGCCCAATACTTGCAGGTTTTGGCAGATTCGAGTGCTGAAGCTTGGTCAGTCTCAGCTGAGAGCCTTTTCTACATCTGTGTCTTACAAATACATTTTGGAGCAAGGCACTGCTGCTCCCTGATCCCAAATCCAGCCAATTCAGGCCACCTTTCCTGGCTACCTGTGTTAAACCAGGGAATTCCTAACCAGCTGGGGCCGTGCTGGACGTGCTGAGCATCACTCTGCACCTTTCCGTCACCTGCAAACGTCACCTGGGAGAGGCTGCACCTCTCCCAGCGCTGCCCTTGGCAGGGCCACCCTGCCAGGCTCTCCAGGGACATGGATTTCTTTCCAGGACAGGGAAGGCCATCAGCCAACACCTGACAGCAAATATAAATCGCTCTACCTGCCTGACTAATGCCTTCCCGGGAGGAAGGACTTCAGTGATTTTTTTGTTTGTATTTCCACCCTTCACCTCTGAGCCAACAAGCTGCAGTTTCCTGGTGCTTTGCAACACCAAATTCAAG
>VZRN01002712.1:222259-241769 GCA_013397935.1 Dasyornis broadbenti | reverse complement strand
CATCCATCCATCCATCCATCCATCCATCCATCCATCCATCCATCCATCCATCCATCCATCCATCCATCCATCCATCCATCCATCCACTCCCCCCGCGGCTTTACCTGCTCTCACCTGGGCTGGCTGCTGGAAGAAAGGCTCCTCCTTCTCCTCCTCCCGCGCTGCTGAGCCGGGGATCCCTTGCAGGAGAAGCCTCGTCGTGCCCTGCTGGGAACAGGGGGTTCACAGCTGGCCAGAGGAGCCCTGTGATCCCACAGACCCCCCCATCCAGGGAAACACGGCTGGATCCAGGTCAAGGAGTGGGTCCAATGGTACGCACTGGATTTCAGGCTTCTGCCAGGCTGATGTAGCCCAGAACAAAAAGTCAGGAATATTGTCACGTACACTCTGTTTATGCCAAACTGTCCCACAACAAATAAATAAAGAGCAGAAAAACTCCTGCTAGAGAGGTCAGATCCTCGTTGCTCTGTAGAATTCTGTGTTCCTGAATGAAACCAGCTCTTCTGATTCATGCTTTCCTTTTATTTCCCGTTTTTTTTTTTTTTTTTTTATGTTGTTGTCATGAGTGGAAATTTTGAGCAGTTGTTTTTCCTTCCTGCCTTTCCTTTCCTCCCAGGAAAGAGTCAGCAGCAAGTTATTACTCAGAGTGATGACGTGACCCCCAGCTCAGGGCCTTGGAGACAGGTTCTGGGCCAATAAGGGTGGCTGGGAGAGGGGAGGGCAGCACAGGAGCCACATTCCCGCATGGATACAGGGAGTGTCTGGAGCTGCTGACTTCATTTCTTAGGGAACCCAAGCAGTTGTGGGCAGTGGCAGTGAGGGATCCATCGGCATCCAAAGCTGTGGGCTCTGCTGCTTCAGTTCTGTCTGCTCCTGGCAGAAGCTGGGCACGGGGAGGTGTTTTCCTGAAATATTTGGTGCCTTGGGAGAAGAGGATGTCTGGACCAGGTGGAGCAGAATGGAATCGCTGATTAGAGAAAGCAGCACTGATAAGGGATGTTTGATATGGGCAGAGTGACAGGACAAGGGGTGATGGCTTTAAACTGCCAGAGGGAGGGGTTAGATGGGATTTTGGGAAGAAATTCCTCCCTGTGAGGCTGGGGGGGACCTGGCACAGGGTGCCCCGAGAAGCCATGGCTGCCCCTGGATCCCTGGAAGTGCCCAAGGCCAGGTTGGAAAGGGCTTGGAGAAAGTGGAAGGTGTCCCTTGGCAGGGAGTGGAACTGGTCCCTTCCTACCCAACCTATCCTGGGATCCTGGGATTTCAAGGGATGAGGCACCTCCGGAGTCATTTCACTCATTCTCAGGACCTCCACCAGCAAAGACACCTCATGGAAAACCCGAGAAATCCAGAGACACAACTCAGCCATGCTCCAGCTGGGACTGGAGCTCCCAATCCTGCCTCCAGCCCAGCCTGCGTTCTCCTTTGTCCGAACAAACCTGGCTGCAAGGCTCTGCTTCCACCTTCATCTTTCCTTCCTGACTCGGAAAATCCCTCCCTCCCCCAGATCCACCATTCTTCCCTCACCTCCCCAAAAACAACGTGCACCCAAATGTGACCTCGCTGCTCCCCAGCTGAGCCAGCTGCAGCCTCAGGAAGTGGAAGTGTGGGGACAAAAGCTGCCTGAGACAAGAAAACAGAAATAGATAAAACCCCCACCGGCCAGGCTGAGATCAAAAAAGCAGAGGATGAAAGGGCAGGAAATGGGTTTCCAGTTGCAGGGAGCAGGTACCAAAGGCAACAAAACATTTGGAAAGGGAAGAGTTCAGCACTGAGCTATGCTGGATCATGGAATGTCTCATGGAATGTCGTGTCCATGTGATTTTGGCACTATCAAAGGGCCCAGCACTCAGTAATGGCCTACTGGGCCCCTTTCACAGGAGAATCCAGCAAAATAAAAGGGTTTGGCCAAAGTGACTCAAAAAATCCTAATATTGAAGTGTCAGTGCCTTGAGAGGTGCCTTTGCTCCCTGTCCTGGCTCCAGCACTGCTTGTCATGGATCTATATGGAGTCGCAGCTGCTTCTGAGCCAGGATCCTGAAGGAACTGGGCTCTTAATTTCTTGGAATGGGAATCTCAGCAGGAACACAAACCTGAGCAGGCTCTGGATCAGGACTTGGCCCTTCAGATGCCACTCCAGAGCACAAACAGCTCATGAGGGCAGGCAACAGCGTCAGCAGCTGGCCCTGATCTGAGGGAAGCAATGCAGATCCAGGAAGTTCTGTTTTGCCAGCCTGGAAGCAAACAACCCCATCTCCATCCTTTTTTCCGAGACCCACGTGACCACTGCTCCCAGCTGTGTTCCTGTGTGCCCCACGTGCTGTGGCTGCTGTGGCAAACACGGGTCAGCCTCTGTCAGCTCCATCCCTGGGGCTCTCGGCCACGTGAGAGCACCTGGGCCTGGTTTTCCTGTGTTCCACAAGGTCAGCGGATCCGGTGGGAGAGCAGGGACAGGGACACCTGTCATGGAGCCACTGGGGATGTGCCTCACATTTCGGCTTTGTTCCAGTTTTAGGCTGTGAGGCAATTCATTTCTCTTCAGAAATTAGGCTGAAGAAAACACTGATAGCACAAGGCTGGCCAGACCAGAGAATGACGATAAAAAAATACACATTAATCTCTTAACTCCCCCCTCTCTCCTGCTCCATGAAGACCCTCTCACAATAAACCACACCATTGCGCTGGATTGAAAATACAAATTTAAAGAGGCATGACAAGCACCCTGGGAAAAGCCGCATGATTTGAATGTTGCCTGTAAAACCCACTGCCCAACCCCGTGGCAAATCCCTCGGTGCCAAAGAGCGTTTTCCCTTTGTCCCCTGCCCCCTGCTCTAACCACCCTTCCATGTGGTCATTTTCCTTCCTGCTGAGAAGTGACTGCAGCTTCCTCTGGGCCCCCCACCACAGCTCAGAAATCAGCTCTGAAATCAGCAGAGGGATCTGCAGGGAGCAGGGCCCTCCCTTCCCCACCACGCTGAGCCCTTTATCTCTGCCTCCCGCTGCCCCGGGAAGCTGTGGGAGCGGAAAGCGGAGCCAAGCCCCTGCTCCAATGTCACACAGCCCTCCCCGAGCTGCTCAGCCAGGAAAAGAATTCCCCGGGCAGCGCTTCTGCACCTCTGCAGGCCCTGAGATGGTGGCACAGAACCGCCAGTGCCGTGGAGGCCTCACAGCAGCGCCATCTTTAAAGGGTTGGTGCAAGGGCCTGAATTTGGGGACTGAAGGGACAAAAATTCTGTAAAAGTTCCAGAGCACCAGCAAGGACTGAACAGATCAGCAAGAATTTGTGCAGGGTTCCAGCAGCAGCCTGAAGACCACTGAAGGCCACAGCATTCCGGGTCCCAGGTTGAGCTGCAGGGGGGGAAATGCTCCTCTCTAACAGCAAAGGGCTCTGGCTGATTCCCCAAGATTCCTCAGTGGGTGCCTTCCTTCACAGCACTGATACAGGGAAATTCTCACAGCACCTGCTGGAGAAAACGGATTTCACCAGCTCCATGGAATAGCAAATGAAAGGGCAAAAGAGGAGCCAAGAACCCAAGTGTCAAATGCAGAGCTGGAGGAAACAACTCTGTAAACACCTTGTTCCTGAGCTCTCCTCCAGCTCTGCCTGAACTCCCCACGGCCACTTGGGGCTGGAAATAAACCAAGCCCTGTTAGACAGAGCCCAGCAACAGAGCTTTCTTTAGACAATGCAGGTGTGGGATGTGACCTTTTCTCCAGGTGTAGCAGGCCCACGTGTCCCCAGCTCAGCTGGCCCACTGCAGGCTGGACAACTGCAGATTTTGAGTCACTGTTAGAAAAATGTCAGCTTTGTAGACTTGGGGAAAAGCAGGGGGAAAAGGAAGTTACTGTAGATGTAACACACACTGGATTTGGGCTAGCACGGTGTTCAAATCATGTCTATCAGTATGGCTGAATTACCTGTGTTCAGAGCAGAAAATCAGGCTCTTCCTTCTCTCGTGAGTCAGAGGTAATTGCTCTCCATGCTCCAGGCACACTGACTCACTACAACAAAAAAAGAATAGCTCCCAGAGTCATTAATCTGGGTTTTCATGATGTGCTTGCCATTATCAAGTAACCACTCACACCGTGCAAGGTTGTAGGTGATCTTAACAGAAAAGGCATCATTCATATTATTCCTCTTATTTATGAGATGCACTAAGGTTTCACACATCCCTGGGGAAGAGAGACATTCCCAGAAACATCTCCTGGGAACAGCAAAATGGGGTGGGAGGAGAATTGTTCTGTCAGGAGCTGTGCGAAGGTATCAAACCATTGAGTGACTCTGGAATTGTGGGAGACAACCTCGGCCTGGCAGCAAATGTGATAAAATAAGGAGGCTTAGGAACAGAGAGGCAAAGCTGCCCCATGGAAAAATCACAGATAATCGTCAGAAGTGACTGGGAAAACTGGGCAGAGACGGGAATGTGCTGTTTTCCCATGAGATCCTGCAGGCCACGGTCTGCTGAGAGCACTTTGGAGGCCTCTCAGGTTGCAGCAAAGCTCTGCTGAGCAGGGCCCCGGCGCAGAGGCGCTGCAAGGTTCCAGCCCTGGCTGATGAGCAGCACTTAATGAGCTCTGCAAGGAGCTGCCCCAGCCAAATCTCATGGCACACATTTGCACAGGACCTGCCAAACCCAGCCCTGCCTTCCCAGCACCCTCTGCCCTTCGCTTTTCCTGCGGCAGCAAAATGAATCTTTGTCCTTTAAAGAAACAATCCTCACCAAAACACAGGTGAGGGGGTTTTCGGTTGGGGACAAATTACAAAATATAAAGGGTGCTTCGTGTCTTTAGGACTCATCTGCTGGTACAAGAGGCAACAAATCCCTCCTTCCACCCCACAACAGCACGACCCAGGATCTTCACGGCCTGTGCTCTCTCACGAGAATCCTGTTTTCCCATTTTTCCAGCCTTTTGAGGCCCCCACAGCCATCAGGTGTTAAACAACATCGACCCCATTCAGCCACAGCCAAAGCAAAGGCTTTTGACTCAGATTTACAGAGATTTACCAGAGGAAAAAAAACAACAACAAAACCTTGCCTGCACCTCCCGCTGCCAGGGCTGTGCTTTATTCAGAGCCGTGCCCTGACACATCAACTTTCGCTGTGCCTGCAAACAGGAGCTGCAGGAGCACTGACACCTCCACAAAAGAGCCGCAGCCATGGGGCTGAACAAATCCCTGACGTGAGGGCACGCGCACAAAGTGCAGCAAAGCAGAAAAGATGCAAACTATTTACTGCCCAATAATGCCTGAGCAGGGTTAGCTGATTTTGTGTAGAAAGGGGAGCACCAGGGAGAGGATAAGGATTAAAGCTGGCTGGAAAACAGGTGGGTTTGTTTTGATGGAAACTGTTTTTAGGAATTGCTCAGGTGTGGAAATGACTTCACTGCAATTACACAGTTACATAAAAAGACGAAATAATCATCAGAAAAGAATCCACATTCCTTTTTTTATTAGATGAAAATGTCAGTTTTGTTTCAATTATTCGGTAGGTGATACAGTTGTAGCCCTCTGGCCACAGTGATAAGATCAGACTGCAAATAAATACGAGAATGGTGATTGGAAAGAATCGGAATCACAGTTCCATCAGTGTTTTTCAGGATACATTTCAGGGTATTTCCTGTACATTCCAGCACATTTCACAGTATGAATTCAGAGCAGAACAACCACCCATTGCAGGGCAGAACTCTGACAAACAGACACACATCTCTGCAGCAGGAGGAGCTGCACTGAGACTGTGTCACCAAGCAGCTTTCAGGCTTTTCTTTGGCTAACCTCACCTTGTTAACTCTTTATGTATAGAATTAATTTAATTAACTAATTAAATAATTTGTCTAATTAATACTGGTAACCCCAACTGTCAAGGCCAAAAGGATGCTGAACCCTTTAGTGCTGTCAAAGGTAGGCAAGAAGTGCAGGATGAAGCCGAGTCGGCATCCATGACCTGTCTACCCCAGAATTCCCCAAAAATTGAGTCAGCGGGAAAATGGAAATTGCTTGCACTGGCAGAGAAGGAACAAACCTCGGATCCCTCTGAACTGGAAGAAACTGAAGGGCTTCACATCTTTCACAATCAAGTTCTCAGAAGAGCAAAGGAGAAGCCAAAACCGATTCAGTGAAAAAAGAGATGAGCAGACAGCAGTGATTTAATTCCTCATTTAAAGCTGCAACCCCTTATTCTGTCACTCAGTTGCACAACGTACCCTGAACCACACAAAAGAGTCAGGGAGGGGAAAAAAATAATAATCACTAAAAAGACGGGAAGAAAAAATTCTCAGCACCTCATCGGTTACAGCAACACGGCTGGAACTTCTGGAGGGCAGTACCTGAAAACGGAGCAAGAAATCAGTGCAGCCATGTGGGCAGCAGGGAGTGAACACTGACACTGGCTGAGAGCTCCATGGATGCTGGTGAGAGAATCCCCGGGGACAGCAGCCTGGGAGGATCCCCTGGGATGCAGCCCATGCCCAGCAGCAGTGCAACAACCTCTCAGTGGGACTGGCCCAGTGACATGAACGCTCTCACCACGCCCCAAACCCTCCACGGGAGCTTCTGGAAGCTCAACTCACCAGAAAACATGAGTTTGTCAGAAGCACACGGGACGATTCACCTTCTGCTGGTGAGTGACTGCTGATTACAGCTTAGATTTTTAAGTGATTACCAATTTCAGAGGCCTAAAGTGCTGCAAGAAATCAGTGCCAGATTAATGGCTGCACATCAGACCGTGGAGAGCAGAAATCGGGGTTATTTGTTGGGTTTTGCCAGGTTCCTATCACCCAAGCAGCACCTTGTCCATCTGTATGTAAATCACAATAGAAAAAAACCCCCAAATTCCAGCTGTAGCTCAACACACAACACAAACTGCACCTTCAGCCCCTGTCCCAGACTCCACCCGAGCAGCTGCTCTCCCCCGGTGTCTCTCAGAGCTCGTGGGAGTTGGCGTGAGGCTCTGGAAGCGCCTCGATGTCACAGTTCTTGATCAGCTGAAAAAGGAACTCCACTTGTTTCTCGTAATTCTCAATGGAGATTCTCTCATTCAACCCATGGATCCTGAAAGAAAAAGGACTTTTTTCAGTCCAGGGGGAATTTCTGACCCACCTGCACGCACCCAGCGCTCTGCATGGCTGCCGAGTTCATAAAGCAGAGCACAACATAAAAACACAGCAACATACACCAAAAACTGCACTGTAACCAACCCAAATTCACTGATTCAAAGGCTCAGAGCCCAATAATTAAATCTGGAAAAAAATCTAAAAATCTAATCTGGAAAAAATCCTAACGGTATTCCAGCTCTCTGCCCATTTCTGTCACTGTCCTGTCAGAAGAAAACTCTACTCCTGCCTCATCTGCACCTCAATAAAATGACAGATCTAAATAAACAAACAAACAGTCCCTTGCACGATGATGTTGTTATCACTTTACTTCAGGAAATTTCCAGCTTTAAGGAGCAAATCAATTCAGGGTGGCAAATACCCAAATACATGGATAAATCTGGACAAGGCCAACTAGCAGAGGAACACCTTCCACACCACTGCAGCACGTGAAGGATGCACTCAGCTCCACAGCTCTGCTGAAGGAGCTCCCAAATGAGCCCTGTGAAGAACAAAGAGCAAGGGCTGACACCGTCCCAGGGTGATTTCCATGCCCTGTTAGAGCAGCACCCAAATCTGCAGGAAATGGGTGGCCTGACAGAGGCCAAGGTGCACAAGGGTGGGTTTCCTTCTGCCTGATGCACATGGAGCTCCCTTTTCCCCGGGCCCCAGCCCGACTCTCAGTACCTGGGGAGATCGTCCTGTGCCAGGAGCAGGGGGTTGAACCTGTAAATGGCATTGGTGACGTTGGTGAAGTGCCTGCTGTCCGTGTTTCCAATGCACGTGCCTGGAAAACAAACGCCAGGTTTGTTCTGCAGGAGGGCAACGACTGGAATTGAAAAAGTGACCCACCTTTTCCCCCAGGAGAGAGGAAAAGCATCTGATAACAGCTCTGGATAACCCCTGTAGCAAAATCATTGCTGGAAACATTGATTGGTACATCCTGGAGAACATTCTCTCCTTCAGGAACAGGAGCTGAGCACACAACTCCACCTAAGAACAGCTTTGGACACTCAGCCTCCCCAGCAATGTAAGGTTCAAACTGCAATCCAACAATTACAGAGCTAGGAAGAGGCTGCAAAAAAAGGGAAGGGCCTGGGATCACAAGGAACAATACAGAAAAGCAGGAATGGCTTTGCCAGCTATGAAAACAATATAAGAAGAACTAAGGCAAGAAGACCTCCTCCTCTCCCTCACAATTCCTTTCTTCCCTGAAGAGATTCCTTTGTATGTGCAGAGAGCCCAACTCAAGGCTCATTGTTTCTGTCAGCTTCCTGTTTGCTTTTTTACTTCCACTACTAAAAAACAACATTAAAACTTTTAAAGCATAAAGAGGGAGCGGAATGAAAAGAGGAAAAAACAGCTGTTTCCAGCAGTTAACAGCTGGGGCGGAGGAGTACACAGCAAATGGAAACAAGGCAGTGCTGGGGGAGGACAGAAAAGCAGAAGAGGAAACAATAATCATCATGTGCCTGCTGTTACCTGGGACTACACTGTCAACATCTGGGAAAATATCCAGGATGGTTCTTTGAAAAATGTGGACTGCAAATGCCTGCTCATCCCAAGGGCTGATGGGCAGGGGGTCAAAGGCCTCCACCACATCAATCCTCACTCTGTCATCAGCAATGGTGTTTCTAACTGTCTCCAGCACCTGGAGGTGAGACACAGAGATAAAATAAGCACAAGAAACGAGAACGCAGCCCTTAGAGACACCAGCAGGTGCTCAGCTTTCCAGAAAATATTTGTCAGTTGTGGCTGCAAATACAGACTGAAACTGTGTGCCAGCCTCTCTTCCTCTTCCTGAGTGGGTGGCTGATACTTCAGCTGAATCTTTTATCAGATGCACATCAGTGTCTCAAGGCACTCCTGAACTGCTCCAGTCCTGACAGGCAGGTGGCCAACCTGCTGCTCTTGGAAGTTACGGCATCCGAACGATCCAGAAAAAGCTTCCGGAGAGAGAAACTTCCAGCAAAGGCTTGGGAAGTGAAGATGTTTTGTACTGACAGCATTTGGCAGCTGCCCTGGGCTGGACAGTCCTGTCAGAGCTCCTGAAGTGTGCAAGATTCCCAAAGTCTCCCAGGTCACAGACCTTAACGCTCCCATTCCATGACCACACACGATCCATGTGGGTTTTGGCACAAAAACTGGTGAGATTTGGATCACGGGTACCTCAGCCGCCGTCTCGGCAGAGTGGATCCGGAAGTTCACCGTGGCTCTGGCAAAGGAAGGGATGACATTTACCTGGAGAAAAGGAAGGAGCAAAGTTTCAAAGGAAGTTAAAACCAGAATGAAGTTCCAACTGCAAACTCAGAAACTGCACAAACAACTGCAGGCCTCAGACTCATGCTTCACTGTGTCCACCAGGTGTGGTAGCTGTGTTCAAACACTGTAAATCTCATCTCAAATGCAGATAAATACACAAAGAAATATTCATCAATTCTACAAAAATTGAGCCAGCTCTTATATAGAAGTTTTTATCTTCAGCTAAGCCCTCTCCCTCCAGGGACTTTTTTCTGAAAATTTACTTGGTTTTTTAAGTGATACTTTTACCTCATTGCCATGTTCCATGTTTTACATTTGGCAAATCTGAGTCGCTTAACAAATGATGTGACTGAACACTCATCTGCAGACTGGATATTTATAACTTTGTTAAACAAAAAAATGTATAAGCTTTAGAAGAAATACCCAAGAAACCAGGGTGTCACTTCTCTCCTGGCCACTCCGTGTCACTGTTCAGCCACCGCGTCTTTTCTCCTCCGGTGATGCTTTCAGTAACAGATTTTTCCAGGGACACACCAAACACAGCCTGTTTGTTTTCCAGGGCTACAGAATTTTTGGACAGCTCCAGCTCCTTATCAGGGCAGGATCTGGCTGTTATCAGCCTGAAGCTGTTATCTCTCAGTCCGAGGTGCACACCGACCCCTGCTTAAGGCAAACACCAGAGCTGTGCTGGGCCAGGGAAGTGTTTGTGACTGTGCCAGTTTCAAATATTGCCATTGATACTTTGTAGGATTACACACAAAACAAATTTTCTTGTCTGTCCTAAGATATTAACAATTTTTACAGTGGTGGACAGAGGTCAGATACTTCTGCAGCGATTTTCAACTCTGCCCAAATCCAAGCCACATCTGAAGTAAGAATGAGACTGTGACACCACACAGGGGCCACACTGGTCTTATAAAAGGATATAAACAGCTGGAAATCAAATGTGCTAATTGTCTCATCATAATTACGTGGAGAAAAACCCAAACGAAAGTACCTTGATTCCCGCATTGAACATGGTGACGGCGGTGGTCGTTCGAATCAAGGCATTGGTGGAAGGTTTCCAGGCCAGGACTCTACGAAAATAGAAACAAACAAACGCAATTTTTCAAGGAAGCTGAAAATTGCTAAAATACAGGCACCACAATTCCACAGGCAATGAGCTGAGTGATGGTTTATTCAATGAACGAAGTGGTTATTGACAGGAAAACACTGAGCTGTCTGAACTATTAAACGATGTAACTGATTTCCTGGGAAGATCAGAAATGGCTTCATCTTTTAAGGGTGAGAGGCTGGGGATGTTTATCGAGGATCTCTTTTCTTACCTGCTGACAATAGGTGAGAACAGCCACAAATTGCTCATGATGAGGTTGAGAGGAAACCTGAACTAAGGGGAAGAAATAAAACCACAAGTCAGAAGGTTTTTATTTGTCGAGAGCGCAGTGGAGTCACTTGGATGTGGCTGAAACAATTCCAGTAGAAACAATAATCTGGGAGAAAGGCCAGCTTTTTTACCCTTTCTACGTAACTGTGCTCTAAATTCATCGCTGGGCTGCTGTTAATATGGAAATCTGGGAATGAAATCCTGCTCCTCTCCTCACCTCTGCTGCAAGGTGCTCCATAGTCATGAGCTCTGGCCCGTGGCCAAACAGGTTGCGCAAGGGATTCTGCTCCAGCCTACAAAACAAATCAACATTTGAAAGGTAAAAATAAAAAAAAAAATAAAAAAACAACTCTATTATTGCTCCAGAGGGTTGACAGACATTTGATTTCTGAAATGTATCCATGTTATCAGAGGTGCAATCACACTCTCCTCTCCTGGGAAGTAAATGTGCAAGCACAGCTCCACGGATTTCTGGGCATTCCAGGCACATGTAAAGACTTCCACTGAGAAACAGCTGAGAAAATCCCAAAGTCTGCCTCCTACAAATACATGGAAATCCAGAAAAGTAGCACACAAATCCCACCGTGTCTGGATACACTCAGTTTTTCTAAAATACGTATTTATCAGCCAACTTGATATCTACACAGAGATATGATTCCTGCAGTCACATTAGGACTCTATTCCACGTTTACTGGCTTGGAGAATCACCAGCTGAGGTAGCAGGGATGTGCAAGAACAAATTCCAGAGAAATGCCACCACCCAAACAAAGGAATCTCTGCTGCTGCAGAGTAAATTAGGGTAGACAGCACTTGTCTTGCTTTTAAAGAATGGACTGACATTGCAAGAGGTGAAGTGAAAAGACACTGCTGACTCCTGGCAATTGGGCCTTGGCTGGGAGCTGCACTTCTGCCCTTCACAGTGAGCTACAAACTGCAATTGCAAATGCAGAACAGGGATTTGAAAACGACTCCAAACACAAATATTACAGAAGTCACCTATCAGTGATTTAGTGTTTTTTGGACTGTCTTTGACATTGTGTGGCGGGGAAGCTCTCACCTGGCCATGGCTGCTGCCAGAATGCCAATACTTGTCTCCTTAGGAGGAAAGGATGAATGTCCTGGCTCCTTTTCCACAGTGAAGTTCAGTGTCATTGAACCTTTTTCTGTGACAGCAATCCTGCTCAAGGATAAATCAATCCATCCATTAATTAACACATAAATGACTAATGCAATTCCAAACACGGAGCACAGACTTTAGATAAAAATAACTACTCTGCATAGTTTTAGTACGATTAAAAACCACTCGAGCAGCAACAACAAATCATCAGCGCAGTGTTCAGATCTCTGGAGCACTGAGGTGCAGTGGGCAGAGCTCTCCAGCACAGAGTGAAAACGCTTGCCTGGGCTCGGTGGAGCGTTCTGCCTCTGTCAGCACAGCTCTGACGGGCAGCAGGCAAAGGCTGAAGGTCCCTGCCTTGCACTTTGTGCCGCTGCTGCAGCTTCAGCAGCATCAGCGCTTCCCCATGCCCTGAAAACACGCTGCAGTGACATTAACCGCGGCATTTATCACTAATTAATGACTGCTAATGAATCACTCTCGTCGTGGTCACTCTTACATGGCCACTGGCTTCTTCACTCCTGCAATGATCCCATCCAGCACCGCGCTCCCCTCATCCAGCACGAAGGAGAGTTTCACCCCTCTGGCTTCCAGCAGAGCTGCAATTTTCCTTGCTCCCTTCAGACCAGACACCTGTGAGACCCCAGGCAGAGGAATTGATCAGATCCAACCACACCATGGCGAGGAAAACTGGGAAACACCTTGCTGTTGGCTGCAGCACAAAGAATGCAGGGAATCCCCTGGGGAACAGCTCCAGAGCAACAATAAAAGATTCTTTCAGGAAAATTAATTGCACTTTGTTAATGGCCTGATAGCAGATGAATTTATAGCCATGATGAGGAGTGCTCTCATTGATGAGTCACTGACTGCTGCTTTCATTTCGATGCTATCTCAGAGCTATAAACTCCACAGATTAGCAATTTATTCATTTCAACTCTTAAAAATTCTCTGTCTTCTTCTGTTGCCAGTGCACAAGCAGACTCACCTCACCTGCCTCTCTGTGCCACTGGGACATTTTTGTCAGCTCTTCCTGCTCATTTGACACAACCGTGTCAATCTTAACCCAGCTTCTCCTGTCTCCAAAATGAGATTCCTGCTGCACCTTCCTTGCAGAAAAGAATTTGAAGAAACACCCTCTGGTGTTCTTTTCTCTTTGCTCATCACACCAAACCCTTTGTGAGCGTCACTCCAAGCCAAACAACCAGTACATAACTGTGACCTGGGACCTGACACTGTATCTCCCCACAGAACCAAGAAAAACAGGAAAGACCTTCCAGCTAAACAAGGTTCAAAAATTAAGCCTTGTTACCTCCATGAACAAAGCAAACAAGCTGTTATTTCAAGGTGGAAGGGAAGAAAATACCTCCTCGTCGTGGCCGATGCCGACATAGAAAGAGCGGCGGGGTCTGTAATTCCTCCTCAGCAGAAACTCCAGAGCTTGCAGAATGCCCTGCAGGAAAAGCAGAACGTGCTGTGCCATCCCTGGGTGTCAAGAAAGGAGAATAAATGCAAAAGAATGCAGCATGATGTCAGAGAATCGCGATGCTTTCACAGCCCTTGTGCCAAGCTTTGACTCCTACAGCTCCCACTGAGGATATCCCCGTTGCCTGGGAAAGGCCCTGCAGTGGTTTTGATCAGGGATGCTCTGACAGGTGCTGCAGCGGCCGTGCAGGGACAGGAAACACGGAGCAGCTGCTTCTGGCTGCTGCTGACAGGGACAAACGGCACAGGAAGCACCACAGAGCCAGAATTATCCCAGGAATTCGCTCTTCCCTTCAAGAGCTCACACCCAGAGTGGCTTTCACTGGAGCTACCAAATCCGGGGATTTTAAGGAGCAGCGTGTTTTGTGTGAGAAGGGCCAAGAGAAAAAGAACACAGAACTTCATCCGAAGAATGAGAAATCAAATCTACCGTTTCCTATGGCTATAAATATATATATATCTCACAATATATTTGCTCTATTGTTCCACCTCACTTTTTCCATTAAACTACTTAATTTTTCCCATCAGAGAAATTCTATCACCCCTATCTGGCCAGCACCCATTTTTTGCCATGTTCACTAAAAATGCAGCTTTTTTGGGGTTTTTTTTGGCCATTTGAGGAGTAACTTGTGCATTTCACAGCAGAATGAAGCACCAACCCCAACATTTAAGTTTCAAGGCTTTGAAATTGATCATTGAACATCCTGAAACTTTCCAGGAGTGCTGCCTGTGTGACCCTGGTTTGCCAAACATCTGTTCAAATTTAAATACGGGCCTGGCATGGAAGTAATCATCAAAAGTCACAAAGGGCCATTCTCCTTATTCATTTTTCCATCAACCTTTTCCCAATGAGAAATCCTTCACAGATCAATCTTGTCTGAATACAATCCTCCCGAATGCGTTTAGTACAGCAGCTCTTTGTTCTGCCCCAGGCTGGATAAAAGATGCAGGGTTATTTGTGTATCACACTGAACAAACAGCGTTTAATTTGAAACTCAAGCCTTTTCAAAGGGTCAGTTTTGGCTCTGAACGCCTGTGTGACACCTGGGAAAAGGGAAAAGGTCTGTCCCTGGTTTCGAACACAGCAATTGACAGAGAATCCCAGATTGGTTTAGGGTGGAAGGGACCTTAAAGGTCATCCAGTCCCAAGGATAGGGACACCTTCCACCACCCCAGGCTGCTCCAGCCTGGCCTGGGACACTTCCAAGGGGCAGCCACAGCTTCTCTGTGCCATAAAATGTTATATATGGCATTTAACCAAACACATCTGCATCTGTGAATATGATTCTCCCGATTCTTCACGAGTTCTAACTCTCACTTCTTCAGGAACAGCGGCCACCCCACTCCACCTCTAGGAAAAGTTGGGAGAAAACCGCAGGGCTTAGGAATTTCTCTCTGACATAAAGAGGGGCAAGAGAGACAACAGAGTGAATTTCCAGAGGATGGATTGCTCCCCTCTGCCTTTTCCAGGCTGTAGCTTTGGGAAAGGATGTTACCAAGCACACGTACGATGGCAGAGTTTTTGTTATCCAGCGTTCCTCGTCCATAGATGAAACCTTCGTGCTCTGCAGCTGAGAAAGGAGGGAAATCCCAGCCCTCGGGGGGAGCAGGCACCACATCCATGTGTGCCAGCAGCATATAGGGCAGCAGGGCAGGGGCAGAGCCCTGCACAGTAAAGAGGTGGCTGTATTCCCCAACAATTTCATGCTGGATGAACTTTGAGGAAAATACAGCCGGGAAGACTGTTAAGAAAAAAACATTAAAAAACACATGTAAAAGGAAAAATTAACAACGATGTTCGATTTTAGCATTAGTCCATAGAGTTGTCACCTACGTAGCCTCAGGGGGGAACTGTAAATAAGACTGAGCCGGGCAGAGAACAGAAGTTCTCATGCTTTTACCAATCCATCTCACTTGGTATTTAAAACTCTCGTAAACAAACCCAGAATTCTCATTCAGCAGTGCTGCAGCTCTTTTGCAATGATGGAACTGCCACAAAATTAGGCTCAAGCAGCAGCAGCAGTCATCCTCTCTTTATTTTTTTTATGGCATTTATCCATCCCTAAGATCAAAAACCATCGTTACAAAAAGTCTTTTGAACCTTTTTGGGGCCATTGATAACCACAAAACACCGCTGCAGAGAGGCCACATGTGTGACATTTCTGACAGGCCTTTCTTCAGGAAAAATGTAGAACCCTGTTCCAATATATTCAGAAATAATATATGCTCTCTTCAATTTGTTTATGAAAATGAAATTGAGCAGCAGAGATTACCAAGAGTGAAAGTTCAATACCTTTCTCAATGTAAGCCCCAAATTCTGCCATGGCAGTTGTATTCAAATCCTCTGGAGTCGTGGACACAGTTGGGATTCTAATGGCCCCTTCAAAGAAACACAAAACAGAAATCAGTCAGCACTGAAACCAAACAAAGCTCGAATTGCACTTCAAAAAGGGGAAGTATATTTCTGTTCCTGAATATTTTCCCAGGCTTTAAACACCATTTCACAGCACAGCACGAGCTGCCACGATCAAGAAAAGACTGATGTGCTTCAGCTGAGCTGCGCACATGCAGCCACCAGTGTTTCCCACCAGCCCAGCCAAGGTATCTCTCCAGATAATTTGACTCCACTTTTCATCCTCAAGTGTTGAATGATAGCGTTAGAAATGCTACCGTCCAGGAGCAGCTGCAATTTGCTTGGGTGATCTGATTCCTCCGAGCCATAAACTCCTCTGGCAGCTGAACAGGCAGCTGAGTTGGCAGTCCAAGGTTCTTCCTCAAGAGTAAGGCAGGTTGTGATGGTTATTACATCTTCATAGTGCTTTGTATATTAACATATATAAACACACAAGGCTTTTGCTGGCCCTTTTCATCTGCCCTGTCATTTCAACAGGCTCTCCAACATCCAGTCCCTGTCCTGCAGATCATGGGAATAACTCAGTCCCAGCTGCCATTCCAAAGGACAGCTGCCCCGCGAGGTTATGGATTCTTCTGAGGTCGTGTGATTCATGAATTAACACAAAAATTTATTGTGACCCTTCATTTTCCCATTAAAAAAAGGTATGCAAACATGATTTGCTAGGCAATAAATCCAACAAATCGGCCAGGTATGAGATTTACACACAGGGTTTTATCACTTCGTGCCAGATTGTGGTTTCCTGCACAGTGCCAGCCCTACTGAGAGCTAAACCCCTCAAATCTTCTACGTCAGACAGCACCAACACCCCAGCACTGGTCACAGCAGTGGTGGGCAAGAAAGGGAAAAAATCCCAACAGTGACTTATCCAGTGGACAAAGGGATGTCTGGAAATGCTGTCATGGGAGTCTGGCAAAATTCTGTGTGTACGAGCAGGAAACGGTGGAGAAAATCAACACAGGGCAAGAGTTGGCTCGGGAAAACCACACGATCGCTGAGGTTGGAAAATCCCTCCAGGATCATCGAGTCCAAGCTGTGCCTGACCCCAACTTTGTCCCCAGCCCAGTGCTCTGAGTGCCACGTCCAGGTGACACCTCCAGGGATGGGGACTCCAAAGCTCCCTGGGCAACCCCTGCCAAGGCCTGACCACCCTTTCCATGGGGAAACTCCTGCTGGTGTCCACCCTGAGCCTCCCCTGGCCCAGCCTGAGGCCGTTCCCTCTCCTCCTATCCCTGTTCCTTGGGATCAGATCCCAAATTTCCCCCGGCTGCCCCCTCCTGTCAGGAGCTGTGCAGAGCCACAAGGTCCCCCCTGAGCCTCCTTTGCTCCAGGCTGAGCCTCCCCAGCTCCCTCAGGATTCTCCCGACCCTTCCCCAGCTCCGTTCCCTTCTGTGGACACGCTCCAGCCCCTCCACGTCCTCCCTGAACTGCAGCGCCCAGAACTGGACACGGCGCTCGAGGTGTGGCCTCAGCAGTGCCCTGCACAGATTTTCAATCACTTCCTTAGTCCTGCCGAGAGCCAACACCCGGTTCCTCCCAGGGAAAGCACCTGGGGAGCGGCCGCCTCCACACTCGTGCCCGAATGCCCCCGTGCCCGAATCCCCCCTCGGGAAGGGCCTGTCCGGGGGCGAGGGGGGCTCACACCGCGGGCCCCTCACCTCGCAGAGCCTCCTTGAGCTCCCGCCGCTCGCCGGCGCTGAGAGCGGCGGTGCCGGCGCTCCTTGCCCAGAGCCGCGGGACCCCGGCCGGGGCTCGCAGGACGAAGGCGCGGAGCAGGACAGCGGCCGCCAGCGCCAGCACAACCGAACCCAGGGCCAGCAGCGCCGCCACAACCGCCCGCCGCCCGCCCGCCATCACTGCCGGCAGCAGGCCCGCGGCTGACGGGCGTGGCCCGGAGCCAATCACCGGCCGCGCCGTCGGGACGGTGACCAATAGGATCGGGGTATGGGCGGGCTGATACCGCCCCTTTCGCGGGTGCTGCTGGGAGCTGTAGTTTGCAGCGGACATGGCGGTGGGCCCGGGTGGGAAGCGCGGAGTTAGGGAATGGTTTGGGTTGGAAAGGATCTTAAATCTCGTCCTGTCCCATCCCCTGCCACAGGCAGGGACACCTATCCCAGGCTGCTCCAAGCCCCATCCAGCCTGGCCTTGGACACTTCCAGGGATGGGGCAGCGGCAGCTTCTCTATGCCAGGGCTTCTCCACCCTCACAAGGGAGAATTTCTCCACAATATCTTGAGGCGCTGCTCCCAAAGGGATGGGGGTAAAAGGAGTTCCCGTGAGGAATAACAACTCCCAAGCTCACTGGGGCCACCAGTAAAGCAGAAGGATGCCAAGACCGGGCCAAGGGACAGCCCAGGATCTCTCTGTGTTGTGCCAGCTCCACTCCTGACAGACTTTAAATCCACCTGCTTTTCAAAATGTGTCACTTCTTTCCTCGATTCCACCAGCTAGCACGATGAAGCAGCTCTTATTCCCTTCTTCCCAGCTGTTTTGACCTGAATGTGAAGATTTATCCCATCTTCCCACAGCATAAGCTCTCCCAGGATGCCAAGTACCAGATGGGAACAGCCGAGGAAACCCTGCCCTTGAGTCAGCAGAAGATGATGATGATTGTTCACACATTCTTTATTATCAAAAAAAAGAACGAAACCAACATTAAATTAAATAAATTACAAACATTTCTGAGCTGGTTATACATTTACCAAGTAAGGCTTCAGAGCCCTTACACATCAACCTCACTTACTTAAGAGCAATAAAGGGAATATTTTACTGGAAGTTAAAATATTTCACCAGCATGACTTTGGGCTTCCCTAATTCTCTGCCCAGGCACTTGGGAATTAAGACTTTGGCCACCTTGTGCCTCCAGCAGAGCCATTTGCCTGCTGATGTAACATTTATTGCCAGAACTGACCCAGAATTTGGCCACAGAAATGGGGTTCCCTTCTGCCTGGGTCATGATTTGCAGAAGGGCCACCAATTTAATGTGATGCCGCCTCCAAGATCCAGAAATGTTGGTCAGGACAGTTTCGTGTTGCTCTGCACCAATTCCTTTGCTGCTTTTTTTTTTTTTTTCCCCCTTCAAACTAGCAAATGAAAGGAGCACTCAGGCAGTACGGAAGATCAACCTCAAAGATAATTTAAGAGATTTAATCTCTTGATTTTACCTTGTAGAACAAGCTCTACGTGGAGATTTCTGGAGAAACCACTGCTGTCTAAGACTAAAATAAGTAATAACCATCAGCTAGGGGTTTTCTACCCTCCTTTGGTTTTATTACTCTCTCCTGCACCACATAATCAGAAACTGAGGTAGAGAAATGGTGACTTCATTATTGAGATGTGTCATAAAACCAGACTGGCAGGGTCCTGATGTTGTTTCCTTTAGTGGCTGGTTCATGAAGCTCTATTTTCCTTAAAAATGGGACATCTGGGAGCTGTAGGAAAGCCTCACATTCTCTTCCCAGGAAGCCTTCAGCAATCAGCTCAATAATGTCTGTGTACTTCAAAACTGTACATTAAAGCTTGCTTATATTTTTAACATTTTAGAGTAATAAAATAGAAATAGCATTTTAAAATATAACCCACTTTCATGCACTCAACCCACCGGGCAGGCAGGACAACATGCATGTAATAAGGAGTTCTTAAATCTGATTACAAGCCTGTCCTGTTATCAAGAAAAAAAGTCATGTATTTCGGAATTCAGTACCAAGGTCTTTGAGGTGTCAGAAGTACAGCACTGGTTTGAGGCAGTGGTTTGTTTTTTTTTT
>VZRN01002712.1:202910-222251 GCA_013397935.1 Dasyornis broadbenti | reverse complement strand
GGTGGTTTTTTTTTTTTTTTTTTTTTTTGGATGCTGGGACACAGAAGAGAGGCCACAGGAGAGGCAGAGGCTCCAGAGACACGCAGGGAAATTCGGGGGGCTGGGGTCACAGACACCCCCAGGGGTCAGTGCACATCAGAGAGCAGCAGCAGCCGGCACAGCCACGGCTGCTGGCAATCCCAGCCCTGAGAGGCTTTCGGGATTTGTTTGTATTTCACTTCATCAGGAGAGAGGGAGGGAGGAGGGACAGGGAAGGAGCAGGATGCCCAAATTCTGTAATTCCAGCGTGGGCAGAAGGATGGCGAGGGACAAAGGGGTGAGTTCAGGCACCTGCCTCCCGACGAACCCCACCGCTGCAACCCGTGGGGTGCCATTTCCTGAGCTCCTGCATCCCCAGGCTGCTGCTGCCTGCTCCAGAGTCCATTGCTCGGGGTGCCGCGAGCAGAGCAGGGAGGAGGGAGGGATTTCTCAGTTCGGGAGGGGTGATGGCTTCTTTGCAAAGCCCGTGTATCCCCAGGCAGAAGCCCAGCTCTCGCTGGCGAGGGAGGGATGGGAGAGAGGAGTCTGTTCCCGGGGGTTTGCCCACTCTCTGCTGCTCGCCGTGCTCACAGAGCTGTCTGCGTCTCTGAGTGGAACATGCTTCCAAACATCTCCTGTTTGAAGGGCACAGAACACAGGCAGGGTCAGGGCTGGTGCCTCAGCTCAGTGTCATTGTCTCACAGAGAAACATCCCCAGGAGCTCCAACCCTTCCCACCCTTCTCCATGTGGGAAAGCTGGCAGTGGGGGCTGCTCTGCTTCCAGCTGGGCGTGGATGGCGTGGGGAAGGTCGGCCCTGGAGGGGATCTCCTCCCAGGACCCAGATGTGGGGGAAAATCACCATTAACAAAGTGTGTGCTGAAGATCTCGACTGATGGCTCTTCTTTTGGGTGTGAACCAAAGCCGGTTCTCCAAACTCCCCACAGTGTGTGGGGACCACGAATCTCCTAACCCTAACCCCTGACTGATCCTGAGCTGTGCAGCCCAGAATGGATGGAAAGATTCCTCCATGGGGGAACCTACCTGCTCCTCATCCAGGTGCCTTCAGGACAGGGATTTAAAATTCTCTTTGTAATTAACTCCCCAAAGCATTGCCGTTACTTGCAGTGGCACAGGGGATTTTCCATCTACATCAATCCCAAGCAGAAGTTCTGATTTCTGCCTCATGCCCACGGCTGAAGTGACCCCTGGCACTCCAACTCACCTCCTCCAGGTTCTTGTACTCTGCACTGCTCTCGTCCACAGACTCGTCATAGATGGAGAGCTCCGTCTGATTCGGCCTCTGTGCGGGAAAGAATCAATTCCACAAATTAGCAGAGTGCAGGTCAAAAGGGATGAAAACAATGACTAAGCCGGGCTTAAAAGGTCACACACGCTGCGAGGGAAGTGCCCAAGGGCACGGAAGGAGTCCTGCTGCAGGTGTTTTTATCTCCCGGGACTGAGCTGGCGCTCACCTCTCGCTCTGCTGAGATAGGAGATACCTTAACTCGGCCTGGGCAGATAAGTGGCTACCACTGCCCTGCTTCTGGCTCCCAGTGCCACCCACTAATCCAGCCCTGGCTGGCACAGAGCCTGGCTGGTGCTGTGCCTCAGGATTCCTCCTGTTCTGCTCCCACCAAGGGAGCATTCGTGGATGCCGGGACTATTCCAGGTGCTTTCCCTTCATTTCTGAGGGCCAAATTCTGCTTTTGCCTGTTCCAGCCAGCACCAAACTGAGGGCAGAGTGCTGGAACTGGCTCCTCCAGGCTGGGACAACATTCATCCCTCAGCTAAGGGTTTGTGTAAAACACTGTCACTTCTGAATTCCCGTGGAAATCAATTCCACCAGGAGGTGCCCGGCCCATACGTGACAACTGGAAGATTAAATATTTTGCTGGATTTAGACCTTTACCACTTGAGATAAACAAGAAGCTTTATTAGGTGCAGTAACAATTTGTTATTCTTCCATTGTGCTGACACAGCCTGGAAAACAAACAGGAGAATCCTGCGGGTTGGGGGAAGGCTGGGGAGTGAATTTACCTCTTCCAAGATGGGCGGGTGGACAACCTCTCTGATACTGGCCAGTGCAAACAGAACAGCATCGTGGATGCTCAGGAAAATGTGGCTCCGGTCCAAGCCTCCTTCCTCAAAGACTCCCCCCGTGCTGATGTCGTTGTACACCTGGGCTGGAGGAAGGGAAAGCAGCTGAACGAGGAGGAGAGCAAAGGAGGAGGTGTCTGGAGGGGTGTGTGGCCCTCTGAGCCGAGGCAAGGCTCAGAAGAAGCGGGTTTGCAGCAGAAATGAGTGTGGGGATGTTTTTCTGTGTGCTGAGTGTGGAGAAGCTCCAGCCCTATCACTGCCCGAAAGAAAGCACTGATTTCACACACTGAGAACAACGCTGCTCTTCCCTTCCTTCTGTTTCCTTCCTTCGTCTGTTCTGGCCTGGCCCAACAAAGGACTGAGATTTCATAGTTTGAATAAAGAACAGAAAAAGATCTCCTGTTTGTCAGGAGCACAGAAGTGGGGGAAGATCCCATGGAAATGTGGATCTTTGTGGATCCTTACCGTGCACGTTTGCCAGGAACACTTTAATCCCAATCTTCTGGTAACTGGAACACAACTGGAAGGGATGAGATGGGAGAGAGAGGATTAACAACACTGCTGCTCCAGCTTTGTGCTCGTACATAAAATCTCTCAGGGCTGGGGCTGAAGGAGCAAATCAGGGATGGCCTGTGGAAAAGCAGAAAGGCCTTGCAGAGTGAGGGCCTTGTTGGCCTTGAAAAGTGAGGGCCTCGTTGCCCTTGTGAAATCCTCGCTCATTTCTGCTCCTTGGGCTCACCAGAGAGCGTTCTGGGAATGGCTCAGCTGAACCAGAGGTGAAAAACAAGGGACAGAATCAGAAAACAATCGTTAGAACCAATGGGTGCTCGCAGCGTGGGGCTGGTGCTTGGTTCCACCTGATGCGTGCACCTGCCGTGGTTTATGGGGTTGGTTCAACACCTTTGTTGTGCCTCACAAGTTTGGAAACTCAGAACAAAGGCACAGTTGAAGAACCCAGGATTTTTGCAAAGAAGTGTCTTTGCTGATCCCCATCTTGTGGAGTCCATGCCCTTAACCACCGCAGATGCTGAAGGAGAAAAGCCACCCAGACCTTCTACTGAGGCACATGAACACCTTCATGTGAGCGAGCAGCAGGTTCCTGCTGCCGGGCCGTGTCTGCAGCCCAGAACTGACCTTGCTCAGCGCCTTGGTGCCCATCAGGTCCACAAAGCACACCCCGCTCATGTCCAGGATGATGGTGTGGAAGTTGATGTAGGGCGGGGCCGTCAGCACGGGGTCAGCCTCGGCCGTGGGCAGGACGCTGAGGGTGCTGCCCTGCAGGGTGGTGGTGCTGCCCAGCTCCCTGGGGCTCTGCACCGGCCCAGCCCCGGGGCCAGGAGGGCGGAATGCGATGTAGGAGATGCTGGCACCGTTAGCAGTGGTCTGGTTGTTGTTGGTGTCTGTTGGAGAGGCGCTCTCAAAGTCCTTCTGGAGCTCTTGCAAAGACAAGGTCTGCGGCAAAGCAGAAATGAGGCAGGGCAGGGCACAAGGTGGGGTCCTGGAAGGTGAACGCACTTCTACCCACTGATATGAAGTGTTTTAATCTGGACTAACTCCAGCCTGGTGCTAGACTAGCTGTCCCTCGGGGCTGGACTCAGTCAGGATAATTTTCATGATTCATTTGTTTCCAAACTGCTCAGCATTGCAAAGCAGATGGGGCTGGGGTGACTGCGAAATGGGCACGGAAAGGGCACTTTGGAGCCGAACTGCTGACACATCCCCAGAGAAACAGGGCAAAGTTGCCAGGTTTCTGCAGATTGTTCCCCATGTTCCCATTCCAGCCACCTCTCCAGCTTCCTTGCTCCCAGCCATTCCCACTTCCCCTGCATCTTAAGGAGGTGGGGAGCAAAGGAGGTGAGAGGTGGGAAACGTGGCCAGGAAAACAGAGCAGAAAATCTCATTTCATGAGGAGCTGCTTGATGGGAACTTGGGGTCGCATTTATGGACACAGGAACCTCGTTAGGAATTCAAGAGCTGAGTTACCTTGTTCTCCTTCAGCAGGAATTTTGGGAGCTTTGCCGGTGCTTGTGCTGTGCCCTTCGCCTGCCGTTTCACGTATTTCCTCCTGGCCAAGTACACTTTGCCAGGATCCACCCCTGTCTGTGGAAAAGAGAGATTTTTTCTTTAAAAAGTCTGTTCCAAGAGTCAGGAGCTGATGCTTCTCTCCTGACATTTCCCAGCTGTGAGGTGATCCCGATGGCAACCAAACGTCTTCTGGAGCTCAGGGTACTTGGAACAGCAGGATGGCCCTGTTTTGGCAGAGCTTGGAGGAGGAACCTGCCAGGATTCGGGCACAGCCTCTAAAACGAGCTCTGCAAACAGCCCCGAAGATCAGGGAGAGGAGGCTTGAGGAGCAGAGGATGGATGTGATCATCATTCGTGATCATCCACGGCTTAATTATCTCCATGGAGCAACACAGGAGAGAGCAAGGGCAGTTTGGGATTGGCTTCAGGCGGGGATTTGTTCAGGAATTGCTCACCTTGGCTATAATTTTCTCCCGGAATATCTCCGAGTTGGCGAAATACAGCGGCGAGCAGTAGGTGACGATTTTAATCCCGTTAACCTCATGGACCTGCACCAGAGACAAGAGCTCAGAGCAAGCCTGGAAAGAACAGCATTTTCCCTGAGGATGCCTTATCTTCAGCTCACCTTGTTGTAGGTTTTGGGGTTCTTGTAGATGTCAGTGGAAGTCACCTGGCCCAGGGCAGAGCCGTTGCGGCTGCAGGAAAGAAAAGATCAGCATTAGAGGAGAAAAAAAAAATTCCTTCTGCTTCACATTGCACCCCAGGATTTGAAATATTCCTTTATGAGAACACATTTCATCCCTGCAGAGTCTACAGGGCAAAAAGAGAGTCAGCAATTTGAGATGCCAGACCGGGAAATATTAATAAAGGGCTTTGATGGATTAAAATGGTGCGGAAACCTCACACGCACAGCCAGGGCTCGCTTTTTGTGAGCAGAACTTTGTGCTGGGAACTCTGAGGGATGAAACAAATACCTTGAGACTTCCCCTTCGCCCTGGGATGTGCACGGGAGCGGGAATGCAGGCGGTAAATCAGCGCCTGCCATTCCTGTTTGCACATTCCGGGCAGGACACCTGCACTCCCCGCGGCTCCTGCCGCGCGTTCCGCGGGCCAGAGGTCGCTTATAAAAATCACCTGTCCCTCCTCCTGCCCCTGGGAGAGCTCCCGTGGCTCTGGGAGCCTTGGTGGGGTACTTACAACTGGGTATGGAAAACCACAACCAGCACGGAGAATCCCACGCCCACGGCCACTCCGTAGGGAAGGCTCAGGAAGAAAGCGGAGAGGAAGCTGACGAGCCAGACCAGCTGCAGGGAGAGGAGGGAAGGGAAGAGCGTGGCTGGTCATTTTGGAAAAGGAAAATGGGAGCTGGAGGACATGGATGGAAAGTGGATGGGGAATGGATGGAAAATGGATGGAAAATGGATGGGGAGTGGATGGGGAGTGGATGGGGAAAATGGATGAGAAACGGATGGGAACAGATGGAAGTGGATGGAAATGGATGGAAAATGGATGGGAAACAGATGGGAAAATGAATGGGAATAGATAGAAAATGGCTCTGTGCTGGAATCCCGGGCTCCCCAACCTTCCCAGCTCAGCATCACCAGGCCAAGCCCTGAACGCTGCAGCTGTGCTGATGCTCCAGTTTGCTGCGTGCTTTGGACTGAAACCTCCTTGCTGGGAAGTTTGCCAGGAGCCCCAGATTTTTTTTTCAGCCATAAAAGCAGCCAGGGTGGTTCTCCACGGCTGCACGAGCTCGTTCCGTCCAGAAAGGATCAGGAAAGGGCTCCTGCAGATCCCACCATCTGCTGCTCCCTGCTCCAACCCTGCTGCAGGTCAGAGGAGCTCAGAAAAAATCAGCGTCTCTCTGAAAACAGAACACCTGCTAGAAATGGGCTGGACAGAGAGAAGATTTGACGGCCAAGTGTGACAGAGGGGACCAAAACCTGCCCTGCTCCGGCTCAGGGCTCTGCCATTTGCCATTTTTATGTGTTAGCACTCGAGCATCTCCCTCCGTTGTGAGATCAGTCCTGCCTTGCATGGAAATATTCCCTCTGAAAATCATTATCAGGTTGTTTTAATCCCATCCTTGAGATGGGTTTAAATTAATAACAAATTAATAATAAAAAAAATTAATTAATAAAACCTAAGTTTGACCTTGGACAAATCAAGGTAACTTGGATGACTTCAATATGTTAATTTATACTCGTTTTGTGTATAAATGGCAGGGGAGAGCTTCCCTCCACCCATCCAGGCTTCGTTAGAATGAGCTGGAATTGGCTGTCCTGAAACACAAAAGTGATGAGCACCAACAGCCTGACATCACCCAGGAACGGTGCTCCCCATTTTGGGGCAGGGCGCTGAATCCAGCTCAGCTTCCAAGGAGATTAAGGTCAGGGGAATCCTGTTCACTGCGCCGGCATCTGCCAGGAGGTTCCTCAGGCAGCACTTGAGGAACACCCATGCTCAGGTGTCTGCCCAGGCTTTTGGGGTCTCTGTGGGGTCCATCTGTGCTGTGGTAAAGAGCGGGAACTTCCCCTGCCCTCACCTGACCTGCCGGATCCCACAGAACTCCCCTCCCACCCAGACCCGCTCCGGAGATGTGCCCACACTGATAACCCATCTCCTCTCCAGCTCCTGTTTGAACAGCACTTTGGAAAAGCTCTCCATGGCTTGGGCCAGCCCCTCTGGGCTCCTGATGGCCCCGATAATGGGGGGTTTGACAGGATATTGGCTCCGTGTCCACACACGGCACTCAGCCGTGGGAGTCCTGTTCAAACACTGTCTTTTTATGTCAGACACTTCCAAATTCCGCTCTCACTCCCCCTCACCCCCTGCCTGGGTTTATACATCAACCAGTGCCTGGAGTCCTTATCACACTGAAGGGCTCTCCTCGCCCTCGAGGGCCATTGTGTGAGTTTTTAAGTCATGACTCGCAGATATTGAGCAGGGCCGGTTTGGCTAGTTCTGGGCAAACAGGCTCCCGCACTTGATTGGCATTTAAACACAGCAGGTAAGAGTTCAGGCCTCTCTGATATGTGCTGTGAGCAGCAGGGCGCTCAGCTGGGCAGGACAGGCAGCACCATCTCCCCAGGAGAGCCAAACCCACCTCCTGCAAGGGATTCCTACTCCGAAAACCCCACAAAAAACCTTCTGGGGTCTGTCCTGCTCATCCTGCAGGTGATGCCTCCCAGCACCCCGGGCACTCACACAGTCCAGCTTGCTCTTCTTCCATAGGTAGAAGGGGTCAGCCAGCTGCTTGAGGGAGTTTTTCAGGTTCACAGCGATGAGGGCTCCCAGCACAGACTGTGGAGGAGAGGGAATGGTGTCAGCAGGGATGTGGATGTGCCGTGTTTGGCAGTGGAAGATTTTCTGCAGCATCTGCCTGCCTTGGGCCGGCTCCATCACAAGGGTGGGGCTCACAAAGATCTCGCTTGGATCTGAGCAGGGTAATCTGGGTGAATCTTTGACTGTAATTTAGATTTCTGTTTGCTCAGAGAAATTGTGGATGCCCCATCCCTGTCCAAGGCCAGCTCGGATGGGGCTTGGAGCAACCTGGGACAGTGGAAGGTGTCCCTGCCATGGCAGAGGGTGGAATGGGATGAGCTTTAAGGTCCTTTCCAACCCAAACCAGCCTGGAATTCTGTGATTCTGTGGCTCTGTGATCCCTGCTTCCAGACAGGTCCCCAGGCCAGGAACAAAGTGCAGCCGTTTGCATCAGGGGTTTCTGCAGCAAGGCTGCGCCTTGGCTGGGTGTGGAGCGCGGGTGTTGCAATGGCTCTGCTCGCACAGATGTTTGTGTTACCTTGGGAAGAGGCTCCAGGTAGATTCCCAGGGCCAGCATGGTCACCATGACCACCAGAGCCACAAAGAAACTTGCCACCTGCGAAAGGAGAGAAATCACTTCTGTAAAGAGCAGGGCCTTCCCAAAACCTGCCCTGGGTGTTCCCCCTCCTGCCCTGCAGCCAAGGGCACAGCTGGGCACTGCGGCATTTTCTGTGGATGTTTGCCTCTGGGACGGGCAGGGTTCCGCAGGTCTCACAGGTAACCCCGAACCTCCCTCACTGGCAGCTCTGCTCAGCGCAGGGAGCCAGGCTGGGAATGCAGATCGAGAGCTCTGCTGCTGTGCCCAGCCCAGAGAAACATCCAGGGACCAAAATGGGCTCGGGGAGGGAGGAAATTCTGCTTTGACAGCAGAAGCGCTTGGGTATGAAACTTCTCCAGAGCTGCACAGCCACGCTGGGCTGGCAGCACGTGGCAGCTGCAGGGCTCTGTGCTCCAGAGGGAGTGCAGGGAGGAGAGGAGGAGGAGGAGGAGGAGGTACTAACTTGGGATTTCGCTCCTGCCCCATCCACAGCCAGGGTGACAGAGAGAGCGCAGCAGATCACGTGGATCTTGAAGAAGGAGCCAAAGAAGTTGCTGCAGCCCAGGGCCAGCATTTCCTGTGGAGATGTGGAGAGTGTCCATCAGAAAGGCCAGCTGCCCTTCCTGCTGGCACAGGGCAAGAGAGCAGCTGCCTGGGTCTGTGGTTCATGTGGCCAGGACAGGTTCCCTGCAGTGCATCCCGGACTGTTTCCTTCCAGTAAGATCTGGGATAGGCCCTGCTTTAGCAGGGAAACCTGGAAGCACAATTCCACATAAACACGTTGTCATCTGTTGACACACTCAGGGCAGGGCTCCATGTGGTATGTGTGGCTGTTGTTGAAAGCTGCCACTGTGCCAGGGATGACAAAAGAGGATTATTGAATGTGCTGCCTCTCGGAGTATCTGGGTGACACACCAGGAATCCAGGTCTTTGCGTCCTGAGAAGTGCATGTGCCTGGCCGTGCTTCAGCAAGCTGCCAAAACACTGAGTCTGGAGGGAGAGCAAGGCAGAGAGCCCAGCCTAAAGCTCCTTTCCCTTTTCCAGCCTCTCTGCAGCCCCTGGGATGTGGCTCTGCCGTGTCCTTTCGCCCCCCGCATGGCACGAAGCCACACGAGCCTCGGTGGGAGCAGCACGTCTGCTCTGAGCCGAGCACGTCTGAGCGCTTCCCGTTCGTGCCGGGAGCTTTTCCCTTCACGCCTGAGAGCAAAGGGAGCAGTCCTTGGCTGCTCCAGCCCCAGCCATACCTGGTTGGGGTCCACGTCGTAGCCATGCTTGGCTGCCAGGGTCCTCCCCATGGCCAGGTTGATCACGTAGCCCACGACGGCGAGCGAGAAAGCCGTGCCCACCATGTCCTTCCACTTGCTCACCAGGGGCAGGGTGGGCTCTGGGAACCTGCACTCAGAGAGGAGGGGAGAAGCTGTGACAGCGCTCTCTGGGGGCTGGAGGGGTGGGTGAGGAGCTGGAGCGCTCGGGAATGACGGAATCCGTGCCCACACCGCCCGTGGATGGGGCCGGTTGTGTAACAGGGCACGGCAGCGCTGCCTGGCGCTCCTGGAAGGGGACTCTCGTCCAGCGAGGTGTTTTCCAGGCTGCAGGAGGAGGAGGAGGAAGGAAAACTGTCTGGAGGGTGAGTCAGAGCTGCACAAGCACTCACCCCATGCTGATCTTCCCCACTATTGGCATCCCGTACTTGTCGGGCATGTTGAAGCTGCCGGAGATTGCGGTGGCCACGATTACCTGGAAGGACGGGGAATAAAGAGCTGCGAGCAGGAAGAGCTGAGCTGGTTCAGGGCATGAACCTCGCCGTGCTCCCAGAACTGACAGAATAAAATCAGCACCAAATCCGGGCTGGGAAAGGCGAGAACAGTCCCAGCAGGGGTTACACTCTTCACCCTCGGATGCAGGTGCAGGACGGCCCAGTTTGTGACCCCAGACCATGCCGGGGCTGTGCCATGTTCACTGTGGGGATGCTCTACACGCAGGCCCTGCTGAGAGCGGGGGCTGTGGGGCGAGGGGAGGCTCCCAGGGACACGCCAGGGGTCACTTACGATGATGATCTCCATGGGGATGGGCAGCCGGATCTTCTTCATGTACTTGAGGTTGAGCTCCTTGACAACGATCAGGAGCACAGCACTGACCAGGGCATAGACCAGGGAGGCCAGGTTGGTTTGGGGCAGGCCTTTGCAAATGTCAATGAACGTCTGAAGGGGAGAGAAGAGGAGAAGGTGTCACGGGGAGCTGGAGACTCTGGACAACGTGGACAGAACAACGGACAACGCTTGTTACCGTAATCAACACCCTGACAAGTGCTAAAAACCCCTCTGCTGAGGGATCAGCCCCCAGCCCTGGCCTGTGCTGGGGGTTAAAGGCGGTTCTGGCTGCACCAGCACAGGATGCATCCATGGAAGATGCAGGAAATCCCAGGAATTCCTGCTCCTAGGAAATGTTTCTGTTGCTAACAACTCTGCAAAACTCCTGCTGCAAAGCAACACAGCTCACATCCTCCCCAGATCCTAGAATTTAATGAGAAATTTCATTATTTCTCCTTAAAACCACGCAGACAGGGCTCAGATAACGCTGTACAGGGAGCACAGCAGCAGCCTGGCCGTGCTGGGGCAGGGATTCCCCTTCCCTCCACCCTTTCCCTGTCTTCTCGGCCCCGTTTCCCTGGCAGGGGTGGCAGTGCCACCGTGCTGGGGGGGAAGGTGGCTGTGCAGAGCCCCCACTTACGTAGACGATAGCTAAGGGCCCGGTGTAAGACGGGACTGTCAAGCCGAAGACGTACTTGAGCACGGAGATGAGGATCTGCAGCCCCGCCGCCGTCATGAAGCCCCTGATGAAGGACTCGGACAGGTAGATGGCCACAAAGCCGAACTGCAGGAAGCCCAGGCACAGCTGGAATGGGGCAGAGGAGGTGTTGTGAGAGCAGGGACGGTCCTGAGGGACTGCAGAGCCCATGTGGGGCAGGCTGCTCCGCGGGGAGAGCACACACAGCTCTCCCACACAAAACAGGGGTGGGACAGGGGAGCCATCCTTGGCTTGTCCACATAGATAATTCCACCCCAAGACCAAAAATCCCCTCAAAATCTCTATTTTGCTGCAGCATCCATCTGGAAATGAGGCCTTTTCGAGCATCTGCCGCCACCGTCTCTGCTCCAGGGAGAGCCTGGCTGGCTCCGCGTGGCTCAGAGGACACAGCAGGGTGCTTTACCTGTATGATGGCTGTCAGGCAGGCCAGGGTGGCAGAGATCTCCAGCCTGGCCGCCTCCAGGGCTGTGGTGTTCACACTGGTCTCGTTGGTGGTGTGGTTGAAGTACTGGAAGTCCGACTCCGGGGCCAGCTCATTGCAGATGTTGCCAACGATGATGCTGACGACAGCAAAAGTCCCTGCGGCGTGACACATGGAGGTCAGGAGCTCTCCCTGGGGAGAATCCTGTCCTGGAAAGCTCCTGGGGCTGTGCAGGACGAGTCACTCAGCCCATCCCCAGCCCCACAGCAGGAGGTGGCGCAGGGTCACAGCCAGAATCGGGGATCCCGCAAACCCCTGGCAGAGCAAACATCCCGGTTCTGGGACACAGCAGCATTCCCAGCTGGAATTCAACTGTTCTGTGCAGGCCATTCCTCACCTGGGACCATCTGGTGGATGCCCCCGAGGAAGAGGTAGGGGAGCAGCGGGAAAAAGGAGGAGTAGAGCCCATTGACGGGAGGCAGATTGGCCAGGAGCGCGAAGGCCATCCCTGGAAAACACAAGGAAAATGGGCAGGGAAACACAGGGAGCACCAGGATGGAGACAGAGCTTGGGTTCATCAGGAAAACATGGAACCCATGCAAACCGGGCATCAGCTCCGCCTGCAGAGCTTTACTCCACCTGGCAGAATGCAATTCCCTCTCGGAGACCCAGCAGGTGCTGCTCCTCACCTTGTGGCACTTGGATCGTCCCCGCGCTGAGCCCGCCGAGGACATCGGGCACGATGGAATCCTTGACTTTGTACTTGGGAAGCCACGCAAGGATTGGGAACAGGCGGAACAGGGTGAGTTTGAACCGGGAGGCTGAACATCTGGAGGGGAGAGGGTAAAAAGTAAAAGCAAATAAGAAAGAGGGGAGGAAGCAAAGGAGCTGGAAGTAAGGAAGGATCTTCCTGTGAATGTCTCAACATTTGTCCCTCACCAAATTCGGAGCCCTCTCTTAAGGTATTGCCTTCCTTTTTCTGAAGACTGGAAATAGATTTCCAAGAAAGTGACCAGCAGGGTGATTAACCTTTGTTTGCATAATTATAGACCTTTCTTTAAGGTGGTATTGGTTTCAATTGGAAAGGTGATAAAAGGAAATCCCAGCTGAAAAGCTTAAAAAAAGATAATGCACACATCCCTCCATCACCAATCGTACTTCTCCCACTATGAAAAAAAAACTTTGGAAAACAGGACCCCAAATCCCAAATGCACTGCGTGCAAACTGTTCTGCTGATTTGCCAGCAGTGAGAAGAGCCACCAATTTCATTTTCTTCAGCACAATTTGCATTTCTCCTATGCCTTTCATCCATCAAACCCCTGAAGACCATGGTTTCCCAGGATGAAAATGGGACCTATATCCCCAGGTTCTGAATCACACCCCCCGAGTTCCAGTCTAAACCTGGTTTCCATTCTCCTGCATTCTCTGTTACCTGAAAAGGTTTCTCAGCTTCTCCCCGACGGGATAAGCTCTGGTTTTCTTCTCAAACTCCTCGTCGAAGAGGCTGACGGAGTAGGCAGGACGTTCAACAACATAGCGAGGCCTGGCCTGGCTCATCTCTGGATCATTTGGATTTTTCCCAGAAGGAAAAAACCAACCAAACAAACAAAAGAAAAAAAAACAAACAAAAAAAAAAAAAAAAAAAGAAAAAAAAAAAAAAAAAAAAAAAAAAAAAAAAAAAAAAAAAAAGGAAAAAAAAAAAAGAAGAGGAAGAGCAAAGCCAAGAATGTGGCTGGAGTTGGCCCCACCTGCGGTATAACAGACCGGACACCTCCAGCGTCTGGGAGCCCTCCCCGAACTCCTCCACCCTAAATAGTTTCCCCGTGGCGGAGAGGCAGGTCCTGGGAGTGGCTTCTCCCAGCTCCAGGGGCTGCTGCTCAGCGGCCCCGGGAGCTTTCCCAGCTCTTCGGAGGTGATGCTAATGAGCGATGCTAATGAGCGCCGGGAGCTGAGCGCGTCCTGGATCGCCTGGCAGGCGGGCAGGGGTGTTAATCCCGGCTCCGGGACTGCCTTTTTGCCTCGGGCAAGGCACTTGACCTTTGCCGTGCCTCGGTTTCACCATCGGGCAAGGCTTGGCAAGGCTTTGCCAGGCTGGTGGGAGATACCAGCACCGGGATCAAGGGCCGGCTCCCACCCGAGCTGTTCCTGCCGCGCTTCCCGGTCCCTTGGGCGTTCCACAGCCTTCCCAGTCCTCGCTGGCCGTGGATCAGAGCCTGCTTTCCTCTAGGAAGCGATGCTCGGGGAGATAACTGTTGCTAACTCATTTCAGTGATGAAGATGCCAAAGCATCCCGGCAGACCAGTCCTGCCCAGTATCTGGGTCTCACCAAAGGGATGATGAACTCCAGAGAACCTTTATTTTACCATGCTCAGAGATGCCTGGCAAGGGGCGAGAATCATCCCGGACTGGCCGGGCTGGGAGGGGAGGGAGGAAGTGGTCAGATATAAAACCAGGATCTCGGTAATTATTTGTGCTTTGCGTGTATCTAAGTGGGTCATTGCCCAACACAGGAGGAGAAGAGGGGGTGGGAAAAGCCGGTGATTCAGGCAGGAGAATGGCTCGAGAAACAACATCCAGGTTGCTGAGAGCTCACGGAGTGATCCGAATGTGCCAGAAGCTCCCCCTCCCCTCGCTGGGCACTGCAGGAAGTCAGGGCGCGCCTTGACATGGAGTCTGTGGCACCAGGATGAGCGAGATGTCCTCCCACAGGACTGGGGAGAGCCCTTGGAGCGGAAGGCAGGAGCAGATGGTGGTGGAGTGGCCCAGCAGAGCAGGGCAGGAAGGACAGAACCACGCAGGGAGTGGAAACTTTGGGGAGAATTTAGGTCACTAGAATCATTATGCAAATTGGAGCTAATGGGCCTAGGAAGGGAGGTCATCAAGCCCACTCCTTTGGAGATCCCAGGGGCAATCAGGAGCATTTTGCTGTGAAACTCCTCGGGCCGTGGGGTGTTTGTGATTCCAGCTCTGATCTGCACCCACGGGGCTCGGGAGGGACCCCATCCCGGAGCTTTGGCACGGACGCATCCGTGTTCCTGCAGTGCCGGGTGCCTGATCCGGTGCCCTCTGCAGGCATGCGCAGCATCCCTGCCGCTCCTTTTCCCCTGGAGATTCCCCTCCAAGAGCAAGGACAGCTTTACCTTCGGATAATTGCATTAATCAATGTCCCGGGCTCTTCCCAGTCCCTCATGCCAAAAGCCTATCTGACAACAGTCACGGTTTTCCCACGTTTCCCATGATCCTGTGACTGTTCCCAGCTTTTCTTCCACTCCAACAGCTCTGCTCAGGATTTCCAGTTCTCCTTTCTGAATATGCCAGACTCAGCAGCAGCTTCTGAGGGCTGATAAAGCCACCCGAGCTTTATCTCTGGTGGTGTCTCTGGGCTGTTTCCCAGCTCCATCCCTGCTGCCACCAGCCAGCCAATTAAATCCCAGCTCCTTAATGAATTTCCCCCACTGAGGGAAAGTGCTGGCGATCAGGGAAAATAATAAACAGAGCAGGTATAGAGGGGAAAATATCCCCATGATTAAATTCCATCTTGAGCAAACAGACTCGTGATGTCAGCGTCTCGGACAGAGTCAAGTTCTTGCCTGGGCTTTATCGCTGGCCTTGCCCTAGATCAAACAGCAGGGTAAACCTCGGAGACCTGGGAATTGAAGAGAACAAGGAGCTCTGTGGCTGCTCCTTGAACAAAAGGCAGAGCCTTTGGGCCTGGTGCTGATGGGATAAACCCAGGGCGAGCTGCAGAGCTGGTCTGAGCCCTGCAGGACCCCGGTGCAATTCCGTGAGCGTGGAGGGAAGAGCAGAGTGCCAGGCGGCTGCTGCATTGCAGGGACCAGGATTTTCAGGATCTCCCTTCCAGTGTGAGCGTGGAAATAAAGGACAAGGTCTGCGAGAAGAGCTCCAAGCGCTCCCAAGCTTTTCAGGAAGCCCATTCCTGCCGTGGGTTGGCCACGGTGGGTGATGCTCAGAAATGTAAAAGTTTAACCTCACTGAGTGCACGAACGGGATGTGATACCCAGAGCAAACAACCCCTGAGAGCAGAACTGCTCCACTCCAACAGGATGGGGGTGACCAACACCGTCCCAGCGGGTCACGAGTGTCCCCTCAGTCCATTCCTGACCAACACTGTCCCCACAGGTCATGAGTGTCCCCACAGTCCATACCTGACCAATATTTTCCCCGCACGTCACGCGTGTCCCCTCAGTCCCTACCTGGCTGCTCCCAGCCCTGCCAGCCCCAAGCCGGGCTGTGCATGCCAGGCACGGACCTTTTCTCTCAGAGTTCGTCTTGCAAACGCACTCACTGAGCCCTTATCTTCGGTCCTGTGCTGGTGATAGCTGTGTTTGGGAAGAGGAAAGTCACATTGAGGTTCCTGGCTGGTGTTGATAGGAGCCATTGGCACAAAGCCACTTTCCTGCACTGACGTAGGCACGGAACAGGGACTCCAGGCCAAGGAACGAGTCAAAATTTGGTGGGAGAGCCACCTGATCACTGCCTTAGGTGTGATACAAGGGTCCAGACTAATCCCAGCGCTGGAGATGGACATTCAAGGAATGCTTCTTCATTTTAGGGATTAAAAATCAGTGCTCTTGAAATAATGTTTGCTCCTTTGCCTGTCCCCTCTCCATCCCCCTTCTCCTTGCGCAAGGCACACCCAGCCCTGTTTGCTCCTGGATGGGGTTCAGAGGTCCGGCCTCTTCCAAATCCCGTGTGAATCCCCATCCAAAACAGCCCCTCCTGGCCCCATTGCCCAAGAAAGGGCCATAAAAGCAGCTCCCCCCTGTCCCCCAGCCCAGCTCTACTGGGGCAACACCAGCACAGGTGCAAGGGTTTGGTTGCAACACCAGGACAAGGTCTTGATTCCCGTGGCCCCGGATCAGAGCCTTCAGCGCCGCGTCCGCCCGGCTGCGGCTGCAGGTGCCACGGGAGCCCCGGGGCAAGGCGGTGAAAGGGCCCAGCTCCTGCAAGGTCAGCAGAGGAAGCCACCAGTTCCTTCCTGAAACCTGCACGGTGTGGGTGCCGGGCTCTCGGTGCCAGATGTGGCGGCGCCAGATGTGGCAGTGCCAGGCGCTCCCCCAGGCTGAACTCTGCCTCGCGCTCGTGCCTCACACCCGCTCCCCTCTCCCTTTCCTGCCTCTCCGGTGCCCAGGCAGGAGGGGAAGGAGGTTCCTGCTGTCGCTCATTCAGCTCAGGTGTTTAAGGAAGATGTTGTAGAATTAATTCCCCTCCGCAGTCGGGCACTGGCAGATCTGCCCTGCACTCCCTGTTCCTCCCCTGTGACCTCCTGGCATCAGGAGCGAATCCAGCTGATGGACCGCTCCAGGAACTCGTCACCTGATTCAGGTCAGAGTCTTCAGTTGGGCACAAACTCTTTATCACATTTAAAATTTGATTTCGTTTTGTTTTCCCTTTGGCTCTGGATGGCCACAGGCTTCACCCACAAATGAACCGATCCAGGAAGAAAACCTGGCAGGGATAAAGCCACATCTACAGCCCCACATTTCTGGCACTGGAATTTTTGGGAAAAACATCATTCCCAGTAATCTGGGGAGGGGGAAGCAGAGGTTGTGTTTAGGTGGCTGATGCCACGCACTGAGCACAAACATTTGTCCCTGGGGTTTAACCTTTTCTTAACCTTCACCCGCTAGAAATAGAGGAGGCTGACACTAGGAGAGCACACAAGTCAGTTATGAAAGATATCCAATGCCTCAGGAAAGGCAGAATGCCAGAATCCATAAAGTTCAGTCAAAACTTAGCTGTTCCAGTCAGTTTTCCACGAGGAACCGCTGCGATGGCTGGTGGAATAAAAGCCAGAGAGGGAGAAGGGGGATGAGAGGAGCCAGGAGGTGCTAACGGGTGCTGATGGATCTTTGGGAGGCATGGAATGGCTCCTGTGCCACAGCGCAGGGCCGGGAGGAGACATCTCTGCTTCCCTCCAGCTCCCACCTCCCATCCCATCGCCCTGAGCTGCCCCTCATTCCCCCCGGGATCTGCCATCCCAACCCTCCGCTCCTGCACCTTCACCACGGAGCAGCCAGGCATGAAATCCATGTTTTCTTTCTGTTTAGGTCCAATATTTGGAATGTTAAAGAGGTGATTTCCACGAGGCAGATGGCCCTTTCTCGCTGGGAGTGACCCAGCCCAGCGCAGGCACTGGGCCGGTGCCAATGTTTGATGTACCACTTCACACGAGTTTCTAACCAAACTAGCTCTGTGCTTGGTAACCAGAATAATAAAATCTGCAGGCATCTGCCAGCTCCTGAAGGTGAAGCCAAAGTGTTTGGCTCGCAAGGTGTTTATGAAGTGGAATGTTTCTCTCCAGCAGCTCGGCTCCTGCACTTTGCTGTGAGGGAACAAACGCTGTGGGCTCCGGGATCTGCTCTGTGCTGACACCAGGGCAGCAAAGTCCAGGCTGGATCCACTTTCTCTGGGGTTTTTAAAATTTCTCTGCTTGTTCCCAACCCCACCCAACTCTCCACTGCTGTCAGAGCCTCATCAGCGCCGTGGCTCTCTGAGGAAGGGCTGGGCTGGGGTGAGGCATCGGGCACATGGCCCGGGGTGCTGTGGTTTGGGATGTCCATAAACCCCATCATCGCCCTCCAAAAGCCACCAGCCTCCGTGCCCTGCTGTCCCCTGCGGGGTCACCTTGCTGAGAGTGGCAGAGCAGAGCCTGACCCCAACAGCACCTCAGCCCCATCCCTGGGAACGGCTGTGTCCAACCCCTTCCTGCATAAAAAGCAGCCGGGATGGGCAGGAGGGAACACTGGAAAGGGCATTGAAAGGAAGGAGAAGTGAGAATTTGTTGTCCCTCACTGGCACAGTCTCTGCTCTCCACACATCTCTGGCCTCACCTTTGAGGAGCAGGTGGGCAACGCAAAACCCAAGGAATTGAAAAGTTTGCAGCATTCCTGCAGCGCCTGCCAGCTCTGATCTGGGATGCCTGCTGAGAGCTCACTCCTCCACACGCTCCCGCCCCTGTGGATCCGCTCTCGGAGAAGGAAAAACACCTCTGGGGTCGCCCCGTCCATCCCGTCCCGGAGGTGGAGGATGGGACGACGTTTCTGTGCTGGGAATCTCTGACCCAGGGCAGAAACTCTGTGTGACCAGAACAAATGCCACTGCCAGGACTTATCTCCCAGGGAAAGGAGGACAGGTCCCCAGCTCCAGGTCCCAGCCTGCTTACAAATAAGGTGTGGACAAATTTTATCAGGGCAGAGCAGAAAGCATCCCAGCCTCGGGAACTGCAGTTTTCCGCCATGGCGCAAGAACGAGGGGATGTTCCGTCTCACTTCTCCACGAAGAAGCCCGGCCAAGCTGGAGCTGAACATCTCAGGGGAGGGCATTGGGAGGAGCTGGAGACCCTGCACCCAGTGTGATATTTTTATACATCTATATTTATATTTATATTTATATATATATAAAGCGCCTATCACCATATTGATAAACATTCTCTGGAACCACTCTGAGGGCAGAGGTAAGAACAGGAGTCAGCCTGTTGATACCTCAGCACTTCTGTTTCTAAGCAGTTTTAAAAATGAACAATCAGAAAAAAAAAATTCAAAAACCAAACCACAAGACTGCTGCGCTCAGGCTGGGAGCGCTCCTCATTCCCAGCTTTAAAATTCCCTCCTAACCTGCCTGCCTGCACCAGGATGCCCAGTGCAGCCAAATCTCCTTTCCTGGCTGGGATTCCTGTGCACAACCAGTGCTTCCCAAGCACTCCCTGAGGGTTCTGGGCTCCACATCCCTTCCCTCTATCCCGGGATGTGCGACATCCTCAGGGCAGGGACCACTTTCCACAGGCCCAAGCACAGAAAGTTCTGGTCAGCACAAGGATCCAGAAACCGAGTGTCTCTCGTCAGTGCTGCCTCTCCTGTGCCAGGCAAACCCCTCCACACTTCTCAGCAGGAACCAGGTAGGATAAAGACGGCAGGATTTATTCTAGCAAGAATTAATTCACATATTTGGCTCTTCCAGCCTCTCTTCACAATAAATCAAGCTGCTGGATCGTTGGTGTTGCTAATTCCTGAGTAAATCTGCCGCCGTAAATCCCCTTGGCGAAAGGAGGGAGGAGAAGAGAAGGGGGGGAAAAAGGGGGGGGGGGGA
>VZRN01002712.1:167202-194630 GCA_013397935.1 Dasyornis broadbenti | reverse complement strand
CCCCCCCCCACGTCCTTTATCAAGTTTCGGCCGCGGGATAGTGTTACCAGCTTAGCACCTCTGGCTGCTCCTGCCAGCATCCTGCCTGGCACCGTGCCACCCTGCTCGGCCTCCTGGCCTTCCTGCCTGGCCAGCGGGACACCCACCCTGCCTGCCAGGGATGCAGCGAGAAGAGAAGCTGGATGGCTGGGGCTGGCTCCGGCCCTGCACATCTGCAGGGTGTGTTAGGCAGGGTTCCTACAGGGTGGTGATGCCCCTGGAGATCCTGCCAGGGTTTCCACAGCGTGACAATGCCACTGGAGATCCTGCCAGCACCCAAGGTGGCAGCATCCTTCACAGCCTTGATTCCCGTGGCTGGAATGATCTTCTGTGGATGCACGGAGTTCTGGGGCCCTGCTTGGTTTGAGCCCAGCACCTCAGGGCCTGCACGAGGGCTGTGCCTGCAGCTCCAGGGCTGACCCCAGCCCGTCTGGGTGCTCCTATCTGTCCCTCTCCAGCTGCAGGTGGACCCTGAGCCAAGCCTGCAGCTCCCACCTGGCACCAGCTCCTGCCGCTCCCAGGCTCCAGCACCCACAGCATCCCTGGGGTTGTGCCAGAGGCATCTCAGCCACGGCTGAGGGAGCTCCACTGAGGGATTTGTGTGCCCTGCTCAGCCCCGAGTGTCCAAACTGCTGCTGGCTGGGCTAAAACCGATCAGGTTTTTGTTTACCAGCGCTGAGAGCTGCTGGGGACAGGGTGTGATCAGAAACAAGAGCGCTGCTGGCACGGACAGCGCTCAGCCCCCGGGTCCAAACAGCGACGGCAGGGGCTCAGCCCGGAGCTGGGCCAGGATGGGGCTGGGGGTGCTGGGTGTGAGGGGGGCTCCGGGCAGGCACAGGGCGGGCAAAAGGCGTGCAGAACGCGGGGAGGAAATAGTTAATGCCTCTCTCGTCCCGATATGAAGGGACAAATCCTCTCCCCGGCCCGGTGCCCGAACAAACAGCGGAGCGTTGCGTAAGGGGAGGGTGGGAACTCTCCGCTCCTCTCCGGGGCCGGTGCAGCTCCAGCCCTGCAGCCCCCGCGCCCCCCGTGCCCAGCTCCAGCTCAGGTTTCACCCTCCCTGCGCTCTCCTGCCAGCCCCTGCCCTGCCGCTGCCACCCACGGGTGCTGTCCCCACGGGCAGGGCCGGGGGATGCCAGGGCAGCCTCCGGGCAGCTCTGCGGGACCACTGCAGGTCTGGAGGGGATGGCGAGAGGCCAGGAGGTCCCTGGTGACCACCCTGGGGATCCACCTGCGTCCATCCAGCCCAGCCTGGGGGATGCTGCAGCCCCAGAGGCCCCGGGCAGCCCGAGCCCGTGCCCGGCCAGAGCTGCTGGAAGTGCCCGGTGTGGGGCGGGATGGATGCAGGAAGGGAAGCGGGAGCCTGGCTCTGCTCCCAGCAGGCTCCCTCTGCCGACAGCCGCCCTGGCCAGGTCCCCACGCCACCACTGCACACCCACTTTGCATCTCCTCTTCTCTCCCCTGACCCAAAATTTGCACCGGAAGAAAAAGCCAGACCCAAAATGCATCCCCCACTCCAAGAAGCTGAACAGGCTCAGGGAGGAAAATCTGGAGATCCCATTCCATTCCATCCTCCTTCTGCGGGACCTGGGGAGCATTTTCCAACACATAAATATAAATAAAAATGAAATATTTAATTTCCTTTTTAAAAAAAAAAAAAAAAATCCCTGACAAAGTGCTTTTCTGAGAATTGTCCCCAGCGAGGTGGGAGGTGGGAGGTGTTTGACCGGGGACGTGCGTGAGAGCGGGGGAAACTGAGGCACGGAATCCTTGTCTCCACAGCGGCTGATCCCAGCAGGGCCCTGTGCCGAGGCCACCAGCCCCACGTGTGCCCCCAGGCCAGCCCAGACGCACCCTGAGAGCTGTGGGGACACCAGGCTGGGCACTGGGAAGTGCCACCCATGGTGCCAAGGCTGTGGTCTCTGGAGAGGCTTCGGAAGCACTGCCCAGACCCCTGGCACCGTCACCGCAGGGACATTGCCTGCTCGGATGCCAGGTGGCAGCAGATCCAGGGGGAACAGGGCCAGCAGGACACTGAGGTGATTGGGAGGCTCAGGAGAGCAGCTCCAGAGCTGTGGGAAGCAGCAGATCCCGGGATGTGTCCAGCTGTGGCCATCCTGTGCCCTGGCATGGCCAGCCCCGGTGGTCAGGCTGGGGTGGGCAGAGGGCACAGAGCCCCGGGCAGGGCTCCAGCCCTGGGCATCGTGGGGTCAGCAGCAGCTCTGCTTGGGCTTGTCGTTGGGAGTGAGCTTGATGGAGTCGGTTAAATAACTCTCAAAAATCCCTTTATACTGGAAAAAAAACAGGGAAGAGAAAGGATGAGCGACATCAGCTCAGAGCCAGCCTGTGCAGACAGAGACTGCAGAGCACCGGGGTTCAACCCTGACCTGTGATTAAAGGCAAAATCCAGGGAAAAGCCACTTAGTGCAGGGCTTGGGGATACGCATGTCCCTGTGGGGTGGCCGCTAGAGGACAGTGCTGGCGCGCTGTGGGTGCCACACGCGGCTCCCATCGCTGCAGGAAAAGGAAACAGCAATTCCTATTCCTTTTGAACCGATTTGGGATCAAACCCTGCCGCATTTCTCATTCCCGGGGCTTTTCCATACGGGAGGCTCTGTCCGATGAGCCCTGGCTGAGCCAGTCCCGCTCCCACCCCAATCCCTGCCCCGCGTGGCTCCGAGCAGGAGGATCCTCACTCACCGTGCTCAGCGCCTGCTTCGCCAGGGTCTCGAAAGCCTCGGCCACGTTGATGTTGTTCTTGGCGCTGACTTCGAAGTACGGGATGTCCTTCTCCTTGCACCAGGCTGAGGCTGTTTCCCTGGGCACCTGCGGGGTGGGAGGAGGGAGCCACAGCTCAGGGGAGGGACAGGGACCCTCCTCACCCATCCAGGCACTGCTGGGTGAGGGCAGGGCGCTGGCAGTGCCTCGGGCTGGAATCCCTGCCGCCTCTGCTGGGGACAAAGGACAGCGGGAGATGCTGATTGTCCCCTCCAGGAGTCCTGGGGGAGGTGGCAGGTCCTTGCCTGGAGCCCTGGTTTCCATGAGAGGATCAGGAGAAGGCTCCTTAGAAGGAGAAGGTTCTGCAGGTCAAGGATCAACCCCTATAAACCATTAGGACACTAAGGCATCCCAGTCACAAAATCACGGAATCGTTGAGGTTGGAAAAAGACCCTTAAGATCATCAAGTCCAGCCATTAATCCAGCACTAAGACATGACCCCAGGTGCCACATCCGTCCAGCTTTCAAATCCCTCAGGAATGCTGACACTGCCCATCCCTCTCTCCCTCCTCCACCCTTACCTGCCGGTCACTGAGGTCTATCTTGTTCCCCAGCACAACCATGGGGAAATCCTGCTCCCTGGGAATGACCTTCTCCAGGAAATCATCTCTCCAGTTGTCCAGGGCCTCAAAGGACTCCCTGTCTGTCACGTCGAAGGCCAGCATGCAGCCGTCAGAGCCTTTGTAGAAGGTCGACACCATCGACCGGAATCGCTCCTGTCCCCCCGTGTCCCAGATCTAGGGCAGAGGAGGTCACAGATACGGACACACAACATGAGCAGGGTGGGTGCTGCGGCACAGGGGACCCTTTCAGGGGGTGCTGAGCCCTCAGAATTCCTGTGGGATTTCAGCACAGTTCATGGATGCTGAAAATTGGGCTCTGAAAATCGAGCTCTGAAAATCGGGCCCTAAACATTGGGCTCTGAAAATAATGGGGCTCTGAAAATTGAGCTCTGAAAATGAGGCTCTGAAAATAATGGGGCTCTGAAAACCAGGCTCTGAAGATGGCGTTCTGAAAATCGAGCTCTGAAAATCAGGCTCTGAAAACAATCGGGCTCTGAGAATCTTCACATCCAGCCCTGCACCTCACGACCCCGGTGGGCATTTGGGCACAGCAGGACAGGGTGGGACACAGATGCCCCTGGGATCAGGGTGTGCGCCCCGGGTGGTGCCAGCCCCGCTCACCTGCAGCTTCAGGGGTGTGCTGTCCACGGCGAGGACCTTGGTGAGGATGCTGGCGCCCAGCGTGGTGCGGTAATCCTCGTAAAACGTCTTGTGCACGTACTGGTGCAGCAGAGAGGTTTTGCCCACGCTGGTGACGAGGAAAGGGGCTCTGGTGAGGCTCTGCACGGCTCAGGGGTGCAGGGCCAGGGGCTGCACACACACAGCGGGGCTTCCCTCCCTCGCCAGCCCCGCTCCTTACCCCAGAGCTCCGATGATGATGATCTTCAGATCCACCTTCTTGCTGGCATCCATGGACGGGCCCTGCGGGACCGGAGGGACTCAGGGGCTGTGGGGACGGGCGCCCAAATCCTCTCCCCGCTCCCACCCTCCCTCCTCGGCACCACGGATGTGGCCGTGTCCTCACCGTGCCGGCACCGTGCCCGTGTCCCAGTCGTGCTGGGGGCAGAAATGCCCATGCCCAGCCCATCCCACAGCCCTGCCCCGCGCCGGGCTCCCGCGGTGCCGCAGCACGCCCGGACTCGCCGGTTCATCACCATTCAAAGCTGCCGGGAGCCACTTCCCTGCTTCTCCCACTCCCTTTCCAGCTCAGTCCCTCCCCCTAAGCCTGGCACACACGCCTGGGGTCCTGGGGAAGATCATATTTATTAAAGAAAACCCCAGCCGGGTGGGATTCCTTGGTGCCTCGAGCACAGCGCAGGGAGCATCCCGAAAATCTCCCCACAGGATGAATCCGCATTGTGTCCCAGTGTCCCCACACGCTCTGAGCCTGGCCAGGAGCCCTGAAACTCCCTTCCCCGGTGGGACCAGCACCCTCCAGCAGCCCCAGCACCCTCCAGCAGCCCTAGCAGCCCTATCCCCGTGGCAGCGTCCCGGCCCCTTAAGGCACAGATGGAAACCCTGGCAGCCTCATCCCTGCGTTTTTCCCTGATGCGCTGGCCAGCCCTGCGCCATTCCCGCTTGGAACATCACCAGGGAACTCTCAGCTGTGGGGTCCCGGCCCTCCCGCGGCCCTCTGCCAGCCCTGCCCAGCCGCGGGCAGCATCCCTGGCACCGGCAGAGCCTCGTGTCTCAGCACACATCAACTTCCCACTCTTCTCGCCAGCTTTTTGCGAGGCCAGATGCTTTCAAACTCAAAATGGAGTTTCCCCCAGCCTTTTTGCCTCCTCGCTGTTGCTCCGGGGGTCTCGGCTGCCCCCGGGACTCACCTGCAGAGCACTCACCTGCCGGGGCGGCCGGGCTGCCAAGGCTCCGGCTCCGCTGCAGCCGGGCCGGGGAGGGGAGCGGCGAGAGAGGAGGATCCAGGAAAGGGCGGCCGATTCCAGCCCTCCCGGGGAAGGCGGCTGCGGGCCCCGCTCCGTGACATCAGCAGAAAGGGGCTGAGATCCTGCCGGGGCTGGCAGAGGAGCCGCGGGCGGGCGCTGGGATGTCCATGGATTTTCCCTCGATTCTGGGGTTCTGGCCACTGTCCCCGGCTCGGGGTCCCGTAGGGGAAGGAGAACAAGGTTCTCCCCTCTGCTGGAGTTTGGGATTGACTTTTGGCCTCTCCTCTTGCTCAGAATCCCCCCGGTGATTTCATCAACCTCCCCGGGACTCTTTACCTGCGTCCCCGCTGGGGAATTATTGAGGGATGAGAACCAAAGCCGAGCGGGGCTGCCGGCAGCACCCCGGGAGCCATCCCGGACTTTGCTGTGATAACGCGGGATGGGATCCGCGGATTTGGGAGGGGAGGAGGGGCTGGGATCCCTCTCAGGGGGCTGGGAGCTTTGTGTGGCTCCGTCTCCTTTTCCAGGCAGGACAGGTGCAGGGAATCAGGAACATTCCCAGCCCCTCGGTGCCACATCCCTGCAGCCCCGGGGGTCCCACCCAGCAGCACCCACAGCCAGCACGGGCATCCCAGAAACGCCCCAAAAAGAGGGAGCACAGCTGGTGACATCCCCTGCAGGGTGTGTTCGATCAGTAAATGGGATTTTGGGGATCTCAGCAGCCCCTGTGGAGCACCAGAGGAAGCCTCGGGCTGTCTCTCCCAGCACCAGGCCGGTGCCCAGGGCTCTTTGGAGTGGGAAAACCTGCTCGGCCACGGCCGCAAAGGCAGAGCTCTGCTCTCCAACGTGCAAGGGCAGGTCCCGTGCCTTTGCCAAGCACTCAGAAGGATTTGGGGTTTGCAGGGGGAGTGGAGGATCCCCCTCACCTGTGAAACCTCCCTCACCCTGAACCAGCAGTTGCTGGTGGTCCCTGTGCCCAGTTTTTGGGGTCCCCCTGAGACCACTGGTTTTTGCTTTGCCAGTTCCATAATTTCTTTTTTTTTTTAGAAAAAAAATTTAGATTTTTTTCCCTTACAGACCCTGATGGGATCCCAGGGAGGATCACTGCACCCAGCAGGACAAACCTTCCTCCCCCTCCTTCTGCAGGTGTAATTTTGGGACCTGTCCGGCCAGAAAAATCTGTTTTTCCCCCCAGAGGGCAGGCACTGGGAGGAGCTGGGCTGAGGCAGAAGCACCTGAGCCAGTTCTCACCGGTGGTGGGTAAAACCTGACATTTCCCTGGAGCAGCTCTCTCCTAATCCCTATTTCACCCTATTTGCACCATCCTGCTTCACCTTTGTCCTTGCAGAGAGATTTTATTGTCCAGCCTCCCCCGAGAAGAACTTCTGCCCTCTCCTCTTGCGTGTCCCTGGTGGGACAGGGGTTGCTCACCCTGTCAGATGATCGATGCCTCTCCACGCTGCTGGGGACGAGGTTTGTGGTCAATCCCCAGCTGCAGCTGATGCCCATGGCCACTTCTGCTTTTGGGCATGGGGGCTGTACCCACCAGGCTACATCAGCATCAGCTCTGGCTTTTGTTAGATTGCACGAGAAAAGGGATTTTCCCAAAGCTCCTGCTCTCCTAATCCCCCCTGGGCTGGGATTCCCTCTGGGTGAAGGCGGTGGGAGCAGCGGTGTGGAGGAGCTGACGGCCAAGGCGTTGCTCAGCAGCTCCAGCCACCGCAGCTTCAGTCCCGTCCTGGTTGCTCCCTCGCGTCAGCAATTCTGAGGAAAAGGCGTGGGTTTGGTGCCCTGTGACTGTGAGGGAGGTGATGAAAGCCAGGCTGGGGGCTGACACAGCCTGAGGAAAGGCTCGTGGGGACAAGGAGAGCACAGGGCGTCCCTGCAGGGCTGCAAGAGTGAGGGACAGGCAGGGAAGCAAAAATCATCTGAGTGCTCCCCAGGCTGCTCAGCCTCCCTGGGGCACAGCAGGGCTGATCCTTATTGGGATGCTTGTGTTTGTTTGAGCAACCTCCCCCAAACCTGCCAGGAATGCTCTGGGATCCCAGATCCCGGTGATCCAGCTCTCGCTGCCAGCTGCTCTTTGGGGACACTGGGTGCTCCCTGTCGTGCTGGGGGAGCCAGATATTCCTCCCAGCCCCTGGGCTCCAGCTCAGCAGCACCTTGGCGTGCTGAGGGTTAAGGTGGAAGAGGGACAGGAGACCTTTGTCCAGCTGCCCCAGCACCTTATCTGCTGCAGCAAAGCCAAGGTGAAGTCAGCACAGGAAACGCACAGAGCCCACACTGGTCAGGGGCACAATCAGTGCCTCTGGGGAAGGCAGATTTCTTCCTTTATTGGAAACCACAAGGCTCAGCTGCAATGTTTACAACCAGATCCGAATATTCCAGAGCTTCCAGACCCAGCCCTGAAGGCTGCTCCGCTCTGGGTAAGATGGAGTCTCCCCAAGGTGGTGGGACAAGCCACCAAGCTTGGGCTGGGACATGGACACGCCAGGCCTGGGCCCTGCAGGGCCTCGCTGTATGGTCAGGGGGAAAAACAGAGCAAAGGCCTGGATAAAAATAACCTTTTCCTGTGCTTCCCTTTCCCGCTGCCTCGGCTGCATCACTCATGAGACAGCACTGCTCATGCAATGTCATGCATCCCTTGCACCATGAGCACATCACGTGTGCCATGAGTGACCCCTGTGGCCAGTGACCCCCAGTAGCCCCTCTGCAGCCCCTCACAGTCCCCTGGACCCCCCAGCCTTGGAGCCAGCCCGGCCCAGGGCTCATCTGCTGCTCTGCCCTTTCTTGCTTCAAGGACCCACCAACCACATCACTGCTGCAAGTTCCCCACAGGGAATCAAAGCAGAATTCGCTGGAAATCACCGGGTGCTCCAGGAGTTTTGTGGCACAGAAAGAGCCCCAGGGTGTTTCCAGTCTCCTTGTTGCTTTCTTGATTTCCAGCACCAACTGTGGACTGAGGAGAGGTGTGTTCCCAGTGCTCCCTCAGTCCCTGCCCTGCCCACAACCTGTGGGACGCTCAAGGATGGCCACAGCCACCTCCGGGGATTTCTGTGCAACCTGGGCAGAGCATCCTCTCCTCTTCTTTGTGGCCCTGTGGAAATCCCAGGGAAGCTCCAGTCATGCTGGGAGTGCAGCCCTGGCTGTGCCATGGAACACCCAGGGAGGAGGGCAGGATGAGGGCGAGGAGGATTCAACCCCCAGTGTAACGCACTGGGATGTGCAGGATTTCTCCTGATAAGAGCAGCGTGGCAGGTTTGGGTTTATTAAAGCTTTTATTGGCTCAGGATTGAAAAACAGAGAATGTGCAGAGCAGATCACAGAGCTGCTCGAGACATTTTGGTATCACAGTGTCCTGGTGTGGACTGAACTTCTGCTGGGCTCCTCAGCTGCACTCCTGGGTGTCTTCACCAAGGCTGGGGTGACATCCCCTGCCCTGCCGAGGTCCATTCCTCTCCTGCCCCACGGATGTCACAGCCCTAGGGGACAGCGGGGGCCAACCCCACCATGTTATTGCCACGGTCAAAGACGGAGTAGAACTGACGGATGAAAACATCCCCCAGGATCCAGAGGGGCCCCGTTGGAGGGGGGATGTCATTCCCCTGGAAGCCGCTGATGCAGAAGGTCACGCCATCGACGTACTCCTGGGGAAGGAGAAGGGGAGAGCTGGGGATGGAGCCAAGAGCCTTGTGCATGTGGGAACACCCAGGAATGGTGGCGAGGCAGAAACCACAGGGGTTTGTCACCCTCTGGGGTGAGTCTGGGTCACCTTTTCCACTGGAGCCACTGGGATTTGGGGTTGGTGGTGCCAGGGAAGCCGCAGCCATACCGTGAGGGTGTAGGCCTGGGCGCTGAGCGTGTAGGGCAGCCCGTTGATGGTGAAGGTCAGCTCGGGCATCTCGTCGAGGCTGCTGCACTCCACGGCGTACTGGAACAGCACCAGGGGCTCAGGGGCTGCCCAGGGAGTCCCTTCCAGCAGGGAGGGGTCCCAAGGCTTTGTCCCCTCCTGGCTCTCACCTCTCCATCCACAGACACGGCCCCAATGAGGTTCTGCAGTTTTTTTATGTCCTTGGTGGGGCCCGCGATGAGCGACGTCCCGGTGTCCACGATGGCCTGGCAGCCGTTGGCACAGAAAGTCGCGATCCCACCCAGCTGGATGCTGGAAGAGGGAGGAGGAACCAGGAGGGGTTTGTCCTGCAGTCCCAGCCCTGCCCTGCCCTCCCTCCCTGCCCAGCACCCCTCACCTGTCCAGCTGGATCTGCCAGTAGCCCAGCTGGGTGACTGGCACCCAGTTCAGGGTCCCTGTGAAGCGTGAGGTGTCAAAGCCCCCAAAAAGCAGCTCTCCCCCTTGGGGGGATTCAGGGTCCCTGCATGGAGGAGGAGGAGGACACATGAGGGATTTTTCTCCATTTAGCACGGATTTACCCCAACTTGCTTCCCACCAGTGCTGTAAGGCCAGAGATCTGTGATGCTCAGCTTGGTGCCAAAACCCCCTTCATGATTTCAGTAAAATATCTGTATTTTAGCAGCCCCTGCTGCTCCCAAAGCAATGCCAGGCTCCAAGCACCATCCCAGAGCGAAGCCACGTCCGTACGGGCTCATGTAGACAGAGAAAATGGGCAGCTCCACCAGATTCTGGGCCATCATGTTGTCGAAGACAGGAGTGACCCCATCCACGGCCAGGGAGGGATAAGCCAGCCCCAGGATCCCGTCAAACTCAGCATCCAGGAAGGCTTTTCCCGGCTCGCTGATGCTCTCTGCAAACTGCTGGTTGCTCACGGCGAGCCCCTGGACCTGCAGGGAGGAGGGGGTTCCATGAGGGGCTGAATCCGTGGGCAGGTCCTGGGCACTTTTTCCGGAGCAGGAGAACCTGAAGGGCACTCACGGTGACTTGGTCAGATCCGATGATCCCTGTCAGGCTCCCGGTCCCGTACTGGATGGAGAAGGGTGTCCCTACCACCTGGTAGGTGCTGGACTGTGTTGGGTGGAACTTGGTGTGCTCAGCTGGGGAGGGAGATGGGATCTGTCACCTGAAATGTCATTTTTTTGTGTGGCCACAGCTGCCAGGAGCCCCACCAGTGAGGCAAAATGATGGTGTGGCGTGGTGTCACCACAACTCCTGGTTATGGGGCCATGCTGGGCTTTTGAGGAGGAATAAAACTCCTCCCATTTCAACTTGATTCAAGGTGCAAGGGCTGTCAGGGAGAGCAGGGTTAGCAGTGTTTAATGAGCCCCAAGACGGGCACTGCTGTCCCTGGTTCACAGCCAGCAGCAGCCCCACGAGCACTGTGGGATCCAGCCACATTCCCTAATTCCTGCTGGGTTCCTGCGGCAGCTTTGGGGATGCTCAGGGCTGCTCCAGCCACATTTCCCAATTCCCGCTGGACTCTGGGGCAGCCCTGGCGCTGCTCAGGGTTGTTCTGTGTCCCACAGCAGCAGCCTGGGCTCTCTGGGGTGGCTAATGGCTGACAGCCCCAACAGGCCACCTTTGTCCCCTGCTGAACCCCTGAGTGTCACCCCCTTGATTTCTGTCCCCTGAGTGTGACTTGCAGGACTCAGCGGGGTGGGGAGGCCCCCCGAGGTGTTGGGGTTGGTGGCCCATGGCCTCTCTGGGCTCAGGGGGTCCCTACTCACCGCAGGCTTTGCTGACACAGTAGACAGAAGGCACCCAGAGGTTGGAGGAGCCCGTGTCGAACACCACAGTGAAATTCTGGGGCGGGGTCCCGATGGAGATCTGCCCAAAATATTCCATCTGGGGAAGAGCGGGGCAGGGACCACCGTGAGCCACCAGCACAACCAGGAATGCCGGCAAAAGGGAGCCTGTGGTGGCTGCAGGGCACGGATGGGGCTCAGCGTTTGATCTGTCACAGCCACGCCGTGCCAGGTGGAATAAAGGACACAAATATTTAAGGAACAACAATGGGAACCGAGAACAAAAGGCAGCACGGTGGGTCCAGGCCTCCTCCTGGGAATGCTGGGCCCTGAGGGGACCCTCAGCACCAGGCAGGGCCTTTGGGGACAGGGCATTCACTCTCGGGGAATGGGACTCTCCTGGGGAACCCCTCCACCTCTGGGTGCTTTGTGGTGGGTTCTGCTCTGAAAAACTTCAATTTTGGGGGAAATCTGACTCCAGGGGGGCGGGCAGAGCGCAGCAGGGCGGGAGGGGCTTCCATGAATGTGCTTCCTTGTCCTCATGCTCACATTCCCGGGGACAAAGCGAGCCCTGGCACGCCAGGCACTGCCTGGAGCTGTGGGGTTTGTGGGGAAGGGTTTGGGCATCGGGGACTGCTCCGGCACACTGAGGGTGGTCCCACCCCTCCGTGCCTCCCTGCTCACATCCAGGTAGTTGATGAGGGGCTCGTTGATCTCTGAGAAGACGGCGCAGTCTTCGCTGCTCGTGTCCAGCCCTGCCTGGGCTTTCCAGAGGTGGGAGAGCTGCCCCCGAACCCGCAGCACCTTCCGCAGGGAGCGGCGCCTGGCCAGGGGCACCCTGCGGGACAAGGGTGAGGGTCACTCCCGTGGGTGCTGCAGTTCCTGTGCCCACCTGAGGCTCCTGGTCACTCCCGTGGGCTCTGCCCATGTCCTGCAGTCCCCGTGCCCACGCTGAGGGTCCCAGCACTTCCAGGATGAAGGTCCAGAGCCCACATCCCCCCCACTGCAACAATTTCCAGCTGAGGCAGAGCTAAAGAGGGGGACTGGATGCATTTTAGGATGCAGGAAATCAAGGACAGAGCTGGCAGGAGAGCACCCATGCCATGGCAGGGACAGGACAGGCAGTGATTGATTGAAGGACCTGCAGGCTGGGCAGGGAGAGCGGGCCCAGGGGAATTCAGGCTGGGGTTTTCTGCCCTATCTGTGGGCACAGACCCTGTTTCACACTCCTCCAGAGGGATGGAGAATCCTGAAATCCTGGCATGGTGCCACCGCTCAGGCACAGGGTGTCCGGGACGAGCCCATCCATCACTGGCACTGGACATGAACCCCCTGAGCCCCTGGGCACGAACCCCCCGAGCCCCTGGGCACGCAGGCTGCCCCATGGGGACCCCCTTACCTGGTCAGGGTGCTGGCCAGGCCCAGGCAGAGCGCGGCGAGGAGGAGCAGGCGCCTCATGCCGTGCTTTGATGGCTGTGCCGGCCCCGGTGCCGCTCTTATACCAGCGGGGCCAACCTCGATATGGGCCCTGCCAGAGTCAACAGCGGGCTCGGGCACCAGAGTGAGTCACTGGCCACGGCCCAGGCGAGGCTGAGCGGCCACTGTGGGGTCACGTTTGCTTTTCTGGGTGAGGACGGCATGCAGGGACTGCCAGGGGCTGCTCTGGCTCCTTTTGGGGCAGTGCAGATCCCACGGAGGGAGCAGAACGAGGCTCCCATTACAGAACCGGTCACCATCCCAACACCAGCCCCATACCCCCAGAATGCTTTAGGGGTGCATTTCCCTTCTCCTTCACCCCACAGCCCCACCCCAGGGAGCTGCCCGTGCCCGTGGGGTGCCCCAAACCCCAGCAAGTGCAGGAAAGGGAGGCCTCTGCACCATCAGGGCAGCATCCGACCCAATTTTAACAGGCCAAGATGAATTAGCAGCGACAGACGGCTCGGGAACGTGCAGCTTTCCCTTCCAAAGGCCGGGAAGGAGCAGCTTTCCATGGGAGACGCTTCCCTGGTGCTTTCCAGCCCCTAATGGGCTCGTCCCCTGCGGGTTTTGTTTAACCCGGCCCGGGCGTCTCATTAAAGCCTCTGCAGTGCAAACAGAGTGCGCTGATGAACAAATAAAGCCTTCAGATATAGGGGGGGGTGTGAGGGGGCAGAGAGTGGGGACAGGCTGGGGTTTTCCTGCTGCCACCATCTCCCAGGCCCGGGATGATGCTTTTTTCCTTGTTTTTCCTGGTTTTGGCACTAAAATAACTGATTTTGGGTGCCACAAAGGGGGTGTTTTACCCACTCATGGGATTAATGAGTTCCTACCCTGAGCACTGTGCTAATCAATTTTTTTGTTTGTCCCAGTGAGTCTGCTTTATCTAATTAAATTTTATCAAATTAAAGCCCTCACCCAGGAAATTAAAGTCCCCATCTGTGAGGCACAGGTACCAAGGGTGGCTGGGGACAGCTGAGTCACGTCCTGCTGTCACCGGGATCTTGTGTCCCCATCCCTGGAGATGCTGCCAGGCCCTTCCTTTCCCCAGTTTTGCAGGGAGATTAAGCTTAAAAAAAAAAATCCATCAAGTATTTCTCGATGAGAGCAGGAAAACGTTGGGCACGGCACAGTTGATGTTGATGGCAAACGCAGCTGTTTTTCCAAAACAAATGAAAATTCCCTGCATTTCCCCACACTGTGCTATTTTTTATTATTTTTTGGTTTTGTACTGAGTGGCTTTTCTACAAATTTATTATCTCTTCCCCTTTTGAGAGGCAGTTTAATGTACCATCCTCCCTCCTCGTCCTAATCACGTATTCACGGATTAGAAAGAAACTTCCTAAAACAAAAGCAGCTGCAGCAAGTGCCAGATCAGCCGAAAACAGCAAGTGGATTGTTCCAGACACGGTTTATAACCCGAAAATCCTGTCAGAAAACCCAGCCTGAAGGGTCACTGGGCTTTGGAGATAAACGTGAGGGTGAGCTGCAGCACAGATGTGACAAATTCTTGAAGTAACTAGTTTATTTTGTGGAAAAGATTCCCCAATTGGATCATCATAATCTGCAAGCTCCCGACCACGGATTCAGCATTAAAATGGGAAGATGAAAGTCGTAACGAGGCCAGGCCTTTCATTTAGAAATTTCTGCTGTCAAGCAAGTGTATTTTGACTTTCTAGTTATTTTAGAGGCAATTTTAAAAGCTAGACTCTTAGGGGACACTTCAAAATTTTTATTTCAAGCTGAACTGAATGGCTTTTTTTCCCTCTGTGTTTTGGAAGCAACCGGGCTGGATTTCCACAGAAAATTGGGTCAAAAATGCTGTTGTATACAGACTTCCAGCTGTAGCTTAATGTATGGAATGCAGAGGGAAGAGATGCCCAATTTCCCAGCCATGGTGTCCCTCGGCCTGGCAGGGTCAGCCTGTGCTGCTCTGCAGGAATTGAGGAAAGGTGACTCCAACTCCTGGAATATCCCAGTCTGGTAAGTGAGGAATGGCCTCTGCCAGCCGGGGGCTGTCCCCAGCTCCCTCCAGGGTCACACACCTGCCCTCAAGGACCTTAGAAATCAGTTTTGCTCCTTGGGAGGAAATTGCGCAGCGCTTTCCTCCTCTAAAACACCTGCTCTCAGGCTAAAAATGTGTTATCGGTGCTCTTTTTTATACATTTCCTTTAGTGGAGCCACTGCCACTGCAAGGCCTGACTGATTCACATTGCAGCCCAGCAGGGTTTTCTAAAAAAGCCTTTTTTCCTCCCTTTATCAGACACTTCTCCCACCTGTTAATCTGTTTATCCACCACCCAGCACTTGAAAGCGCTGCAGCAGCAAACTCTCACCTGAAAAAAAAAAAAATCAACAAACAAACAAGTTTCGGTTAAATAAACCCCGAAATATTTACCTGGGGTGTAGTAGCTGTGAGGAGAGCAGGCCCAACATCTGCTGAGGGAGCTGATGGATGGTGGGAGCTCCACAGTCCTGGGGATGAAGGGGAATTAGGGAAGCGACCCCAACTTCTGATGCAGCCCCTGAGGTAGGTGTTGCTTTTTTGGGATCTTCTCTTGGTTTTTAGATAATCCGGTGGGGTTTCCTGGGATGTTCTATCCCTGGGAGAGGATTGTTGTGGGGATGATGGTTTAAAGATGGTTTAAATGTGTTTAAAGACGGTTTAGAGATGGTTTAAAGGTGTTAAAAGATGGTTTAAAGGTGTTTAAAGGTGGGCAGGCACCGTCCCCATGAGTCAGGAACCTTGAAAAAAGAGAATTTCTTGTTCCTGACCTTTCTGCCAGGGAAGAGGCCGGGCTGCTGCTGGCACCTCAAGGGCTACAAACCCAACAGTTCCTATGGAACAGCATCCCAGGGCTCCCCAAATCTCCTGGGAACCATCAGGATGGATCTGCCAGGCTGCTCCTTGCGCCCCAAATGTTGCAGAACATGGGCAGAGTGTGAAGGCCCATCCACACCCAGCAGGCATGGAGCTGTGGGATGCAAAACGCTTTATCCCTATGGAAAATGCTCACTTGGAAGCACCCAGAGCTCGTTTTGGGTGGCAGCTGAGTCTCTCTGGGCTGAGCCAGCTGCTGCTGCTGGGCACAGCTCCCTCAGGACCGCTCGGCTCCGAGGAAACTTAGCAAAATTTCTGGGAATTGGAGAATTGGTGGAGGGGTGCAGGACCCCCGGGGCAAAGCAGCTGCAGAACAGCAGAGAAACACCCAAATATATTTAAATGAGGCCAGTGACAGAGGGGAGACGTCATGGAACCTCGTGTGGGCTCCTTGGTGCCTCTGGCCCGGGAGTAGAGCGTGACCGCATCCGGCGCCGCTGTGCCACCGGACCTTGTGGCTGCACCAAAATGCTGCTGGAACAGCCCTAAATCCTGCTGGAACGGCCCTAAATCCTGCTGGAACGGCCCTAAATCCTGCTGCCTGCACAGCTCCAGCTGCCCCAGAGCTGTGGGGAAGGGAAGGAGTGGGAAGCTGCGACTCCCAGGTAAATCAGAGCCGGGCCCCGCGCTCTGCCGGGCCTTGGATGCTACGGCGCGGGAAGCAAAGGGCGGAATAAAGGGAGGGGAGCTGGGCTGGGTGTCCCTCTGGGCATGTGGTGCTGCCATCCTGAGCTCCAGTGGCCCGGCTGGGCCTGGCTCAAACGGGATTAAAGTCCTTTGGGGCATTCGGGAGGTTTTACTCACCTTTAGTAGAGCACAGATGCCTCGGGTTGGCCCCTCGCTTCCCGGGCCAGGAGCAGCTCCTTGCAAGCCTTGATTTCAACGCTTTGCTTGAGGAAGGGTTCAAGTCCTGGAGGCTCTCAGGAGCTCCCTGAGACCCCAAAAAAGCCCACATGGTGCCAGGCTCTCACTGGCTGCTCTCTCTGATCAGGTTTTTCGATACCCACCTGCATATCAGCGCCTCGATCTCGCCGTACCCATCTCAGCGCGGAAGGTGCTGCTGCTGAGAGTTGGATTTGGGGTTTATTTTGCAATTTCCTTTTGAACAGCTCATTTTACAGATCCTTATCGGCTGCTGCAGCAGCATCTCTTGCCCCACCATAGGAAATGAGCCTTTTAAGGATGGCAGACCTTTGAGGAGGATATTTGGGGACAGATTTGCTCAATAAGGGAGGGGAAAAATTCCTGCAAGGAATGGAGTTTAGGCCTGGCAGTTGTCAAACTGCTCGAGTGAGTGGAGCTGCACAGGAGATTGGTGGTTATCAGGAAAACTTTTGATGAATTATGCTCAGAAATGTGTCATAGAGGAAATGATAGAATCTGCTCCACAGGATGGGTAAAGCCTTTGCTCTTATCAATCTGTCCATCAGCCTATCAATCATTTGATCACGGCTGCTTTAATCCCTGTATCAAAGCCTCAGGTGAAGATCTCTCCCTATCAGCCATTTATAAATAGTGACACTGACGGAACATTTAAAGTGTTTTTTTTTTGCAAGTGAAAGCTCCCAAAATGAGCACCCCGATTTCTGTCCTTTATTAGAAATCCCTGGACTCTTATGGCCACAAGCTCCAAGCCATGGGCCCCAGCCCAGGCATTGGTGTTTCCTGATTTTCTGCCTTAAACCCTCTTCACTCCAACAGGATTGAAGCTCTCACAGCATTAAATCCGAGGTGTTTCAGACACAGAGGTGTTGGAGGGCCTCTGATATTTCTGTCTGGACCTTGACTGATGCAAGAGTCTCACACCAACCCACGACCTTCCTTTGGTTACTTTCTCCATGGTTTTTTTCCCCAGATTATACTTATCTTTTTTTCTTTTTCCTTTTTCCTTTTTTTTTTTTTTTTTTGTGGATTAAAAAGAGAAAAAGCAAAAAACGAACCGTGAGAGAGGATTAAAGCAAGAAGAATAAATTTCCATTCTGTTGCCGCGGTGGAGCCCAGAAGCTCCAGACGAGTCTCAGATATGACAGAGTGAATAAAGGCACTAATTCGGTGATAAGGGAGAGCCCGTGGCTCCGGGAGGGTGAGAACCAGGAGGATTCTCACAGGGTGAGGGCTGGGAACTTTTATTTCACACCTGCAATGTCCAACCAGCGCTGAGCCTGACCTTCAGCTCCTGTGGAGCAGCGTGAGGCTCATCTGGGACCCTTTTTTCTGGTTTCCACCAGGTCTTGCTGCTTCTCTGTGCCCCCCAGCCCTCGGGGACCCCTCAGGAGGATGAGCTGCTGTGAGTGGTGAGTTCAGCATCCGTTCACAGCATCCCTGGCCAGGCTGGACGGGGCTCTGAGCATCCTGGTCTGGCTGAAGATGTCCCTGCTCCTGACCTTCAAAGGTCCCGTCCATCCCAGCCCATTCCATATTTCCATCATTCCATAATTCCGTAATATCTGTAACTTCTCCCTTCCCTCCAGCACCACATTCCCCCACTGGCAATGCGGCTTTTGAAAACCCTCCTGAGGACAGGCACCCAAAAATTAAGTGCAAAGAATGTTAATCATTCTTGGAAACCGAGCTTCGCATTTTGGGGCACAATTACCTCAAAGACAAAATGCAAAACCGAAAGCTACCAGCAATGCTGTGTCTAAAATATGAAGTGATGGAGAGATTGGAAAGAATTTGGTGATTTCAGTTAGACTGAAATCAATAGAAAAATATTTTTTCTCTTGTTCAGCTGGATTCCTGTTGTCACCTCAGTTGGCACTTCAGTTGTCACCCACGCTCTCCTCTTGCTGGCCCTTTACATCATGCTCAGCAGGAAAATTGGTAATTTATTGGTAATTTATTAGTAATTTATTGGTAATTTGTTGGCCTTTCCCTGGTGATTTCCTTTCTGGAATGGGAAAGGGTCAGGGCAGGGCGGAGCTCCAGTGCTGCTGGTCCAGGCTGGGTGTGAGCATCAGTAAGGGTTCTACAACCTCGTGTTGTTTCAAACCATTTTCTTTTATTGCTCTTATTAATAAAGTGCTGGGAAAACACCAACAGAGTCAATCGTGGAGTGTTAATTCAGATGAAGCTACAATTTCCAGCAGGGAAGTCTTTCACACCAACTGCTGCTCACATTTGCACGAAGCCCAGCTCTGCTTTGGCTCAAAGTCGTTCCAAACTTGCAAAAAGTGGCCCTGACGCTGTGATTTGACCCTGGAGTCTCTCCTGGTGGGAGGGCAGGGCACTGGATCATGTCAGTAACTGGATTTATGGTATGAGCCCACTCCACACACATAATTATCGCTGGGTGGACTGGTTTGCAGGTGTGGGTGGGGTGTGGGGGGCACTGGGTGCAGCTGGAGCCAGGGGCTCACTCTCCTCTTGCTCACAGCTCAACATTGCCGTGCGATGCAGGCGAGCAGCAGCTCTGGGCAACATCCCAGCCCTCATCCCAACCCTCATCCCAACCCTCATCCCAACCCTCACACCAGCCCAGCTCCAGCCCCAGCACTGGGAGGGAACACGGCAAAGCCACCCGGGGCACAAAAACCAGCGCCAGCCTACGCAGGTAAGGGGCTCCTGCAGGAACAGGGCTTGGGCTGGCACAGGGATGGGAATTTTGGGGTGGCATTTGTGTGATGTCTGTTCCTCACCGAGCTCAGAACACCCCGGGTGGGGAGCAAGTGGCGGGAATAGGAGCTGCTCCCTGTTCCCATTGCTCCTGCCCAGCTGGGCTCTCCTTGCCCGGTTTCTCCCAGGAAACTGAAGTTGCACTGATGCTTTTTGAATTTTGAATTCTCCCTCCCCAGCATGTTTGCTTTTTCTCCCCAATTCCTTTTTCCCTTTAACCCCCAGGAAGCGCTGGGGGTGGTAAATGTTTCCTGTTTTTCAGGGAGCAGTGACACATCCTCAGACACCTCGGAGGACTCGGCTGACAGCCCTGCCTGCCCTCAGGTACCACGGGCATGGAGCCTTTGCCAAAACCTCCCCAGCCCAGCTGGGGCTGTGCCCAACTCGAGACTCCCAGAGCAGCACCAGGAGGGGCAAATCCATCCAACCACATTGAGATTCCATAAATGAGGTTGGGGTGGTTGTTTTCCACAGCATTCCAGCATCCCCCGTTTAGAGGGAAGCATCCCTGACCAAAATTAGGGAAAAAACTCTTCCCTGTGAGGGTGGCGAGGCCCTGGCACAGGATGCCTGGAGAAGCTGTGGAAGCCTGGAAGTGTCCAAGGCCAGGCTGGACAGGGCTTGGAGCAGCCTGGGACAGTGGAAGGTGTCCCTGCCATGGCAGGGGTGGGATGGGATGGGCTTTGAAGTCCCTTCCAACCCAAACCATTCCATGATCCCATGAACTGGCGCACGGGTTCCAAGGGCAAAGGCACCTGGGTGGGTGCTGGGGCCTGACCTAGGGTTCATTTTGCTTCTGCAGGGCCCTGACTCAGATGAAAACATCAATTACACCTCCCTGGTGTTCCCGGGAAAAGGCCACAGGCCAGGCTCTGCCCAGGACTACGAGAACATGAAAACTGGCATGGATTATGTCAACGTGGACCCAAAGAAGAGGAAAGTGAATTTCTGGCCCTTCTCCAGCCCCAGGGCATCCAAGACTGTCGAGTACACTGAGGTGAAGTTGTGACACCCAGGGGATGCAGTGACACCCAGGGGAAGCAGTGACACCTGGGTGAAGCTGTGACACCGAGGTTCAGCTGCTCAGAGGTGCCCAGAGCCCTCAGCAGCTGCTCAGCCGTGACTGTCTCCTTCCCCTGGGGCACTGCCTGGCACAGGCTGCACCACTTGTGCCCCTCTGACCCTCAGGCACAATTTCCTTGGTGTTTTCCTTCAAGGCAGCACTGTTCCTGAGGGCTGCAGAGCGCGGGGTGGTGCAGGCTCCTCCCAGCCAGCCTGAAATGTGCTCTCCACTTTTGTGTCATGGCCCCTTTTTTCTTGTTTCGTGACAGCAAATGAAACATTCCCCCCCGCCTCTCAAAATGGGCTGCAGTTCAGAGAGGGAGATGCAGTGACCCTCAAAATACCCACTGAGCTGGCTGGCAGCTCCTCTGGATGATACTGCTTTGCTCATCAGCCTCATAAAATCCTTTTAATGCAGTTTTCCCACTGGCTTTGCCCTCAACAAGGATGATGTTCCCTGTCTCCCACTGTTTGCTTTCCCTGCTCTGTCCCTACTCCAGGTGCTGGGGTCAGTCTCTCCCCACCTGGGCGATGTCCTCACTCCTCACTCTGTGTTTCGAAAGATTTCTCAAGAAATAAACTTCCCAAAGTGCCTGGGAATGGGAACAGTGCCCCAGCAGGAGCTCTGTTGGAGGAATGGAGCCTCCCAGCACAGCCCCCCTTCCTCAGGGATGGAGCTGCCCCAAGTGCATTTGAAATGGGCTCAGCCACGCTGGGGTTTGACGAAAGGTTGAGAGGCGATTGATTTGGTATTGATCAATGGCAGGGGGAGCCAGGCCCTCCTGGTTTCATGACCTTGTTGTGCAGATCTGGCCCAGCTCGAAGGGCACGTGAAGGAAGATGTTCAAAAAACCCCAACAATTCCTGGATAATGTTGGAAAACCCAGGAGAGGTGGGATTATGGAACTGGAGGTGAGGCCAAAACCAGTCAGTGGAAGTTTCTGAGAAATCTGATTCAAATGCCTGGCAATTAAAAGGTGAAAAGATTGAAGACTTCAAAATATTTTACTCCTAACATCTTATTTTTACAGCTTTAGCCTGTGATAACAGAAGGAACAATGCCCACAGGGAGTTTGGCATCTTCACCGGGCCACTTGTCCATCTCTATCAGCAGCTCCTGAGCTCCACTGGCAGAGCAAATGGATGCTCTTTCCTGCCTCATCCGTGCTTTTTCCTTCCAGAAAACAGCTCCTGGGAGAAGGGCAGGGCCAGGCTGGGACTGCAAGGGAACCTGCTGGGTTTTGGGACCCTGCTGAAGAGCCCGAGTTGGGAGCAAAGCTGACGGAAAATGGGCACGGAGGGAGGCGGGACGTGCCCGGCTGAGCTGGAGCGGGGCCAGCGCTGCTCCAGCAGCTCCTCGGGGGTGTCAGTGCCGCATTTGGGGCGCTCCAGCGGGCACAGCTGTGCCCAGCAGGAGGGGACGCCTCTGCCCCAAGGGGAGGTGGCAGCTCCGGACCGGAGGAGCTCTGCAGCCCCGAGGGGAGCGCGCTGTGCCCCGGACCGTGGGACAGCGCTGCCCTCGCCATGCGCTCGGCCAGGGAGGGTGGCACAGGAGGGACACGCGGGGAGCTCGGGAGCAGATGGAGCCGCGTTGCCGCCTGCCGTGCTCAGGCTGCTCTGCTGGCAGCTGCGGAACACAAAGCTCCGGTCCCTGCAGGAAGGGTTTGCGGGTGCAGTGTCCTCTCTTCCCGGAGGATGCAGGATCCTCTCCCTGGAAGGGAGCAGCCAGAGGTTTCTCTGACCACGAGGGGCGGAGGCTATGCTCAGGCAGCGGCCGGAGGGGCTCTGTCCACCCTCGGCCTGTCCCAGCGCTCACAGCGCTGCTTTTCCGAGCCCAGCACTCAAGATTCCTGCAAAACGCGGTGCCACCAGGCGGGCAGAGCTGCCCTCTGCAGCGCCAGGGCGGGCGGTGCCAGCTCCGCTGGTGCCACCGCTGCCACCGCCGCCGCTCAGAGCGTGCCCGACTCTGTCACCGCGTCCTCGCAGGGCGGGCACAGCTCCCTGGCGCTGTCGCCGTGCAGGGGGAGCCCGGCGGGCCCGGCCTGCTGGCTGTGGCTCAGGATCGTGGTTTTCCTGCTGCACAAGCTCCCGGTGGAGTTCGGTCTGCGCAGCCCGGCCCGGGAGCGGCCCCGGCAGCAGCGGCAGCGCCGCGCGTCCTGCAGGAGGTGCCCGCTGAAGGACAGGGAGATCCAGGGGTTGCAGCAGCTGCTGAGGCTGGCCAGCAGCATGGTGATGCTGAAAGCCACGTTGGTGGACTCTGGCAAGGCAAGACAGAGAGAGAGGAAGCATCCCCAGGGATTGGGCAGAGGCTCGGAGCACAGGGCAGGCCCTGGGGGCTCTCTCGGCTCTCATTCCCACCCCACTGCCATTCCTGGGGGTAGGAAATCTCCAGAGCCAGGCTCTGCCCTTCAGGTGGGCGATGCTCTGCAGTGGGAATGTGCTGGAGCACATCCTCGGCACTTTTGGGCTTTCCTTCAGCCCCTTTGCTGCCCGAAGCATCTCCCAGAGGACTTTCAACCTTGGGTGAAATTCCTCCTACCCATGAACCTCCTAGGAAAGCAGCTGAAAATTTCCAGGGGAAAAGAAAAATCAACCTATGAAATCAGAAATTTACTGGGAGAGGTTTCACTCTGTAAACTCCTGCAGGAGAGGAAAGACACACATGGGGCAAAGATGTCTTTGCACATCCCTACAAATAATGGCCAGAAACCGTCACTCCTCTGTGGTTTTTTTTTTTTTTTTCTGGTGAAACGAATTATTTATGAATAATTTATAAATATTACTGGGGCAGAAACCTGTAGCCTTCCCCATGATTTTGGTTATTTTTTTAAAATAACAAAATGACAGCTCTCGTTTATTAAAACCCCAACTGCGTTCCTAGGTTTTCCCAGGGCTCTGCACCCATTTTTGGGCGCATCCTCCCCATCCCCATCGCCACTCACCATCGTCTGGAGCATCCTCATCCCACACCGACCACATCTGCACGCTGAAGAAGGGTGCCCAGCAGGTGACGTAGGCGGCCACGATGACCAAGGTCATCTTCACCGTGCGGATCTTGGCGCGGGAGATGGTGCGCACGCTGCTCACCCGCGACGCCTGCCCGCCCTTCCCCGCGGCGCTGGGGGCACCAGGCCCGGCTGCTGATGGCCCCCCCGAGCCCTGGGTCTTGCCCTTGAGGTTCTTGCAGATCTCGTGGCAGATGAGGCTGTAGCACACGCTGAGGACGCCCACGGGCAGCACGAAGATGCACAGCGTGGTCCAGGTGATGTAGGCCCGCGCTCCCCAGGGGTACCCAAAATCCGCCCAGCAGTCCAGCACCCCCGAGCCCGGGCGCACCTCCCGCAGCGAGAAGATGAAGAGCTGGGGCAGGCTGAGCAGGCAGCTGAGCAGCCAGGCCGCCCCGATCATAGCGTAGGCCTGGCGGCTGGGCTGCTGCAGCGACTGCAGCGGGTGGCACACGGCCAGGTAGCGGTCCAGGGTCATCACCAGCAGCATGAAGGTGGAGGCGAACATGCTGAGCACCTGCAGGTACTTGACGGCCCTGCAGAGCGGGTCGGGCCCCACGAAGCGGTAGGTGACCTTCCAGACGAGCTGCGGCAGCACCTGGAACAGGGCCACTCCCAGGTCACTCAGCCCCAGGTGCAGGATGAAGAGGTGCATGCGGCTCATCTTCCTCCTCAGCCGGTACATGGCCAGCAGCACGCCCAGGTTGCCCACGGTGGCCACGGCCAGGATGGTGGCCAGAACCCCAACCTCGGCCTTGGCCAGCTCCTCGTCCCGGGTGTGCAGCAGCGTCAGGTTGGGGTTCCCAGCCAGGCTCTGCTGAGAGCTGTTCCAGCTCCGGCCCAGCTCCATCCCTGCGGGAAGCTCCGGGCAGCTCTGAGGCTTCTCAGATCTCCTGATTTCCCTGTGCTCTCAGTGCTGCCCCTGAGCTCCAGCTCCTCTGCCCCTGCCTGGGGGCTGGATGTGCCTCCTCTGGCGCTCCCCAACACCGGGGCAGGTAGTCACTGTCACCTGCCAGCACCACACTAACCCTGCATTCAGCGATTCCCTCCCTGCCTGGGCTGAAAATATTCCTGTGGAGCAGGGAGGTGCAAGAACCCCTGGTTCAGCCCTTTATTGTTCTCATCTGCTCTAAATATTCCCAAATCCCTGGTTCAGCCCTTGATATTTGTCCTTTCTGCTCTAAATATTCCCAGATCCCTGGTTCAGCCCTTTATTCCTCTCATCTGCTCTAAATATTCCCAAATCCCTGGTTCAGCCCTTGATATTTGTCCTTTCTGCTCTAAATATTCCCAGATCCCTGGTTCAGCCCTTTATTCCTCTCATCTGCTCTAAACATTCCCAAATCCCTGGTTTAGTCCTTGATATTCCTCTGGCCTGCTCTGAGCATTCCCAAATCCCTTTTTCTCCCTGCACTGCATCCCCTTTCCCCCCCCCCAGGTAAATCTGAGGGGAAAGAGAAGTTTTACTTGAAAGCGGCAGGAAACGCTACCAGGGCTGCATCCCTTCGGCCTTTTCATCCCCAGAGGAGCTGCCGGGTGTCCCAGCCGTGTCCCCACAGGGAGCGCTGGCAGCTCCCGGTGTCCCCGGGCTGGCTTTTATACCCTGGCAGGTCCCTCCCTCAGGCTCTGCTGCCGAGCCCTGCCCTGGGCAGTGACTGCTGATCCCTGAGCCCCTCCCGAGCTCTGCCCGGAGCTGCCATCCCTGCGTTTTTCATGGGGATTTTACCAAAACGGGATTCCCGAAGGATGGGAACCCTCCTGCCCTCCTCCCCTGTGTCCCCTCCTCTGCTGGGGACACTCTGCCCTTGATTTGCAGCGTCCCCGCCGCTCAGACCCGCCCGAATCCCTGCCCTGGGCTCGTCCTGCTGGGCTCTCCCTGTCCCTGGGGATGAGGGGATGTCCCCACAGCAGGAGCCAGACATCCCCGCGTTTGTGCAGCTGAGCCTCAGCCCCGCAGCAAAGTCGTGCAAACATCATTTATCGGCACCACATCCCGGGGCTGCCTCCTTTGATCCGCTGTCCCTTCCCTCCTGGGCGGGAAGGGGATGGGATCATCCCTCACACACGGCAGAGGCCTCGGCCTGGCTGCTCAGGCCTCACCCAGGTTCTGTTGTTTTCCTCCACCTGACAGAAAACCACCCCAAAAATGAGGGCAAAAATGAGATTCTGCCCAGCCACGGGTCACCAGCCCAATTTTCCCCAAAACCTGGAAAAAATCTGCGGGAAAGGGAAAGGTGGTGGGGAGAAGGGAGCTGGAGGTGTCCCAGATTCTGTGCAGGGCTCGGTGTGAGCCAGGGGAAAGGGGCTGGACAGCGAGATGAGGGCACTGCAAACGGTGTGGGGGAAAATCTGGAAAAATCTCACCTTCCTGAGAGCTTGGGCACCTCCTCATCTTCCCTTCCCACCTTTTTTTGGGCCTCCAGTGTCTCTTCCCACCGGGGCTGTGATTTTTAAACATTGTCCTTCATTTCCATGCCCAAACGCCCGTGTGAACGCGTGTACACACGATTCCACTTCTGTTTGGCAACGTCCAGACTTTGTTTTCCCCACTGGCTGCTGAATTATGGCAAGAAGGAGTGAAAGCCATCTCAATTCAGCCTTTTTTTCCTTTTCTTTACGGGGAAAAATGACAGTAGTGAACCAAAACCCGCCTGACGTGGGCCTTGTCCCACCTGGTGTGCACTGGACACGGCTCTGACTCCCCGGCTGCTGATATTCCACTGAAATTCCCTGTAAAAAAAAGCTGTTATTTGCTGAATAAATTTGCAGGTCACCTCTAATAACCCTAATTGAGCTCGGTTTGTGTCTAATTAAAAGACATTCATCCTTATGAGGCCCTGTGGACACAAAGTACCCATCAGAGAGGGCCTGGTGGAGGTGCTGCAGATAGGGAGGGTTTTGGTGGATAATGTAATTTTCTGTGTTTGTGATCAGCTGTCTGATTTTCAGGAAGATTAATAGAGGGCATTGCAAAAAAAAAAAACAAACCAACCCAATTCTACAAAGCAATGAAAAGCTGAGATGGAAGGGCAGAGTCTGCAGAGGGAAAGAAACACTGAGAGGGTTTTGAGGGCAGACTCAGTGGTTTTGGGAAACATTTTGATTGGGGAGCAATTCTCTTGGAGCCAGAGCTTTTACTCCAGATTTATTTGAGTTTAGTTATGAGGAGAAATTTTCTCCATAGGTGCTTAGAGGAAAATGGAGCTAATTCACAAATTGAAAAAATCACCCTCGGAACGTGGAAATTCAATTTTCTTTAGGGAGCGATGTCATCACAGGAAGGAATTTTTTTTTTTTTTTTTTTTTTTTTTTTTTTTTTTTTTTTTTTGAGTGGATGGATTGGGACATAAACTCATTTTTGAGGCATCACCAGCGGTTCCAGGACTTCAGCAGCACCAGGGCTGGGATTTCCAACATGGAATCAGTGCCTGAGGAAGGTCCTGGTTTGTTCTGGGAGCTCCGGGTAAGAGATGGGCCTGGGCAGCCCAGCCTGGCCCCACTCGCTGCTGTTTTGGCTGTTCCCCCTCAGCCAGGCCTTGGAGCAGAGGCTGGAGCTGCTGTGGGATGAGGAAAATGCTGGATTTTCTGGAAATACAATTGTTGTGTCCAGGGAGGGCACCTGGGCAGGGCTGGGCTGCCTCGCAGTGCCCTGAGCTCCCGGTTATTCCTGAGCCCTGAAATGGGGTGAAAACTGCTGTGACCCCTCCCTTCCCCCTGCCTGAGGCTCAGGGGCCCCACCTCTGCGTTTCCAAACTCTTAAATTCAATTTTTCAGCGTAACACCACATTCCACTGCTGATTTGGGGCAGCTGATGGATCAGGACACCCCAAAGCTCAGCACAGAAAACGCTGCTCCTGTTACAGCCTCGCTCTGCGCAGCAGAGGTCGAGGTTTTGCGATCGCTGAATCTTCTGGCACAGCACCTGGGGACTTTGTTTTGCGGGCAGCTCGCTGCTTAAATAAATAAAACGTGCTGGCTCGGGTTTCTGTGCTGCTCTGGCCGCCTTTTCAACACAAATATTTCATCTGTGGTATGTGATGCTGTTAAATTTTATTGCTGACAGCACGGAGCAGGCTCGGGCTGTCTTTAGCATTTAATCACTGAAATGTTTTGTGCGGTTCGGGTCAGGAAAAGCCAGATTTGGTCATTTTGTGCTGGTTCAGATGCCGTGGAATTAATGGTGTTGCAATTGCTTCGGAGCATCTCGGGGTTGTTTCCTTGGAAAGGCTGAGGGCAGTAATGAGGGCTGGGAATTCCTGGGATCTCCTGTTGTATTAAATGCCAACTCTCTGTCAAAACGAAGCCATGAATGAGTTCTACCTCCTGAAAATATAAACTGCTGAGACTCCCCTGTTCTTCAAGACTTCAGGCTCTCCAAGCCCAACTTGCTGTTGCCCTGTCTTTTGTGCCTTTTTTTCCTCTCATATTTGGACAATTTGGATGCTGAAAACTTGATGTAACTTGATTTTTTT
>VZRN01002712.1:148005-158158 GCA_013397935.1 Dasyornis broadbenti | reverse complement strand
ATGGGATGGGATCCATGGGATGGGATCCATGGGATGGGATGGCACTGCACAGGGAGGGCAACGAGCCCCACAATCAATGCCAAAGCCATCGGTGCCACCCTGAGCCCCTGGCAGGAGCAGGAGCAGCGGCAGAGCAGCTGATGCTGTCCAAGAGCTGCTGTTCGGGAAGTGCTGGGATTTTTGTGCTTGACTTCCAGCTCAGTTTGCTGAAATTTGCTCAATTTGTGCCATCAGAGGGGAAAGCAAAGGAAAGCAGCGATTCAGGTCCATGCATCGCTGGCGTGTTTGTATCGAATCTAAATTTGATCCAGTTAATAAAGTGAAAGGTTTCTTATCAAGGCCAGTGCCAGGTGCTTTTAAGCAGTTTTTAAATGTTGATTTCCCATAAGGACTGGAATCAAAAAATTGGACATATTCTGCTGAATAAAGACTTCCCGCCACTTAGGAATGCTGCCTTCTGGTAGCAGGAGAGAGGGAAAAGATGTCTTCATCTGAATTTTAAATTCCCAGCGACAAAGAAAGCAATTTGGACTCTGGGTAAAATTTGAAACAGGGTAAAATTCACTTTACAGAGTAAAATTCCCATCCAGCCTGGGGTCCAAGAAGAAATGGAGCCACATTGTGGAAAGTCTTGTGGTGGGCTTTGCACAAGAGCGGATTGCTTCATTTCTTCCCAACGTTTTAGGCTCTCATCAAATATGAGTGGATGCTAGACCGAATCTGCAGGAGCTTTCACAACCTCCCCTCAGCTGTGACTGTGTTATTCCATCTGCATTTTTAACCAAATAATTCTGTCATTCTGCTGGCTTTGGGGAGAAAAACTGTTGCAGCTTTGGTGTTGTGGGAGCCTCAAACCATCCGCTGCTCTGGGCCCGCTCGCAAGAGAATAAATTCATTGGTTAATAATGTAGAGGTTTAAAAATATAAAAACTGAAAGGATTTTGTGTTTAGCGGAGTGGCTGGACACAGAATTCCAACCGAACAACGAAGTTTTAAGGTCTGTCCTTAGTCCTGGTTTGGGCATGGATCCCACCTGTGCTGGTTTTGGGTCTGGAGCTCCCCTTGCTGCGTTGGTGACGTGGCCAGGCAGGGCTGGCACCGCTCGCATCCGGAGCAGCTTGTGGCACACGAGCTCCTCGTTCTCGCCTCGCCAGCCGGGCTGGAGGAGCTCTCTGGGTGCGTTCTGCGAGCACAGCAGGAGGCACAGAGCAGATCCGTCCTTGCTGGGCTCGGAATTCAATCTGAGCTTTTGTCAGTGCAGACAAATCAATCGGTGGGGAAGGAGCAGCGCTGGTGAAACCCCCAGAAGGTGCAGACAGGAGGAGTGGGAGCTCTGTACCCTGGTGTTCTGATCCTCAAACCCCTTTGCTGTCTGGGCAGTGGTGTTGGCTCTGAGAGCGAGACAGAGGATGAGGCAAAATCAGGTGAATCTCTTTGAAATTCAACTCTTTTTGCCACTTGCCTGTGCACGAGGAACTGTTGGGCGTGCATGGCACACAGAGACCCAGCTTTTCTTTGGGGAAACCAAGCCGAGAGCCCCAGAACCCCTGCATTTCTGCTGCTCTCTCCTGTGCTGGTGGAAATTTCCCCTTCCAAAGCAGCCCATATGCTGGGCTGGGATGAACTAATCAGCTTCTGCCACAGCACAGCAGGGAAGGATCCCAGTGTGGCTGCAGTGCCGGAGCAGCCATGCCGGGCTCGTTTTAATTAGCACTTCCCTCCAGGAAAGAAGTGCAGGCAGAGAAATGCAAGAGATCAGGACTCTTTTTTCTCATCCTGGCTTTCTGTGAGGCTGCACCGAGCTCTCCCCACGCTGCCTTGCAGATGGCAGTGCTGGAGAGGGCTCTGGTGCTCATTTCCCCTGGGGTGGCATCACCCTGAGACACCGAGCTGCCAGCGACATCGGAAACGAAGCACCAGAGATTTGAGTTGGCTTCTACTGGAGCAGCTTTGTTCCCTGTTGTGTTTTTTGGGGTTGATTTTATTTTTTCATTTTCCTCTCTTGTTGCTGTCCAAAATGGGAGCCCAGCTTTCTAACGAGAGCTCAGCGGTGCAGCTCGCTGGGCTGAGCTGGTGTCCCAAGGGAGAGGTGACAAGGGACAGAGCAGACAGCAAAGCTGGAATGTCCCTCTGGCCGAACAACTGCTCGGAAATGCTGGTGTTTGCTGGGGGAGCAGCATGGCTGGTATTTCCTCTCTTGAGGGAATTTTGGGTGGTGCACCCACAGCTTGGAGCTCATCCCAGCAGAGATGCTCGAGGCAGCTTTGGTCTCTGGCTGCTGCCGTGTCCTGCGTGAGGTGAAATCCCAGCTCAGCTCCAGAAATGCTGTGTCTGCACAGGTTTGGAATGACCTGGGGGTTCTGTGGGCTTTTTCTGGGTGTTTGGCTGGAGGCTCCATCCTTTGTGTACACCAGAGCAGGGGGAAGAGCTGATCACGCAGGAGAGACCCAGAAGCGCTGGCACAGGGAAGGATCCTTTATTCAGGCATGAGATGGTTTGAGATGAACCAAAAGAGCTTTAAGGTCCCTTCCAAAGCTTTGTGTGATTCTGTGGCTGAGTCTGTGCGCTGGAAGAGCCGACCGCTCCCAGAAATTCCCGTTGGAATAGGGAGAAGGGATCCGCAGCCGCAGGAACAGGCGTGGCTTGGTCATCTCGTGGTACTCAGGAGTCTCCTCTCGAGGCTTCACCTCTGATCTCGGGCAGTCTCTGCTGCCTTTCCTTGCCCCCCTGGGCTGCCTCGTTTTCCCAGCAGCTCCCCCGAGTCCCCGCGCTCCCGGTTCCTTGCACAACAGCGCCCGTGGACACTCCCTTAATCCAAATAATGGCACACAAAGGTTGTTTGCTTGGCACGCAGGCTGCTCCTTGGGGAATGCTTTCAGAAGCCACACAGACTGCAAACGTAATCAAATACGCAACAATGACCTCTCAAGACAAAGTAATTGGGTGATTTATAATAAATGACCATTTTACTTCACTCCCAAAATTGTGGAATGCCAGGAGGAAAAGGAGAAGGTGGTTCAGTGATTTCTGTCGCCTCTCGTGGGGCTCTTCCTCAAATTCAAGGCCAGGTTCTGTCCCAGGAATGGGGACCCATCTGTCACCTGCTGGAAGTGGCGGAGCCGCATTCCAGGCTGTGGGGGAAGAGAGGGAAGAGGCTGAGCCTGGCTGGGTGACCACAGTGTCGCTGTGTGCTGGTGGAGACGATCACACTCGGAGCTTCAGCCCAGGGTGATGCCTCGCTCGGCCTGCTTGGGCTTGGCTGCAGTTCAGAGGCACAAGGATTCCCGTCTGTCACTTTAAGGCACCTTGGGATGAATGGTGGCACATAAATGGAAGGTTATGGTTGTGGGCTGTGCTGGAATAAGGAAGAGGATTTAAATGAGCTTTTTTTCCCTGGTAAATCTTATTTAATCTGGAGGGGTATCAATTTTTCAGTCTTGCTGTGACTTTCCCCTGATTTCTGCAGTGAAGAAAGTGCTTGGCCATCGATAGCAGAGTGATCACACAGCTCCCTCTGACTTAAAAACCAAATTTTAGCTGGCGATCCTCGGTGCCTTTTGGAATTCCACTTCCAAATGTTTTCACCCAAACAAGCCTGTGACCCTGAACCTACAAGTCTGTGTTGCACCAGAGGCTAAAAACTGCTGGGATTGGGTCAGGGCTGGTCAAGGAGATGCAGTCCCTGGGCACAGGAGATGGGCTCCAGCAAAGCTCCCAGGAAACCCCGGAGTCTTGCAGAAGCCCTGACTCGGAATCTAAAGTTTCGGACCTTTTGCCTGGTGCTCAGTCCCTCCTAAACGAACCCACATCTGATTAGAGACACTTTAATTACTCGCCTTGGGCACCTCGATGAGCACAGGGAAAGGCCCCAGGACGCGGTTCTTGTTTTTCAGCCTTGTGACCCCAGGGGCTGCACGGCAAAGATCCCATCGAACTTCCCTGTCAAATCCTCGCCAAAAGGGCAGCAGCTTCTCCTGGGCCAGCCTGAACATGGATTTATCCTCGAATCCTGCTGAGAAATCCACCCTGGGTACATCCATTCTCTGTCTTGGTGTGTTTTAACACCGGAGGCTTTTCAGCCACCCCTTTCCAAGCCATCCACAGCGGATTCCAGGGTTGGGCTGCAACACCGAAACCTTTTATGTGAAAAACCAGGGAGAAAGCAAAGCACAGACCCGAGCTGTTTATCTCAAACACCGCTTTGGGTGGGCTGAAGTAGCCGGGAGCATTTTGAGAAATATTGATCTGGTTTTGGGCCAGTTTGGGGTTCAATCTGTCCATAACCGTGGTGAGCCTTGGAAACGTAACCCCAAACTTCGGGGCTCCGTGATTGAGCTGCTGAGGCTTTGACACAAACTGCTCAGTCAGTTCTTTTTTTTTTTTTTTTTAATTTCAGATAGAAAGCAGCAGCCCCGGCCACGATTGATTGCTTTGGTGACATTCATGACAGCTGGGGCAGCAGGGGATGTTTGCACGCTTCGTGTGCAATACCTGCAACTTCTTTATCGCCGGCACAGAGGGGCTGAACTCCCTGAAAAGTTGGCTCATCCTTAATTTCCAGCCGATGAGGTGAACTGTGCTAACTGCACGGGCCTGTTGGAGCCAGCTCGTGGTAGAACTTCCAGTTCTGGGTGCACAGACGGCGAGCAAAACCAGAATCACCGACGTGACGGGGAGGAATTAATGCTCTGCCCCAGCTGGCTCGGAGCGGTTGAAGGTTGTAAACGACAAGAGCTGGGCTGGCACCGGGCAGAAGGAGGTTTGAACGGTTGTGGTGCTCGTGCAAAAACAATGGGATGTGTTTTTAGCTCATGAATTCTGCTGGGGGGGAAAAAAAAAAAAAAGTTGAGGTGTCACCTTGCCAGCTTGATGCTGGAGCCACGACGTGAGCACAGAAACCTGGCAAAACCTGGGATATTGAGTTATGGAAGAGTTAACTGAGAAACTGTCAGGTTTTTCGACCTAAAATAAATTTATTTTTAGGTTGTCTAAAACAAATTCATGATACTAAAAACCTAATTGTTCTACTCTTTTAATTCAGGCTGCTGTTTCATTGTTTTGATTATCTGATATGGTCACACATCCATATTTATGACAGCCCTGAAGACTCTGGAGTCCAAAGCTTTTATTTCATGGGCAGACACAACACAGGAATTCAAAACAAGACACACACACATCCAAATACACACCAATATACATCTAAACGATGCAGAAGAGGTAGTACCATTAATTAAGAAATATATAACAAGCAGTACAAATACTGAGACAGTTCAGATCTGTCTTCATCGCACCCTTCCAGGTACCACGAGAGGCTACAGGGGGATTTATTCAGCCTCAATCCAAATTTAAAAGCGTCCTCTGTTCTCTTATTTATTTTACGTTGCATTTTTTATTGGTGGCCCTCCAGGTGAGAAGCTGGAGGGGACAGTGCTTAGCTCAGAAATTAAATATATGGTTTGTTAACAACTCATAAAATGGGCTTTGAATTAATTGCCTGCAGGAAGCAGATTGTGCACTTCAGGATGGAAGTTAGGCATGAACACAAATATTTAACCTGATTTCTTTCCTTTTTTTTTTTTTTTTTCCTTTCTCTAAAAAGGCCAAATTTCATGATTGAGTTGTGTTTTGGAGAGGGGGGAAGAAAATATAATTAAAGTGGATGGGTTTTATTGCTGCCTTGAAGAAAAACTGCAGTGCAGCCTTGAAGTTCAACTAAGAAACTGCAGAATTTTGGCTTTATCAGGGAGAAAAAATACAAAAAAATATCTCAGTGGAGACAGAACCCTGAAAGTATTGAAAAATAAAGATGGGAAGGCTCTAAGAGGCTTCCCAGTGCACATTTAGGAGCATCCTGGGATGCCTGAGACGCAGAGGAGAAGCTGCAAAGAGCAGGAGGCCACAGAGGCAGAGCACCTCAACTTTAATCCACTCCTGACCACGCGAGCTGAGCTCTTGCAGAGCTCCCCCAGTTCTGATTATTCCTGAAGATTTTCTGGACTGAAAGCAGCCCGGGGATTTTGCTCTGTGGAAAGTGCTTCAGGGAAGAAAAGAAGGATTATCAGCTGTGGGGGCTTAAGAATAAGAAGCAAAGCAGAGCTCAGGAAATGCCCTTTGTGTTTGCGGTTCCAAGGTGTATCCATCCGCTCAGGAGATCCACACCAGGCAGGCTCGGGAGTCCGAGGAAGGCCGCAGTGAAAGAGGAAGATTTTCAGGATGGTTTTCCTGTGGTTTTCTGTTTCTTAAGCTCTGATGGGCCATCGGGTGAGATGAAATAAATCCAACCCAAGCAGGCAGGCGCCAAGAGGAGGGGAGCTCCCGCAGGTAGCGTTTATCTGATGCACTCCTCCTCAGAGGCGCAGGACGTGTCTTCCTCTGCGCTCTCCTCCAAGTCTGGCAAGTTGCCCCACAGCAATACGTTCACACCTGGTGGGAAGCAGACAAAGGAGGGGAGGAAAAAAAACAACAAAAAAGGTATTTATGGATTGTGGCCTTAAGTTGCACAGGTGTCTGTTTTGAGAGAAAATAATCGGGGAAGTCACGTTCATCATAAATATATCCATTTGCTATCTTCCTTCGAAGCGATCTCGGGAGTGGTGTTGTTTATTGTTTTCAGCCCGGTTCAAAGGATGAATACCTGCCCACAGAGGTGTTTGCATCACCAATTCAGGCAGCTACTGATGACCCCCTCCTGGCTGCTTGATTTTGGAGGCACAGGTGACCCCGCAAGGTTTGGGCAGGGAGTTTTCCCGGCGCTTTGTCAGGGAGCTGAGCATTCCTGAGGATCCCAGCCCTGCCAGACACTTGGCTCCCATCCCACCAGGACGCAGGAGCTGCAGCTCCCGCTAATGAGGACTCACTTAGGGAGGGTCAGAGCGACAACATGACTCACCCAAAAAAAAAAGAGTTGCCCCTGGACAGCTGCCTAAGAGCCCAGCAAAGCCATCCCAGCGCTAAAAATAGCAGCTGGGGCCTGTGTTTGTACTGCTGGGAGCCTTGCTGCAGGAAATTCTGATTTCTGTCCACAGAAGGGGGAGGTTAAGATCAGTTTACACTCAGATTTTCATTCACAACTGCCTCCCCCCCGAGTGCTTTGCCAGATTAGCAACACTTCCTCGTGCCTCCATATGCCACCCTCCCTCCGTATGCTTCGGCGGCATCGGGACGCTTGGCTAGGATGGGGAAATCGGGGTTTTCGGGAAGGAAACAAACGCGTCCCTCACCAGAAGGGTCGAGCCTGTTGATGCCGAACACGGCCTGGCTGTGGAACATCCAGAGGTGGCCGTTGTTGCAGGACAGCAGGCAGGGCTTGCAGGGATGGATCACGTGGTAGCCAACAACGTTCCCGCTGGAGAGGCAAGGGGAAGAACGAGCCTGCTGAGAAGGGGGATGCTGGAGGCTTTTTCCAGCTCCAATTAAATAGCCCCGGTGCCAGACCTTTATGCAATGCTCCTGTTTTGATAGAGCTGAGGGAACAGGGTTAAACAAGGATCTTAAATATTTAGGGAGCATCTGTCAGGAGTTGCAGAATATCTGAGTTTTGGATCTTTGGCACAGAGAGGAGCGTTTAGTAACCTAAATTGTGTAACCCAGATTAGTTTACATACCAACAAATGCTGGTGGATTTCTTCATTTATTTTCCTTTTGGAAGGCCGGTGACTCCCATCAGCAAAGAAGTTCATCACACCCCAAATGCACCTGCACACAGGCACCGTGCACAGGAGGGTATCAGCAGCAGGGGTAATGAGACTGAGAATTATGGGATGGGTTGGGTTGGGAGGGACCTTAAAGCTCATCCAGTGCTCATGCAGGGACACCTCCCACTGTCCCAGGCTGCTACAGCCTGGCCTTGGACACTTCCAGGGGCAACCACTTCTCTGGGCCAGATTGTTGAAGCCTTATCAAGTCTCCTATCAGAACCATAACAACCATTTTTCTACTTCCATGTGCTCTGATGAGATATTTGTGTTTCTCTACTTCTGTCTAGAAAATTAAATCTTGTGTCCCTATCACATTGCCCATTGTTCAAATCTGAGAAAGGGAAAAATCCTGATTTCCAGAGCTGGAAGAATTGTCTCAGATAACCGCGAGCTATTTGAGAGCTGTTGTTTTCACCCTTAAATATCAGGCATTAATAAGGAGGATAAAAGAACTCCAAGAACTTTAGCGACAGCATGTTCCATCTGCTCCCAACAACTCGATCTGCCAAGAGGATGTTCTATTAATTAGAATATGAGTAACTGCATCTTGCTGGGGCCTTATTCACAGAGCTAGCTCCGTGTCGAGGCAGACATTTAATCAGGCAGGTGGCACACGAGCTTTCCCAGAGACTCAGCCTCCTGACAAGGTTGTCACATTTCCACTGGGGACTCACACAGAAATACCCTGGCAGCCTTGCCCAGGAGTGCTGGGCTGAGTTTTTCTCCTCAGCAGCATCAAATTTGCACCAGAGAGTGCAATCTGTTCGTTCATCCCTTAACCCTCGCGCTGCGGGAGGTGACGGCGAGGAGGGGAAGCGGGGCCGGGACATGGCAGGGTCGCTGCTTGAACTCTCACCACTTCAGACAGGCGATGTTCTTCAGTTTACACTTGCAGATTTCAGTGAAGTAGCAGCTTCCGATGAAATCAACAGTCCTGGAGGAAGGGAATATACAGATGTTTACATCTGAAATACACAGATGTGTAGAGTTGCTGCGCTTGCAACTGCGGTGTTTCAGTAACGCAGGTCTGAAGTCACAACAAAGTGATGTTGCCATTGGTCCCGTGTGGTTTTAAACTTTCCCCAGGCCACACGGTTCTGTTTTCCTTTTGACTACCAGCCGTACTCATATGGAAACTTTAAAAAGGGACCCATGTGACATTGCACGAGTATCAAAAATCCTCTTGAAATAGCCCAAAAAGCAGCGCTTCTTCTCTTGGGACTCAAAGCCTCTCAGGCTCAGTGTGGCCCTGTCAGTCAGAACCCCGATTACAGACCGCCCCAGCTCCTGCCAAATCCCAGCTAAGAAACAGAACAATACCTCAGAGGCTGGGATGTTTAAAACCAAACCTTTGATTCCTTATCTCCTTTCTAACCCATACTTTCTGATTACCATGTCATTTCACAATCTGATTTCCTTACTATTCAAATCTTGCTATGGGAAAGCAGCACGGAGCTGACTTGGGGGAGAGTCCTGGCAGCAGTGACAGATCAGGTTTGTTCTGTTTGCGGGTCTTTATTTCAAATTCTAGTCTTTGTTTCGGAAAGGAGCCGGAGGAGCTTCCCGTGGCTGCTGAGCCCGTGCCATCCCTATGGATGGATGGAATTGGAGTTGGGATTTGCCCAGCACGGGACAGTCTCGCTCTTCGCCATCTCTCTGTGGCTTCCCCGGGGCTGGAGATGGAGGGCCGGGATGTGTTCGTGGGGCTGTTCTCCCGGTGACAGCGGGTTTGGAGCGATGCTGAGAACCCTCCAGCCGTGTCACCCCGCTTGGCCGGGTCTCCTGGGGCTGACAGGGCGCCGTCCCCTGCTAGAACCCATCCTTTCCCCCTTCCCGGCACTCACCCCGAGGGCGGCACGTCGGTGGAGTAGAGGTCGGTGTCGGTGTCCGCCAGCAGCACCGCCTGCATCCCCCGCGAGCTCAGCACCTGCCGGCAGAACCGGCAGCACAGCACCCTCACGCACCGGTCCTCGAAGGTGCAGCCGCTGGAGGACATGGCAGCTGGGACCCCGCTCCCGACCCTGTCCCGGTCCCGATCCCGGTCCCGATCGTGGTCCCGCTCCCGGTCCCGTCCCGGTCCGGCGCCAACGGCCACGCTCCCACCTGTCAGTTTGAATTCCCGGCCGCGGCCTCCCATTGGCCGCCACAGGCCACGCCCACCCCCATTGAATACCCGGTGGCACCACCCCTCCCGCCCGGCTATTGGTGGAAAGCCACGCCCTGTCTCTCTTCTATTGGTTCTTACGACTGTCAGTCACGGTTTCGCCCCGCCCGCGCGCCGCGCTCGGCTGGCGGGGCGGTGCCACGGGCGCCAGGCGGCGGGAAGAGGGGGCGGGCCCGTCTTGGGGAAGACGCTCTCTGATTGGCTGCTACGCCCGTCGCTCATGCCCAGCTCTGCGCGCCCATTGGCCGAGGCGCTGGGCGGGGCGGGGCGGTGGCGGGCCGGTGCGGAGGAC
>VZRN01002712.1:133201-147554 GCA_013397935.1 Dasyornis broadbenti | reverse complement strand
GCCAGCGGCCCCCCGCACCCCAAGGCCCCCCCAACCCCCCGGGAGCCGCTCCTCGAGGAGCTCCCGCTCCCCAAAGGAGCCCCGTTCCCCCGGGAGCCGCTCCCCGAACTGCCCCCGCATCCACGGGACCCGCACCCCAAGGAGCGTCTCCTCCCCCGGGATGTGCTCCCCGCAAGGAGCTCCCGCACCCTGAACCGGGACCCGCTTCCCAAAGGAGTCCCCGTTCCCCCAGGAGCCGCACCCCAAACCTGCCCCCGCAACCCCCGGGACCCGCTCCCCAAATTAACCCCACTCCCGCGGGAGCTGCACCCCAAATTATCCCCGCTCCCCCGGGAGGCGCATCCCAAAGGAGCCCCTGTCCCCAAACCATCCCCCGGGTCCCCCCGGTGTAGGCGTGTTCCCTCGGTCACCTGGCCGGGCTGCAGCTGGAACCTCACGCTGCTGCTGCTGCTGCTCAAAGGACGATTTGCAATGTCAGGGTGTCAGGGCAGCTTCACTTCCCATCACAAATTTGGGCTGCGAGCTGTCATTTTCTAAATATCTATCTATATTATTATTATTTTTTGTATTTGCAGGCAAGCAAAGCAAAGGGCTTCTCCTCTCCTCTCGTTTGGGATTTGATTTGCATCATCTCTGAGCTCATTAAAAGAAATAAATAAAAAAAAAAGAGAAGAGGAGGGGGAAAAAAAAAAAAGTCAAACCAAACCCACACAAAACATGTGCGGAAGGACTTCCACTCCCTGGCTGTGCCATTAAGGATCAGGAAGAGCCTTTGGGGGCTGCAGGATCTCGCTAGGCTGATGCTGCTGCTCAAGGATTTGGTGCAGGGAGACAAAACTGCTGCCTCTTCCATCCGCTGATCTCAACATCTGCATTTTCCTGCTGCTGTGCTCCCTCTCACACCCTCTCTCCATGGACTGATTTTTTAATTTTTTTCCCTTTTTGCGGGGGGGTGGGGGGGAAGGACGAGCAGAAAGCCAAGGCAGCGTGCTGAGAGGAGCCAAATTGCCTTTATATCTCGCATTCTGGTGGATCTCTTTCGAGGTTATTAAGCTTTTTGGAAAAGAAAACATGACGTCGCCAGCAAAATTCAAAAAGGATAAGGAGATCATAGCTGAATATGACACTCAAGTGAAAGGTAAGGAACGGGTTTATTGCCATCCCTTTGGCTATTGCAGCCCTGCCTCGCAATGGTAGGAGTTTGCAGTGGATCTTTGGGTGGGGAAGAGGGAAATCATTTGCAGATTGCCTGGAATTTGCAGGGCTTTTTCGTAATACAAAGCTGGGTCGGCTTTGCAGTGCCGTGTCTCGTCCCCGTGGGGCAGTTCCTGCTTCGGCGTTGCCGTTTTTAAGGTACCACAGCGAGGGCTTTTTATGGAATATCCACATTTTTTGAGTTCGGGGAGATCCATCTTTTCCTGGCTGCCGTTCTGAGCGACGGCTTTGCATGTGAAATATGAGAGGCAGGGAATTGCTTTTAATCCTCTGCCTGTCACGGGAATCTTTGAACAATCTGTGCGGTGTCACAGGAGCATATTTCCACTGGTGCTGATGGGGGACTGTGCTCGAGGGTCCCTGGGAAGCTGTTTGTGCTAGAAACTTCCATTATTCAGGATTTTGCTCGGGGTGAGTCCGTAATATTCCCTGCCAGGTTTTTCCTTGCCGTGCTGAGTGTAACACCTCGAGGCTGCAGTGTGGGTGTGGGTGTACACACACAGAGAAATGCACACGCTTAGAAATGAATAAAACTCCTGCAGCAGCGTTATTCCCATCGTTATGGGGAATAAGAAACATTTAAACAGTGGGGTTTTGCAATGACCATGCAAGTCTTCTGCAGAATTCAACTGGCCGGGGTTCAGGCCATCATGTGCCCTAGGTTAAAAAAAAAAAAATATATATATAAAGGATGGTGAAATGCCCCCCCGAGCTGCTTATTTTTGCAAAGTTTTCAGGATAATACCTATTTAAAAGAATAATTAGGGCTTGTGCATGGCTTGATACGTCGCTGCTAGGAAGTTGTGAGATTCAGTGATTTATCTAATTGGTTGAAACTTGCTTGGTATGCTCAGAGCATGCAGGAAAGATGGCCTTCGGGCAGGGTTGATTGAGTTAAATCAATGCAATTTGAAAAAAAAAAAAGAAGAGATTTAAATCTGAGTAGGAAACCTAGATTAAAATTGACAATTAAGATATTGTTTTGCAATTAGATGCTCGGTTATTTTTCCTGCTGGGGAGGGGGGAGCTGCTCGTTGGTTGCAAATCATTAAAACATGTCCTACAAGACATGTGCTACACTGACCCCAGTGCCCTGGACCTGGAAGCAATTTTGGTATTTATGTTAAACATGCTTATTTGAGCAAATATGAAGCTGTGTAAGAGTTTATTTTGTTTTTTTTTTTTTTTCTTAATTTCGAGGTTCTTAAAGTTAGAAATGAAGAAGGGCGTGTTTCTCTTTTACTGGTTTAGTTTCTATTCCTGTTTTCGAGCTGTCTTTGGAACTGGGAATTGCAGTCAGTGTAAAATTAGAGGCTCGGAGGTTCTTTCATTATTTACCCCATCAAAATGTGCGTGATAGATCCGAGCTCGCAGTCACAATATTTGGGAATCATAAGGAAACGAGGCTTTAGAATTTAGCGAAGCGCATCCTCTCACCTTGCAGCGCTCGCATGAATTAGAAATCTTTCCCTGCCTTTTCACGCAAGAGCCCAGGAAAACGGGGAAAATGGGAAGGAGCCTTCCCTGTTGCTGCCAGAGCCCAGCTCATCTCTGGAGCTGTCAGTTAACCTGGAAGTGCGCTCCCAAAAGTCGATTGCAGCAGTGGCACACGGAATTTCTTTCGCTTTTTGGCCCTAGAAAATGTTCTTGTCTCAGATCCGGGAGGTTAAGGAGGCCGGAAGCGTGTGCAGGGATCAGGAGGAGCTGGGAGAAGGGGTTTTCCTTCCTGAATTGGTGGTGAGGGCAGCGATGAGTTCGCCTCGGGATGCTCGTTCCTCGCAGGGACTGCAGGAGTGGGGAAGGAGGTGCTGCTCCATCTCCTGCCCTTCCTTGGCACGGAGGTGTGGAGGGACCAAACAGCTCAGAAATGCACGGGACACTCCTGTAACAACCCGATCCCCCATCCCCTCATTTATTTCCGAGGGGGAGCTTCCCTTTTCCACCTTTTCCACCTTTTCCACCACGGCATGGACCTTCCAGGAGCTGCTTTCATGGGGATTGTCGTCTCCCTGCCTCTAGGTATCAGCTCTGAGGGGAGCTTTGTCGTGTTACTCTCCTTTCCAAACACCACAAACCTTGCTTTCCACCCCACAGATCCCTCGGTTCTGAGCCGGTTCTGTGATTCCTGAGGGAATCTCTCACCTCTCATTCCAGACCTGTGCTGGTCTCTCCATCACAGTGGCAAGATCGGGGGGTGCTAAAGACAGCCTGAAATCCCCAACTGTGGTGGTGCAGCCTCGTTATCAAACATATCAAGGTCCTTGCAGGACGGTTTTCGGTGCCCCGATCAAATTCTGCCCTTGATTGTGGGAAGGGCGTGGAAGTGGTGCTCGCTCTGGTGAAGGTTTGATAGTTTTCCTCTTTGTTGCGAAGGGAAGCAGTGGCAGTGGGGGTGAGATGAATCACGTGCTGGCGTGCTACACGACTTGGAAGGTGGCATCTGCTTCTGAGATGAGAAAACTCTGATATTTTTTGCTGGCATTTAGAAACTTACGGCGTTTTTTTTGTGCTTCACTCCATCCTGGCTCTGCGCTGGGAGCCGTGTTTAGAGGCTTCATTTAAAACCCTTAATCCACAAACACCTCCTTAAGCACTTTAAATGATTGCTAATGGAATGATGGAGCTTTGTTTAAAAATTTAATAGCCTTAAGTGGTTAATCAGAAACCATTTAAATAATGGTTTGATTAATAGATCATTGCCGTGCAAAATTTTTGATTTTCTGCTGCTGAGTGAGCGTGGTGTTTTTTCTCGGAAAAGGGGCAGCAGGGCAAAGGATCATGGGATGGTTTGGGTTGGCAGGGACTTCAAAGCTCCTCTCACGGGCTCCTTCCACTCTCCCAGGTTGCTCCAGTCTGGTCTTGGGCACTTCCAGGGATGGGACGTGGATGAGTGAAACTTTTATTCTCCCGTGACTATGAGCTTTAGGTGTTGTTGTCTCCCAGCAGCCACTCCTTGGCTTCTTTTGGGTTGGAGTTGGCTCTTCCCGTGTTTTGTGTGTGTGGGGAGATCAACACGGAACGAAATGAATTTCTGAGGTTGAAGACTGTTCCCCAAAGTCACTGTGCAGAGCTCAGGGGCCGTGGAGGGGATGAGGGGCTCCTTCCTGGTGGCCTGTCCACCGTGCTTGAGCTCAGGCTGGAGGTGGCTGGAACCAGGCTGGACACAGCCTGGAGTTGCTCGGTCTGACCCCGTAACTGCCCACGGAGGATGTGCTGGGTGACCTGGCTTGCCCAGTGATCCCATGGTCTCCAAAATCTGGAGCTTCAGCTACAACCTCACTCTTCTGCAGAAGGGAATTCACCCCCAGAGGTTCCCAGACGCGTTGGTTTTCCCCAACACCTGCGCTCCCAAGGCCTCGTGGATGAACACCCAAGACCTCGAGTCTTCCTCCGTTGGTTGGTGCCAGCAGAGATGGAGAAAAACTATCAAACCTTCACCGGAGCGAGCACCACGTCCACGCCCTTCCCACAATCAAGGGCAGAATTTGATCGGGGCACCGAAAACCGTCCTGCAAGGACCTTGATATGTTTGATAACGAGGCTGCACCACCACAGTTGGGGATTTCAGGCTGTCTTTAGCACCCCCCGATCTTGCCACTGTGATGGAGAGACCAGCACAGGTCTGGAATGAGAGGTGAGAGATTCCCTCAGGAATCACATCACTGTCCAGCCCAGAGCAGAGCAGAGAACTGGTGCCACCAGCTCCATGGTTTGTCCTCTCTGCTCTTGGAGAAGGGTCCCTGTGGGACTCCTTGAGTGCCTCTTTTTCGAGGAAACTCCGTGTCAAGCAGTGGGAATTCTCCTGCCGAGACGACCCGGGGTCAGCAGGAGAGGGAAGCGCCACTTTGATACCTCCACAAAGACTGGGAGCCCTGGGAAGCTGCAGAGGGAGATTCCGTGGGCTCCATATGGAGCCTTTGATATCTCGAGCTCATCCCCTTGTCTGGATTGTCTCTCCCAATTCCTTTGTGCAAGTTGTGGTGAGGCAGAGATAATTAATTTATGCTGTGCCGTGTGTTCCATGTGAGATTGGGATGCTGCCTCTCTGTGCCCGAGCGAGGACTGTCAGGCTGGTTTTTGGTTTAATATATTAAATTGGAGTGTACACTTGCTGAGGAAAGAAAAGCCCAGTGATTTATCTTTTAATTCTCCTTTTCTTTCTCCTCGTGTCCCATGAGAGCCTTATATTTAATTAGTTTGTATAAAGCTTCAGTAAATAGCTCCACGGTTTGAGCTGCAGAAATTTAATACTGACATTTTTTCACACTGCGAGGGCTCATAAACCACTCCTGTCCTTGAGTAGTCGCTAGCAAAGGTTAAAAATGCATCTCTTGCAGCTCTTGCAGCCCAGCCCAAAAAGTGCTAAAAATATGACAAATGGATGAGGTAATTTACAGCAGGAGCAAGCGGAGCCCAGAGGTGGCTGTGTGGTTGCTGAGCTGAGTTTGTCTTTGCGAAGGGAAGATTCCTGATAAGAACAACTTCAGGCAACCTCCCAGCTGCCATCACACACGCTCAGGCTACCGAAATGTCTAAAACTTGCTTTTAAACCTCCCCAAAATGGCTGATACATTTTGGATGCGTCCCTTTTTCCTCTCTGGGCTGAACATCTGAGAGTGTGTTTGATCTGATTGTGATTTTTTGCTTTCAATGCTGTGTGGAAATCTCATTTGTATGGTCCATCTTCCCGAGGGATGCTTGGCAGTTTTTAATCCTGGTGAACTCTCCGCAGTGGTCCAGCCCTTCTGGGTGTGAAGGATTGCAGAAGTGGCTGTGACGGGGTCAGCAGCTGCAATTTGGGGGCTGGAAGGGGGAAGTATGATGCTTTTGGTGACAATTTGAACCAAAAATTGGCATTTCTGTCCGTGGTTGCAGGGTTTTTTTTTACAGAACTGTCCTCAGATTTTTCGATCAATGAGCTGAAATCACTGTCATTTGTTTCATCGCTGAACCCGTGCCCTTTGGGATTTTCCAGCTGTGTTGGTGTGACATATAAATGTTGATTTTTCTTTTGTGTTCATCTCCTGTTCAGGTCACCAGGTTGGTCACTGATCCTTGCACCACTTGGGTGGGGATTCCCAGATTTTTTAATACACCCCATAAAGAGACTTTTCAGCCACTCACCCCCATTTGGTAGAGTGAAATAGTCCTGAATTCTGATATTTTGACTCTGTGTGCATTGGATTAACGTTCCCATTTAAAATGTGAAACTACCTTTTAAGGGGTTTTTGCAGTTAATCACAGCTCTGTGCCTGTAAGTGATTCCATTTGTTTGCAACAATGACTTGCTCCAAACTCCGGCTCTGGAATTGCTGTGGAATCATCTGGTTTTCTGCAGTTCCTGATAGTGCTAATCCCTGGAGTTTTGGAGCCGGATTGGGCCAGGCAAGCAGCCTTGGTGCCAAAAAAAGGGGGAAGGGGCTCTTGGGAGACTGCCTTGATGTTCCAGCAATAGTTTGTGTTTTTGTGTCCTGTGTCCAACTGCTGCTAATGGATTATTAATGAGGATGGAAGGAGGTGCAAGAATGCAGAGTCTGCCTTCCTTCCTCTCCAGCTCCAAAATCTCTCTTTTGCACTTTCATCAGGTGTTGGAAGGCTGGAGACCAAAGCTGACCAAGCCACTCCATCCCCTGAAGCGCTGCAGTTCCCTCCAAAAGCAGAAGGAATTGCCAGTGTAACTCCAGTAGGATTCTATAAAAAGTTTGCTGGAATTAGCCAGTTTTCCCTGACTCCCAGCTATGGGACAGGACATTTTTCCTGAGCCCTGAATGATTTCCTTTCGTGGTGAGTTTACACACGAGTATCTTTCCCTTTTCCTGCCAGTTAAAAGACTCAACTCCTCTTTTTATTCTTTCGGCCTTGAAATCCTTACTAATTTTTTTGCCCATTTTGGGGATTTACTTGGAAGGATCTCTTCGCCTGGTCAACTTTTTCAGCTGTCGCTCTGAGGAGTGAAAAATGGGAGCCTTTGTTGAGATGGAAAGTATGTTCAAACACATGTTCTCTTGAACAGCTTTCGCTTGTGCCATGCACAGTTGATATTCATTACTCACAACTTTATTTAGTTCATTTCTTGGTATGACTTTCGCAGATTTCGTGGTTTCTCTTTGAGAATTCCTGCAACATCCTGGGAGTCCTGCTCTTGGAATACTGGTGGTGTTTTGTAGGTGATGGAAGGGAATGCAGTTGTGGTTGGATTTGCTGCGGGATAAAAGTGCGGGAGAAAATGGGAGAAAGGGTCTTGACTTGGCAGTAATTCCATCAGTAGAGACCAGCCTTCATCTGTGCTTTCTCTCTCTCCTATTCTTCCAAAATTGCAGTAGCCCAGGAGGCAAAACAGGGCCTTCTCTCTGCGAAATCCCTGAATGGTGGTCAGTGCAACTCTCGATGTATTTAAAGTCAGAAACCGTGTGGATGTCAAGTGAGGAAGCTCAGCTGGAATTTTTTCCAAGTAGACGCTGTAAATCCATTTGAACCATTTCAAACATTGCAATTCTTTGGCGTCAGAGTAACTATTTACTCTTGTTACACTCCAGATCTCCCGACCCAGTTGTTTTGCTTTGAGTTGAGAGCTCATCACAGCTCCTCTCAAGGTGGTCCTAAACGTGATGCAGAAATTCTTAGGTCTTTAAGCGTTTCCAGCAATGCTTCACATCTCTTTGTGTGAAATGGGCTGAACCAGGCTGATCCTGTGGCCCATGAGCAGCTCCTGGCTTTTTGACTCTTGAGAAGGAGCCCAAAAATCAGATTAACGCCAAACCCAGCATGGATTTCAGTCTCCAGCCCTGAAGTGCTGCAGCGGGGTGAGCTGGTCGGTCCTACAGCTTTTGACTCTGGTTTTGGGTTGTTTTTTTGGATTTTTTTTTTTAAATCACAGGACTTTCCAGGAAGAGCCTCTTGGCTTCTTTCAAGCGGGGAAGGATTTTTGGTTTGTTTTTGTACCGCTATCACTGGACGATGGTTTTCCTGCAGGGAGGAAACCATGGAACGATGCAATTTATAGATGGGGAGTGCTTGCAAATTGAAGCTACTTAAAATAACAACAGTTGCTGCCTGGGAATGAGACCCTGAGCGTGTCTTGGGCCAGCAGTCCTGTCCCACTGCAGGGCATGCTCTGAACTGGTGAATTTAAGTGGGAAAATTGGGAAATTCCATCCTTTTCTTTATGCAGGTTCACACCGGAGCAGGGCTCCCGCTGTTCTGCTCTGAGTCTGCGATACCGAAACACATTTTAGGTGATTTTACTTCTTTTAGGAAATAAAAAAAAAAAAGGAGTTATTCACATATTTCATTAGCACTGTTATTAAAATATCAGGAATTTTTGGGATAGGATTATGTGTCCAAGACACTTCCACTCACCCGCCAGGTGTAACTGCTCAATCTGGGCAGTGCTGTGGCAACCATGGCCAGCTGGTGGCTGCTGGGGGCTCCCTGGCATGTGGCAACTCTCCTGCTTCCAGCCCAGTTCCTCTGGGAAGGGCTGGAGGAGGCCGGCTGAAGTGTTTTCCTGGGAAATCACAACTGTGAGGAGTCAGCTTGTCCCGAGGCAGTCGGTGGCACTGTGAATAACCATCCGTGAGGGCAAATGAAGCTTGCTGGGAAGCTGATGCTCTTCCACCTCCCCGGGAAGCCAGAGCTGGATCAAATGCCTGTGAAGCCGAATCACGGAGTCAGGGAATTGTGTGGATTTGCCAAGGTGCTGCCCTCTGACAGGGAAGAGGAAAATATCTTTCTGACTGGAAGCATTGGGCAAATCCACTGTCAGAGTTCTTCCTCTCCTTCCTCTCCTTCCTCTCCTTCCTCTCCTTCCTCTCCTACATCATCTATCTCTTATATTAAGCATTCCTAAGGGACTGTAGGCAGGTCAAGCTGGGATCATGTATCAACATCTTCACTGATAGGAGTGAGAAATATATTTACAGCCATTAAAACNCTCCTTCCTCTCCTTCCTCTCCTTCCTCTCCTTCCTCTCCTTCTTTCCTCCCTTCCAGCCATCCATTGTTTTGGTTATTGGTAAATGTAAATTCAGACCTGTGAGCCATCAATCAAATTATCACAGGTGTGTTTTGACGAGCAGGATGAGCCTGAAATGCGTTGAAAGCTCAGGACAGAAATGCCCGCCAATAAGTAGAAGAAGCGAGGAGGAAGAAGTCTCGGTTTTTGTTCATCTGTGCAGGGGATGAATGAATGAGTGACGGTGACAGAGCAGAGTGTGGAGGTGCAGATCCCTGAGCAGGCCCGTGGAGGTTTTTCCCGGCTGTTCTATCACCAGCCCCTCGGAAATTTAATAAACGAACATCCCTGTGAAGTGGTTTTGGAAAGGAGCCGGGCGTTGCTTTGGTCTCTCTCATGGCTGCAACCCTTCCTAACTTTGCTGTGTTCTCTCCATCTGGTGAGGGAGGAAGAGGCTTCATCCCAGTCACCCTGCACAATCCCAGGAAACCACCGGCATTCGTGCCGCTGCCGCCTGTTTTTGTGTCCCAGCCCCACGGCGAGGAACGCAGCGCTGCAGAAGGATCTGAAACACGAACAAAAGGCTTTGCCAGTGAGCGGCTTTAAAGTGTGCAGCTGGAAAAGGGAGGGGGGAAAGTCGTGCTGTGGTGGATGGAGGGAGAAATGCAGCGCTCCAAAGGTCACAGGATACAGTGATGATGTTTGGATGGAAACTCAACTTGCTGTGAATGAAATTGTGCTCTTGTGTTTTCCCCCTGGAGCTGAATGTCTAAAAAGTCTGGATACTCCTTGTTCTGGTTCTGGTTTTTTTTTTTTTTTTTTTGCCTTTCTTCGGTGCTTGTGAGTTGCGCCGTGGAAATGAAAAAGAAAAAGGGAGGATGGACAGCAGCCACAGACATGCTGGGAGAGGCTTAAATAGTCTGAGCTCTGTCAGGTTCATCAGAGCTGTGACATTATTGGTTTCTGGTTATTTGCAAGTCAAAATTTTGTCTGTGCTAAGTTGTGAGAGGTTCCTTAGCAGGAAGCTTGTGTTGGCAAAGATGTCACCTCTGATGACAAACCCAGAATTTGGCCTGAGCACCCTTTGGAGCTGACTTTTGGACCCCTTGAGTGTTGATTTTATTTCCTGTGTGTGTGAAGGCTCCTTGCTGGTTGCTAAATTGCCTTTTCTCCCTCCTTATGCCATCCAGAGTGCCTGTGTTTGCTCTGAGGTTCGTTTGAACTTCTATCAATCCATATGCTGGTGTTACCTTCCCATTAGATGATTAATTTCTGACTGTAATGATAAATTAATGACACAAAAGTGTGAGAGAAGTCCTTTTATTTAGGCCAGTAGTGTAATGCCAAACACATTTATAACCATTGTCTTCATACTTAAGGAATTAATCTTAATTTAGGCTTTATGTCAAATTATTTCCCCCATTGCAATGAACTTTACAGAATATAGCTGGGAAGGGCTCCTTGCATCCATTAATTTCCACTTTTCACACTTTCTCCCTGGAAATCGTGGCTGAAAATGCTCCCCACCAAACCTGTCTGTGGAAATTCAGGTCATAGTTTGGTTTCAGATTTAAATCGGGAAAAAAATTCTGGCTCTGGCCTCTCTGGAAAATCCCTGCAGGTAGAGCTTCCTTTTACATCTTGAAAGCAGTGACGGCTTTTGGCAGCGAAGGAAATGTTTTGGTTTGGTTTTGTTGGGGTTCTTGTTTTATTTTGTTCTGAAACTCTGAGCTGTTTTGTGGCCAACACCCTCGAACACTTGGGCTTTCTTGCTGTGATTTATCCATTTGTGGGCCTGCTCCTCACTCCTTGCTTTGCTCGTCCTTCCCGAACTGAGAGGCTCAGAACTGGACACAGATTCGAGGCTCCATCAGGATTTTGGGAAGGAGCAGGACAAGCCCACACGGAGGGATGAGAATTGATGTTGTTTTTCTGCTGCTGGAGGTTCCTGCCGAGCACAGCGTCTGTGCCTTGTGAATTCCACAATAAATACTGGCTGGGAGCTGAAGGAGCAGCTATCATTTTCTCCCAGCTCTGTTGCCTTTTCCAGCTCCCTCGCATCGTTTGCAGTGGTTTTATGATGAGGCTTCATGCAAATCGTTCCCGTTGTACCCCACCCTCTCCCAAACCCAGAGCAGCTCCACCAGCTGCTATGGCTGGGATGAAAGTGCTGCTAATTTGCTGTTACCTTTAATTGAAGGATTCTGGATCTTGCTGTGGCCCTTGCTGTAAGAAGTTATTTATTTGTTGACTGTTTTTAAACGCATTTATCAGTTCCAAAAGATCCATGTCTCTCCTTCCAAGGAGAGATCCTGCACGGAAAGGTGAATGCAGGGGATGGGAAGAGTAAGTAGATTTTTATTTATTTATTTATTTATTTTTATGAAAGCCATCAGCATCCAGCCTGCCCTGCCTGGGCTGTCTTGTGGGGAGGTTGTGCTGTGTTTGCAGAATGACTTTGAATCTTTGACAGCGATAGGAAGAATAAATCCAGCTCCCAGACACGCAAGGAAAACAGGTTCCATTGCCGTCCCCACCTCCTTTTTTTACTGCTTCTTGTCGTGTGCCTCGCTCAAAGCTGATTTTGCTAACAAAGCGAGGATCCCCCTGAAGTCTCGCTGCTCCTGCTTATGGCAGGAGCACCTAAATCTGTTGACCGTTAACTTTTTCTAAAGCACAGCTCCTCATTTCTCTTACAGAGAATGGGTTTTATGGGATAGCATGAAAGCCCTTTTGGGTTTGTGTTTTTATCAATCAGTGTATGAAGTGTTTCTTTATCTGGGTTTCCTTTTCAGTGGCCCTAACACGATGTTCTTTTCAATCCACCGAAGAGCTCTTCAGCTGTAGCACAGATTTCTTGAAGTTTATGTTTTAGCGCTGCATCACTTTCTAAATTTCACTTAATGTCTTCTCTCTGCTGAGGTTTTGGTCTCCCGTGCCTCTCAGTGTAAATGAGGGAGTTTATACGTCACATGTAATAGTTATAATCGAGAGCTCTTGCATCTTTGGTGCTTGAAAAGCCCAAGAAACCCAAAAGCCAGGATTGTCTTCTGGAGAATTCTGATTCTGAAACTTCCTGTGGCACATTTGACGCATTCTAAACATTATTTCTCAGCCACCTTAAAGCTCAATAATCAGATTATTGGTGGGTATAACAGCGTGTGTATTTACAACATGCCTGCAATAACAATATACTTTAATTTTCATTTAAAATTTAATTTATTCTCCTTTAGAATAGATCATTTATGATCATTGAAAGACCATCTACTTGAAACCAGCCTTTATTCTGGCGTGACGGTGTCAGAGCTTTGTGGGAGCTGTTTTATCCCCTTGGTTTGGGACAGGGATCCTCCTGCCCTTGATTCAGATCTTTTTTTTTGGGAGTCTGTGTTCTCTGGGCCCCTGAATTGGGGCTTTCAGCACATCTTGCTCAGCCATTGTGTTGCAAGCAGCCCGAAAGTAGGTGAGGAGATTAAATGGTAGTGAATTACTCCAAATGACCTAAATCAAGGGCCCTGCTGAGATTTATGGGATTCAGTTACAGATCCTGAAACGTGTTGAGAGAACACTGAACTTTTTTTACATCTTTTTTTCCTTTTTTTTTTTTTTTTTTTTTTTTGTCTGGCAGTGAAGCCTGCGTGGCTGGACAGGACTTCTTTTTGAGAGAAGTTACTTGGACAGAGGAGATAATTGCACAGTGCTTTTACTTTGTGATTTTTGTTTTTTTTGTATTCCTGTTTGGTTTTTTGCAGGGGACAGAAGGACAAATTTTGGATGAGGTGTCTGTCCAGCCAAGGATGCTCCCTGGATCAGCTGGAAAAAGGGAGAGGGGGCTGCAGCTCATCCCTCACATAAAACTTTCTGCAAAAAACAATCAAAACTAACTCCATGAATGAGTCAGGGCTCTGTACAGCCTCGAATCAGATTGTCAGGAAGATGAAATGTGTCTGCAGTGATTTGATTCCTTTCTCCCTTCACTTTTTCCCCTCCCTGATTCCTGCTGTTTCGGGGATTAAGAAGGAAATAAACACTCCCCTGAAATCTCCCAACACAAATAAACAGGTTTGCTATTTTTAAGCGCCAGCTTTTTGTGATTCTCCCAAAGTTCCTTTTGCTCCACTGGGATTGTGTTAGGATGGCTGTTTTCTTTAGGATTTATTTTTAGGAGTGGAAGGCTTGTGCGAACGTCAGTGCCGGCAAAGATTTGCCAGTCCTAGATGTCAAAGTTGTATTTAAAAAATTTCGAAATCTTTCAAGCTGCCAAGAGGAAAGACCAGGTGAGAATGTGAAAGATGCTCATTTTGCCACCTCCTGTACTGGGATTGTGTTCCCACTTCCCTCCATCTCTGCAGGGAATCCTCAGTGTCTGAGCCAACCTTCGCTGAGGTTGAGCCTCAGAGCTTCGGGAAGATTTTTAATTTCAACAGGAGGAAGTTTGTGAGTGTGAAATACATTTTTTTGGTGGTTGAGCAGCGCAACGAACTATTTGTGGGCTGATTACCTGTTTTTCCTTGTGAACAACGAGCTCTGGTTCCCCTCCTTCCTGGGGGATGGATTTTTTGGGTGTTTGTGGGGAAGAGGGGCTGTGCCAGAGGAAACAGAAGATTCCCTGTGCTGCGGGGACCTTTTCCTCGGTTTTAGTGCCTGGTGCTGGGAATTCCCTGCCGCTTTCTGACCCGTTTTGCCCAGCAGGAGGAGGGGCTGGAGGTCCTTCCTCAGTGCTCCCCCAGGCTGCCAGTCCAGCTGAAGGTGTTAATGCCTGCTTTTTGTTGTCATCCGGGAGTGGAACAGACAAGGAAAAAGCTCCAGAGCAATCGGATGTGTTGGAGGAAGGGGAAAAGTGTGTCAGGAGCAGCGAGAAATGCGCTTTGCCCTGGCAGTAATTAGGGTGGACTCGAAATTTCAGCGAGTGCCTGGTTCCTTGGTGATTTCATTTTCTGCGTGCCGGAGCTTGGTTTGAGGTCAGACTCTTCATCGCAGCGTTTTCTGCAGCCTGGGAGTTCTCTGCTAGTGGTGACACTGAGGATGGCTTCTATTACTGATGGCAAATTGGTTAATAATGTGGTTACTCTGAATAAACTAATAGTGCACACTGGGTGTCTTTCACTGCTTAAGTGAATGTTTTTCTACACCTACTATTCACTTGCTGCTGTGGAGTTGTTTTTTTTTTTTTCTTTTTTTTTTT